>OZ020234.1:11952705-12524655 GCA_963971235.1 Cryptus armator
ACCCTCAGCGGCACGAGAATAGCCCAAAGCGGCACGAAAATAACCCTCAGTGGCACGAAAATAGCCCAAAGCGGCACGAAAATAACCCTCAGCAATACGATAATAACCCCCAGCGGCACGAAAATAATGATCAGGATAACTATATAACCGATATGGAACTGACTACGGAAAACGAATTGGTAATAGATATGGAATCGACTGACGAAATTCCGACGGAACGCGAACGCGAACCGTTGTCAATGAGTATTCAGAACTCAACCGATGACGAGATCGGTAGCAAACCGCAACCGGTACCAACATTTAGGTCACCTTCGAGCATCCAACAGGACCTACAACGGAATCCACAACCAACAACATTGGATTTTCGCGAGGTTGCCCAACCTCAAACATCGGAGATACGAGATAGGGCAACCAGTAAGGAGGTAGTAACTCCAACATTTAGATCTCCAACTAAAAACCCCTTAAAAAAAGTAGTTAAACGTACTAGAAAACCAAAGTTACACTGCGAACCAACTAGACGCAGCAAAAGAATAGCTGAAAAAACACAAAAAATAACCCAACCCGAACCTACAATAATCTCGGATTCCGAAACCTCACAAACAATTATAGATCCCCCAACAAAACAAAAAATAACCCAACCCGAATCGACAATAATCCCAGATCCCGAAACCCCTCAAATAATCGTACATCCCCCAATAAAACAAAAAACAACGGAAAAAGCATTAACGTCAAAATCAAAAAAACCACCTTTAGCGCCAGTTCATAAAGGAGATAAATCAAAAATAACTAAACGACCAAAACAACAGCGTTCAAGCCAGAGAAAAAAATCACGGCTACGGCAAGAGATTTGCCCGCCAAAACGTCCTCCACCTATAGTGAACACCACGGAGCAGGCAAATAAACCGACGACCCTCAAAAATCAATCACCGATCGTCCAAGCCTTGCCCGACTACACTCAGGAGTTTGACGACTTCGCAGGCCCGTCTTTCGTTCAAAATAACCAACCTCCAAATACACGAGACAACAACTCGATAACGTCTTCCAATTACGAATCAGACAGTGATTCGAATTACCAACCAACAGGGTACCATCGCAAACAACTAACATCAAAAAACAGAGGACCGACAATAACGGAAGATGTACAAATAGAGAATAACATCACCGTAACACAGGAAAACATCGTGGCCAGGAAGGATACATTGGCACATTTCTTGTCCGCCGATTGCGCAATGGACACTATGGTCGCGAAAATACTCATCGAAAAAAGGAAAGTTGATAAAAATATGTTTCTACAACGACAACCACACGTTGGAAACATAATAATAACCGAAGTCGGTGCAGAACACTACATCTCCATGTTCTGCAAGGAGAAACAATCAGATACGACAAGCGCGATCATGATTGAAAAGTGTTTAAAGCACTAATAAAAATTCTACAACAAAGAAAAATTACATCCTGTACGATCTCAAAAGATCCAGGCATTATCGATACATTTCAATGGCGTAGCATCAAAACCTATATACGTTCGATAGCGTTCAATTCGAATATAGCAATCACTCTTTGCGAAGGTATCGTGACAGTTCCGCCAGTTGGACAACGTAAGAACATCATAAAAGAACTCCACGGATCAGCAGTAGGAGGTCACCAAGGCGTAGCAAAAACATACAAGCGCATTGTATCGCAATACTTCTGGCGAGGTCTGAGAAATGACGTCAAGGAGCACATCAAATATTGCATAGTTTGCCAAAAAGACAAATTGGTTAGAGTAAAAAACAAAGCACCTATGATCATCACAGACACACCCGCGGTACCATTCGACAAAGTGGCAATCGATATAGTGGGACCATTACACCCTACAAAAAGTGAACACGTATACATATTAACAATGATCGATCTATTCAGCAAATTTAGTATCGCAGTCCCACTAAAACACCAAACATCCGTAGATGTAGCCAAAGCACTTACAGCATCATTAATATCAACTTTTGGTGCGCCACGCGCAATACTAACAGATCAAGGTACTAATTTCATGTCGGATACAATTAAAAACGTAGCACAGCTTTTCCAAATCGAACAACAGAGAACAACAGCATATCACCCACAATCCAATGGCGCCATTGAACGCAGTCATCACACACTCAAAGAGTACATAAAACATTTTGTAACAACGAACCGAGAATGGGACGAGGTAGTAGCTCTCGCGACATTCTCATATAACACTAGCGTTCACGAAAGTACAGGATTTACTCCGTACGAATTAGTTTTCGGTAGGAAAGCTCGCACACCTTCAGAATTTCCACCACTCGAAAAAACGATAACATACGACGAGTACATGATCGATTTGAATCGAAACATGAGAGAATCAAGTCAATTAGCTTTCGAAAAAGCGATACGAGCGAAAGAACGCAATAAAAAATACTACGATAAAAGGGTAACGGAACCTACCTACGAGATAGGCCAACTCGTATTTTTACAAAACGAGAGAAAAGAAAGTAAATTCGACAAAGATTGGTTAGGCCCATATAAAATTATACATATACACGGAAACAATCGTAACGTCACATTACAAATTGATAAAAAGCCCAGAACAGTACACGTAGATAAAATCAAAATGGCGTATGTTGCAGATGTCACGCCACTTTCGTGAAGGCAACCCCAAACGACGCTTTCAGGATCACTCCATTTACGGAAAATGCCGGTCTATACTCGGAACCATTGGGTAGACTCCGTTCATATCACACAACATGGACATTAGTAACCTACATCAATACACACGGACTTTCGACCAGACGCCTGCAAATACGAGAAAACCTTTTGGCGACAGTTCAATTTTGCTCAGCGCTGGGAACGCGATGCCACATAAAAGGACAATTATCATCCATGTTATCGCGAATGGACACCCTCGAAAGCACCGAAACAATTTTAGAGGAACTAATTCCTTCATCGCAAACTCAAACAACACTTAGTCGAAAGAAACGAGCACCTTTTGAGTTCGTTGCAAAAATCAATAAAATTCTTTTTGGAACAATGGACAGCGAAGACGCTGACAGAATAAATTCACAGATAGAAGCTTTAGGAAACACTTACAGGACTTTCGAACTTAGATGCAGTCAACGACGATTTAACTCAAAACGAAGTAGCCTTAAAAGCCGTAATCGTCAAGGCAAAAGAGATATCAAAAACACATTATTTAGGCCACAGAGTCTCAACGTTAGAGTCAATATTTAAATATGGAGGTATCTCCGTAGGCACAATCATGCTATTACTAACAGTCGCTTGGAAATTCTCATTATTCGGTAAAATATCGAGCCTACGAAAAATATTATCGTGCATAACAAAGCGAAAGAAACAAAAACACCCAAAGCTTATTAATGAACCACAAAATAAGGTCGTTTCATATTATCGACAACCAATAGAATTAGTCGAAACCGCCAAACCTACGGCAACCACCAGCCGCGAGGTAGCCATTATCACCGAAGCGCCGGCACAATTAGAACATAAACCAGTCTACGCGTTAACATACCTTAACCGGGACGAATTGCCATAGAAGCGCACTTCATAGCTTAACAAAAAACGCTAACCGATAATAATCCTTTTTTTTTCTCATATTACCATTACTTTATACATTTATATAGATATTGGGCAAAACGCATGACTTACTAACAAAACTCCACACATACACGCATGTACACGCAAAACATTTGTGCTAACAAGGGTCACATAATTTCTTTTGGTATAAATCTAACAAATTACATACTCTTAATTTAAACAGTAACAACAAAATGAGCGGAGTGTACCAGTGCCCCATTTGCGAGGTAAACATAAAAACGGCGAAAAAATGTAGAGCTGACATCGGGGACTGCCTATCGTATTTGAGCGCACAAATGCAGAGCCTGAGTGGGGAACAGCAGGCGTGCCCACTCTGCAACAAACTCCAAAACGCGGATGACATGCTCGACCACCTACTCTGGTGCTCCGAGTATGTCTTCCGCGTTAAACAAGGAGAAAACCTACCCCGCTTCCCAATATGGGAAGTACAACAAAGACATGGCCCACAAACAGTTACAAACACACCGCCAACACAAACAGATACGGACCAGGACAAAATTGTAATTGACAGCGGAAGCAACGAAACGGACGAAACAAAAACAGAAGTAGATTCAGACGGACCAGCTTCCCCTTCCGTCATAATCTATAATCCTACAACCCCACCTGGTCCCCCTCCACCCCTTTCCCCAACAGACACCTTGGAAGTAGAATCGGACAAGTCGGTAGAGGCTCAACCGACGACGGAACAACAAACAGACGACCAACAAACACAAGAGACGGAACAACTAACAGAACAGACAGTAGCCGACTGGATTTACCGACAACCAACAGAAGTACTTAGGCGAATCGCAAACCATGTAAGAACAAAACTCTTTTTAACAGAAACCCTGGGACGAACAGACAACAAACGTAAGAGGACAGATACGGATAACTAATACCGAAAACACACACACGTACACACTACAAATACACGTATTAACCACATATATATATACACTACTCTAAAAATAAAATATTAATCACATATATGAATTACTACTATATTACCCTAAATAAAAACTACTTAAATAATCAATTATATATAAAAACCAAAACATTAAAATTATCAATTTTTTTTTACTATTGTTATTTTTGTTAATTCTCATATATATATACAAATTTTTTTTTCCCTTTCATTCAAAAATAAAACTAAGTAAACAATACCCGAAACTCGTTTTTTAAAAAAAAAAAAATATACACACATTCGTTTCTTTAACCAATTACCCACTTTCCAGAATCGCTATACCGAGCGAACCAAATCCCGGAATAACATGTCCCACCTACTAACTAATCATTAATCAGATTTTTAGACTGTTACAGGAACCATACAATAACCAAAAACTATATCGAAAATGGGAATATATAACAAAAGGACTTATAACTCGCAGAACAAAACTTCAAAAATAAATACAAATACATACGCAATTTTGGAACGACAATAAAATGAATAGTAGCACCACAAGAGGATTTAGGCTAAACACGTTTTCGTATTAAATTTATATATTATCCACAACCGCAATCCATCCGAAATAACTAATCCACTCTTACTAACCCGAACAACTAAAAGTTTCTTAGTCTCATTACAGGATTCAACAGCAATCATAATAACGATTAATAAAACCAAGGAATTATAAACTGGATAACGGATCATCAAATCTCAAAACGAAAGGGAAATAATGGACAATTCAACGACAAAAAATACAAATACCAAAAAAATACACATACACACAAAAATTTTGAATTATATAGAGACACATAATGAAAATGTTTATGTAAAACGCGCGATGCAGGAGCATCGTTGAATTTTCCTGGGGGGGGGGAGTGTAACGGTCCCCTATATTGAAAAAATCTTCTTTTTATATTTTTAACATTTCGCAACGCTCGCTTCTCCTTCCGAGAAGCGAGATAACTCGCATTTATTGTCGTCAGCATTTTCGTCGTGAGAGCGACAATAAGATCGCCGTCTCACGGCAACGGTCAAGACGCCGCGCGACCAGCATCCGCGTGGCGGCCCTTATCAGCGCGCGGAGGTATACCTCACGCGCGTAGCAACACTAGTCACCGGCGTCGAAGCCCTTTGCTTCGACTCTTAATTAGCTAGTTCTACTCCAACCACCGACTCTGTCAGACGGTATACTCCCCCAGCTACGACTAATAAAACACTTATAATTCTTACATTCAATATCAAGAACGACTTTGTATTTCAATCTTTTACCCGCTTACCTGGCTGTCCATTACACCGTCTATTACATTACTAAGTTATCTCGGATTTGTTAATAATACAATTTGTCGGAAACGCCGGGCGATGGCTGCAAGCTGCGAGCAAAACAAAACGCGACACGCGCGCTACAATGGTGAAATTTTGAACCACCATGTCCATATGATTTTGTAACCGTTGTGGTAATTTTGGAAGCGGGCACGTACCGCATTTTAACGATAAAAATACCGTAAAATTACCGGTTACATGCACCGCTCACATCTCTATGCAGTGCCGACACCATGGCTGCCCGCTATGGCATCAGAAGCCCGTCATGGACGCGCGACATGATGTCGCTATAGTGTCAGCTTGCTGTGCCATTGCCAACTGTACTCGCACGGTGTTGGCACAATCTTCACTGGTCGTGACATTGTGTGAACTCCGTTCCGCTAACATCGTGTCGGCACCGTGTCGACTCGCTCAGGAACAATTGAACTTGCTCGGAAAGCTCAACGTCGGCGCAGTGTCAGCTCGCCGTGCTATTGTGTACTTTGTTCGGCTGGTACTGTATCAACACAGTGTCGGCACATCCTGCATTGGCACAATACATACGCCGTGTTTATGGATTGGACACAGAGCTGGGTAAAAGCTACAAGTTCCTACATGGTATACGCAAGTACAGCGACCGAAAAAGTCACGCGAATACATAATATGCTGGGACTGGAGCTTCCCACGAATACTGTACACACCAACCAGCCCACGTAATTAAATTTAAAAAAAAAACATTTTTTTGCAAAAAATGTAAAAAATGTCGCCAAGTAGTTTAAATAGTTTTTAAATAGTTTTGTGAAAATAATAAAAAATCATATGAGCCAAGTGAAAATAAAAAAAAAACTTTGCTCGTCCTTTCTTTCGATGCAACTACATTTATTTGTATTCGAAGGACTCGCCAAGTTTTTTTTTATTTTCACTTGGCTCATATGATTTTTTATTATTTTCACAAAACTATTTAAAAACTATTTAAACTACTTGGCGACATTTTTTACATTTTTTGCAAAAAAATGTTTTTTTTTTTTATTTCGTTCCTTTTTTTATTTATTATCTTATAATTATTTACTTATAAAAAATGTTTTATTCCTTGAAAACGTTAAGAATCCGCATGACATGATTTTTCTTGTATCACACGCCCAATATTTATGAATTAAAATGACCTCTCGCCCGCGATTATTTGAACAATTTTATCAGACGAACCCATTATTTAGCCGCACGAGAGGATCTTTTTTTTTACTAATTTTCACGAAAAACGAAATTATAAATAACCTCTAATTAACCTTCTTTTCGATCACTCAGTGTGAGTATACTATTTACGGATCGCGGATACGGATATTACTAGTTGCTGTATTCACGAACTGACACTTGGAAAATTGCAAACCGCTGATCGTTCGTTCCGCTTATACCGTCGTGTATGCACGGCATACGCATGGACGCACGAACACAACACGCAGGTCATGGGACATCGGACAAACAGCTGACAGTCGAAAAAATCTCTGAACAAAAATTTTTATAATGAAAGTGACGATTTTTCGAGCGATATCGCGATATCTCATCATTTCGCGCACCGATCGGGCTGATTCCAGGCGCATTTTAAAGCTTGTATTCGATTTATATGGTGAAAGTGTCTTTAGTATTTAGATCCGATGTCTCGTTTCCGAGAAAAAAAATGTCAAAGTTTAGGAGGCACGATATTGGCGTATAAGGACACGGTAGCGCACGACGCGCGCGGCTTCGCCACGCAGACTTTTTCTTTAAACTACTTGGCGTCGAGACGCTACCGCGTCTCTTAATACTTACGTATACCATGTAGGTACTTGTAGCTTTTGCCCAGCTCTGATTGGACATGCTAGGGTGCCATAGATACATTTTTCATTCTAATTTTGAAAATGCAGTCAATTGGTGCAAAATTAAAGCATCTAAAGTAACTTGTCTTACATTTACTGCATTATACTTGATAGACAATGTTCACTGATATCAAACGATGAAGAGTCTGGAAAATGAATAGTTTTAAACGTAAAAAAATACTGTCAACATATTCACGAATAAAGCTCATTACAATTACCACTCACGATACTTGTACGACACTTGAATTAAGATCTTCAAAATACATCCGTGATATTGTATTAACGATACCCGATGTTCTATGCCAATGTTTCTGAAAATGCTACAGATCTTATGCTTGTAAAATAAGCAGATTTTATTTCTCGGTTTGATATTATGATAAAAAATACAGAAAAGGGAATATATCTACATTACGTATCAAAAAATGAAATAAATAAGAAGATGACTACTCATACTTCTAATGTTACGAATTCTAGCTTCGCAGACCCGCAGCTTAATTCATTATAAAATTACAGATATTTTGTATTATTGGCTTCCTTACCGATGCGCTCGTATTTTCTAGACGCCGTCTCACTAAAGCTGTCGAAAAAGTTTTCTTCCTTGTACGAAAAATGGAACGTCGTACGCCGGGGAGCAGAAATACAAAACGTTTCACCATCCCATTACACAGTATTAAACTTTATTGACATTTCGTAAAAAAAATATATTTTAGGGTATAAACAAATACCTCTGCGACTAATGGCATGAACGGATCTATTGATTTGACAAACGGTTAATTTATTCCTATACGTGGTAACACTCTTTAACGTTAGCTTGCATATGACGGTTCACTATTATTTTAATGACACATATACAAGATTTTTTGGCATTTATTCCCATCATCCTTCCACCCTTCAGTACCGTAAAGCTTTGTTTATACAAATATGTATAGTTTCTACGGGTACGTAGTAGAATCACAACTTGTTTAAGGGGGCAGAGTCACCTAAAAATAAAAAAAAATCGATTTTTTTATTTAATTTTTTTCCGAATGTTCATACTGTCTACCACCTGTACACAAAGTTTCAGATCGAAACACCCAAAATTACCAAAGTCATGCGCCTTTTAGTGACATGACAAATATTTATTTCATGTACTTGTGAAAAATTATGGAAAAACCCTATAAAAAACGTTATAAAAAATTGTCTAAAATAAATTCCACTCTTAGTGACACCAAACCAATTGAAGGGGAAAAAAAAACTAGAAAAATAAAATAATAATAATAAAATAACACAATTAGTAAAGGAAGAAAAAAAAACCAAGGAAATAAACAAATAAACGGGAATATAGAGCGGTAGATAAATAAACAAAAAAGTAGAAAAAAAGCAACGAAAAAAAAATAGAAAAAAAAATCACAATCGATATTCGGGAAAAGAGAAAAGTGAAGCGGAAAATGATTAAAAAAAACCAACAAAGAATAAACAAACGATGTTAGAAAAAAAGAGAAGGATAAGTCAGAAGATAAAGAAACAATAAAAGATAGAGTAACAAAAACAGTATAACTACCAGTGAGAGATATTCGCCAACGAAATAGAGAATTTCAGAAAGCACATGCGAAGGTACACCTCACGTATGTGCTCGATACCGTCACGTCAATTCGCTCTCGAAACTCGTTTGCGATGTAATGTTTCTAGTGTCAACGATAAACAATGTTTATGGAAAAATTTTGTTCGGTAGGTAATGATTTACCGACCCATCATCGTTACTTCCGATCGATCAGATTACCGCCGCGACTGCGGTTCGTGGAGTACGATATACCGGTGCGATGATTTTTACTCGGTGTAATTGCTTGTGTCTAGTGTTGACAGTTTTGGCGAATAAACGCAAAACATAATGTATTTTTGGCCGAAATAGTGTACGTAATATGTTTACAGTGACAGCATCGCAAGGTGAAAATTCGCGAAAAACTAACCTCTGTTTTAAATGTCATTTGACGTAAGAGTATTTTTTTTGAGTTTTTAAACTTTTTTTCGTGTTCATGAGATTTGTTAGTAAAATGTATGAAAAAAAAAAAAAATTAAATTTAAAAATTTTTTTTTTAAATTATTTTTACGTCAATGACGAAAAAACATTTTGATTTTTGAGAGAAAAAAAATTAAAAAATTTCACGAAAGTTGGTTTTACTCACCAATCTTTGAAATTCGTTTTCGACCACTTATACTTCGCTCATACTTCGCTTATACTTTTTCTTCGCTTGCCGCAGATTTTAGAGAGAACGACATCACCAATTTTGGATTCCGACGTCTCATTTTGTTCGTAACAGACAACGTTACGGAACGAGTGCAGGGATTTCTCATGCGATGAAGAATGGATTTATCGCAAGTAGTTTTACGACCGGTCATGAGACAAAAAGTGGAAAAAGTGAATTTCTTGATAGATTTTAATTCATAGCTTCGCCGGTGAAGCTTAAAAAAAATCCCCGCACTCGTTCCGCAATAAACTCTCTAACGAAGAGAATGAGAGCTCGCAAGTGAAGATTGATGCTTTCGTTCTGTCTGAAACCTGCGGCAACGCAAAAAACTTTGACCGGTACCCATTACGCAGGAATACACTATACGTGTTTAAAAAAATCATAGACGCAGTCTAACATATATATATTATGAAGGTAAAGTAGGATTTACTATTACAGTTATATATTGAGACGGTATAAAACCCTCGACTCCTGTACCTACAAGATAAAATAAATAATTAGAACGAAAAATCCATGTGAAGATTCATATAGTAAATGCCGGATCGATTATCGGTCATTTACCAGACTTTGCGAAGAAGTTAGCATGCGAATTACCGATCGCGCAGTCAATCAATAACACCAGTCGATAGCGTGAGCTGCGTTGCTTTACTCGACAGAATCCCGACGCTAAGAAGAAGCAAGGGACCAATTTCTCAACGACGATCCAGTCAATGAAGGAAGAAACCAACGTCAGCCATTCATCATTATCAACGCATATTAATTCAAATTAATAGAATTTCTTTTCAGCGAACAGATCCTTTTGAGTTTAAATATTTCCTTTCCAAAACCAGCGCCGGCAACTACCTTGGGGGACCTCGGTGACCGCTTTCGTCTCGGTTTATCCTTCTAAGCATAAATTAACGTAGAATCAATTGCATTGCGGTGACGTATTAGTACACGACAGCGTCGGCGACTGCCTTGGGGGACCTCGGCGACTGGTTTCGTCTCGTTGGGGGCTAATATCGATCATCTAACGTAGAATCATTTTTGCACGGCTTATCTCTTCGTGACAGCGCCGGCGACTGCCTTGGGGGACCACGGCGACTGCTTTCGTCTCGTCATTAACTGATAAGTGACTGTTTAACGTAGAAGCTAAAATCCCAAACATCCACGAATAAAATAACCTGTCGATCTGTTTCGCAACCTAAACACTCAAGAGATAAAATTCCAATCAAATTATTGGACAAAACTCATCATTTATTTTGTATTCACGTCATTGTCTTAATAAAATCAAAATTATTGTTGACAATTCGAATCAACGAACAGATTTCTAATTTACAACACCTGCCCTCACATCTACGTGAGCCAAAAACTCCCAATAGCGAACGTTTCGGAGCAAAGAGCTGTAAGCCTCCAAAAACGTACCGTTACAATATATCCAGTAAAAAAAAATTTTATTTCCGTTTTTTTAGGTGACTCAGTCCCCTTAAGTACCGAATATTCAATTAATTCAAAGTACCAAAACATATGATTAGCAGATCCTGTTTACGCATAAACTTGGGGGTCCCAAAACACTGAGTTCTAGTCCATCGTAGGTCATCATTTTTAAAAACATTTGGCTTTCCAAGATTTTGCCATTAACTTTTATGGAGGCAAAAGACTACCAAGCTCGGTCACTTTCTCCCAGACATCCAAATTTGTTGCGATTTCAATACACCTACCTACGACAAAAACAATTATATGCAACTATGTGATAAAAAAAAAAATAAGGGTTTACGAATACCCACAGATTATGGAGGCTGAAGGACACGATGTGCAGTAGGCAATCAGATAAGTTGAAGATTCGTGAACCCAGGCAATTAAGCACCATCAGGTAAGTTGAATATCCGGCGGTACTAGGTACTAGGGTACCTGCTGGAGTACCTGACCACTGTCCCTTCCGCCGGAAAAATGTCCCTTTCCGACGCTGTTACGTGTGGCGTGTGTGGGGATACGTATAGCCGCACGTGGCGCGCGTGGGGATAAGGATAGCCGAGAAAATTACCATTCGGTTCGATCTCGCGGTCATTTTTACCATATCAAAAACATCATGAACGGCGGCGCTAGGTACTTATAGCTTTCGAAGTGAATTTTTAATACCAATGTCAAATCAGAAATAACGAATTTTATCCTTTCCTTAGTTTTCCTCTCCACTGAAGTTAATAATAGCGATTATTACTGTTTTTGTCATGTACGACTTTTTCGTGTGAAACACGATTGCATTGTTTTAGCTAGCAATAACATTTGATTTTATTCTTTATTAAAAAAAGATATCAAATTCCAGCTAAACAAGCCAAGCATTGCCATGGCAAAATATTTTTGTGTGTAATGTATAATTTCTGTAACAAAGATTTTTATTGTTTTCTCTGTATGATTTTCCATTAATTTTCCACACTTGAAGATTGGACGAAGATGCTTTTATTTCGAGATACTGCAATTACTGTAGTTTTAAACGAAAAATGTCATGGTTGAGTGATCGAATAAATTATGTTCATTCTACACAGAGAAAAATGAAACCGTTTGTTGAAGCGTGCGCTACGCGACGGAAACCACGTGAGCGGCAACGTCGCAGGATATCGAGTAACGTTATCGCTGCTCGCGTTAGTCGATATCGACGTCAGTCCGTCCGAATCGAACGAACCAGGCAGGTGTGAGAGACGTGCGAGAGAGACACCGAACGATCGATCGTGAGCGAGAGCGAAGGGCGTTTCCCTTATCGGGTGTGGGTGATATCGAGCGTGGAAATCCGGGAGTACTGTCGCGCTTACGATCGATCATCCGTCGTATCTATTATATTCGCGTGAACATCATTGTAATGATATTGTAATAAATTGGTTTATTTATTTCGTAAAAACACGTGTCCGACACGATACTCCGTAAGGGCTCGTCACGGAGACCCTTAACAAGTCGAATTAACATAATGCGCGGTGAAATACGTTCAGAGAAATATTTATATGGTACAACAGAATATTTTTTTGCTTCAATCACATTTTCATCCACTTAAGCCAATAATTATTGAGTAAAATAAATATTTAATTCTATGAATTCAAGATTTCATTGAACATATGTCACCGCGCATTTAAGTTAATTCAACCTTTTTTTTTCTCAGTGTACAAAAGCCTCAAACTTGTATATATATCTTTGCTAATTTAAAGACGTATGTATTATTCATCATCTATTACTATTAAAACTTCATAATTAAAGCTACATGCAAATTATTATTTTGCTGTAAAAATACATTGATTTTTGTCGCCAAAAGAGTTTTTTCATTGGCAAGCTTGAATATCGTTCTTAATTTTAGAAAAGATGGCTAAAAATAAATAGTGATGATTTTCCGAGATTATTAATGTTAAAAAAATTCAATAAGTTTCAAAACATAAATTACTGCGTCAACTCGATTACTTTCTGCTTGACTTTGAAAAAAAGTATAAGCTTATTTTGTGTATTGCTCGTATTTCAATTTTTCATGATACAAATAAAATATGGGTGACATATAGATGGCCGAAAACTCATCTTCTCTTATGACCAGCCCAGCCAGCTCTTATGATCGTAAAGAAAGTCTCTAGCGCATTACGCGACCGATATCATTTATGTAAATCAGACAAAATATTTGCGTGTAAATACCATTTTCATATGCAGTATTCCGATTCAAATGTACATTATAAACAACAAACCAAATAGTATAATGTTTTCGTATAATAATACAAAAAAATTAACAAACATACGTTTTATACATATACATACATATATATACTAGAGGTTCCCCGGGCTCGCGCGCTCGCATTCCTTTCATCGACATTATAAACATGTCTCATCACCGCCGCAACTTTTCACCAATGGATGCCGCCGCCGGCGACAGCAGCGAAATGTTTTTATATATATAGAGAGACATATTATATTATTTACTATTTTCATTGCAATTTCATTCGTTTCCGAACCTTCCATGCGGAAATTGCAATTAAACTTGGATATCCGCTAAATTGTACTCAAACTATTTCAGGGTCGTAGTGTACGCGAGACTCCGGGTATAAGTTCAATTTTGGACAATCTATTTGTTGTCCGATCGTTTTCGTGAGACATCACTTTACACGCATTGCATCTGCTTCAGAAGAGATTAAGGGGACTGAGTCACCTAAAAAAACGAAAAGTAACCTTTTTTTTTGTATATATAAGTGTAATAGAACATTCTACTTTACGTATAGTGTATTTCAGTGTTATGCGTAACGGTCAAACATTTTTCCTTTGCCGCAGCTTTCGGACTGAACAAAAGCATCAATCTTTGCTTGCGAGCTCTTATTTTCTTCATTACAGTGTTTATTGCGGAACGAGTCCGGGGATTTTGTTCTAAGCTTCGCTGGCGAAACTATGAATTAAAATCTAACAAAAAATTCACTTTCGCCACTTTTTGTCTCGTAACCACTCACATAATGGCTTGCGATAACTCCATTCTTGATCGCATGAAAAATCCCCGCACTCGTTCCGTAACATTGACTGTTACGAAGAAAATGAGCCGTCGCAATCCAAAATTGGTGTAGCCATTGGTGTGGCTCTCTGAAACCTGCGACAAGCGAAGAAAAATATAAGTGATGAAAAATGAATTTCACAGATTGATGAAAATAACCGACTTGGGTGATGAACAAAAAAAATCATTTTTTCATTTTTTTTTGTCACATAAAAATGTACACTTTTTTTTCTATCGCATAAAACTAATAAAAAAAAATTGAATTTTTTTTTCATGTGACAAATCTCGTGAATGCAAAAAAATGTTTAAACAAGCGCCTCACTCACAGGGGTACATGGCGCGCTACGCGCTCCGTTGCAAACTCATACGCAGGTCGTGCTACGCGCTCCGTTGCAAACTCATACGCAGGTCGTGCTACGCGCTCCGTTGCAAACTCATACGCAGGTCGTGCTACGCGCGCCGTTGCCGACTCATACGCACGTCGTGCTACGCTCTCCGTTGCCGACTCATACGCATGTATGACGCAAACACGCGTGGCTACACGCTCCGTTGCAAACTGAATATTAGTTAACATATTTTAAACTCAACGTAAAAAATGTGTGCTCTAGTTTGTGACCAAAAAATAAAAGACCGTTATTTCGCAAACAGATGGCCGTTTTGGTCAATTGACGGTCATGTCAGACCGTCAAAAGAAGCAAGTTAAAATGGCCGGCAACTTTATTTAGAGAAATAAGTGAAAATGAAGTGAAGTCAGAAGACCATCAAACAATTGTACATTTTTTTTGTCATTTGACCAATCGACGAAATGACAGTCATTTTGCATCACTAATTTCGATAAAAACTACGAAATATTCGTCACTCGACGAATTGTACGCTTCAAAAAATATCGAAGTCCTTTGCGTGAACGTTATTTTTTTTGTTCAGATAGGTATATACAAGAATGTAAAAAAAAAGAAGGGTGTTTGGAGAAATTCGAAAAAATCGATTTCGAGAGAAAGAAATCTGAAAAAATGGATTTGCAGCTTTCCAATACTTTAAATAAAACCCGAACAAAAATTGAAAAAAGATTTGGATTTTTTTTTCAAATTAAAAAAAATGTCCCGCCACAAAATACCAGCGTCGCGGCGTGCGCATCTGTATGTCGTCTGCTCTGAAATTGTCGTCGGCTTTCAATGTTGGATAGATAGAATAAAATCGAAAAAAAAAATATAGTCGCGAGTTTTTGTTTCAATTTTATTCGGTACATTGTAATTATACTGTTTTTAAGTGTTTTAAGTGCAAACGTGGAATTCATACTTTTGTTACAAATAGAATAATATATTGTGTGATATTGTGAATAATTTTAGTAATATAACATATTATTTACGAAATTAAATGAGGAAATGTTTGTGTATTCGTGTATGATTTTCGGTATTTCATTTGTCGCCACCGACGGTTTTTTTTATATATGAATAATTATTTTTTAGAAATTAAAAATACCCTAACCTTTAAAGGAATGGCTAATCAGAAAGAAATTTTTTTTATTTAAAAAAAATAAAAAGTTGATGTCGGAATAATTCCAAATTTGGTGTGCATTGTGCTTTTGATACAATAAAATAATACTGTCGAAGAGAAGAAAATTGGTTAGTAGGATTTCTAGTTGGAGCGCCGTACGAACATCTGACGTGAGAAAATGATTTTTTAATGAAAAATTGTAAACAAAAAATAGTTAGAGATATTGGAATGGTTTCAAATTTGCTGTGCATAGTACTTCTTATACAGTCACTTAAAAGTGACTACGTATGATGTTGGAGAAACACTGAAGTTAATGCTAAAAAATAAACATTTTTGGAGCATACGCTTCGAAGCAGCGCCATCGAAAGCGGTGCAAACAGGCTTCGAAGGTCATTGTAATAGGCACTCTCTGCCTATTCTTATAGTGAGTGCCTGAAAATGAAAAAAAATACTCTTACGTCAAACGTGACGTTTAAAAAGGAGGTTAATTATGCGATAATTTTCACTTTGCGACACTGTCACTGTGAAAATAATTTGTGCACTATTTTGGGTAAAAATACAGTATATATTGCGTTCATTCGGAAAAACTGTAAACAGTGACACAGAAGTAATTACACAGAGTGTACAAGCACAGTTTTTTTACGCGGTTGACACAATCGAGTAGAAATCATCGATGCTACATTACGCCAGTGTATCGTAGATTCAAAACGAAGCGCAGTAGCGGCGGTAATCTGAGTCGCATTGATTTGACGTAACGACCATTTGGTCGGTAAATCGTTACCTACCGAACGCAGTTTCGACATCGATTGTTTTTTTTCTATTCCTTTCTCTATGTTTCTTTTTTTTTTCTAATACCGGCATTGCTTTTATTGCTTTTCGGCCTTTTCATTTTTGTTTTTTTTTTCGCGCAATAATTATTTCTAATCTTACTAAAATGCTTCTAACTTCGGTAATTATTTTAATTTCGATCTGAAATTTGGTGTGTACATAGTACACCGTGTATACATTCAGAAAAAAAATTTAAAAATACATTTTTAGGTGACAGCCCCCTTAACGGATTCTCGGAGCTTCTTGCCGGGATAAACTTCGAAATAATCAGAACTAAACGTATGTTTGTTAATTTTTTTGTATTATTATACGAAAACATTATACTATTTGGTTTGTTGTTTATAATGTACATTTGAATCGGAATACTACATATGAAGATGGTATTTAAGCGCAAATATTTTGTCTGATTTACATAAACAATATCGATCGTGTAGTGCGCTAGAGACCTTCTTCACGATCAGGCTGGTCATAAGAGAAGATGCGCTTTAAGCCAACTACTATATGTCACCCAAAAATATTTTCAATAAGCGGAAAACCTTCGTCAGTTTTACAGCAGGATGCTACCGAATGGGTTTGCTTCTGGTTTATGATTAAATGACGGAATGTGTCCGCTGCTTGAATACTAAAAATTGTAGAGTAGGGAAAAATCGTCGATGTTTGTCTTGCCACACGCTAGCCGCCGCGTTTTCTCTCTGTCGCACAAATTGTAGCAACGATTCTATTGGTCGGTATCAAAAGGGAAGGAGCGCGCCGTTGCCTCGCCGAGCAGGTAGACGGACCCGGCGACGAGTCGGAATTCAATTTACTTGATGGTGTTTTCTTCAACTAACCTGATGGTGTTGTTACGTCTGGCGAATCTTAAAATTTTATTCGCCGACGCATCTTAGAAATAACCACATTTTACAACGTTTATAATCTATTGAGAGAAAAGAGAGAACAACGAGTAAGGCGGAGAGCGAAGAATGATCCGAAACACACGTATTGCACGTGATTTTGTTACATCCTAGCTGCGGTTAACGTAGCGCCCTCACCTATAGTTTGCTAATTCTAGCGCGAATATAAGAATACCAACGCACGGTTTAAATTTTTTTAAATTATATATCCTCTAGTTAAGTATTCACAGAATTCATAAAACTGTCATCGCCATTCATCCATTTCACTTAAACTCAAAGTCAGACTAAACCTCTTAATCTTATCATAAACATAAACTTTGCCGAACATAGACACTGAAATTTGAATCCATAAACAGAACAGCACTCGACTCCGCTCGCGCTGTGGGAATCTCTCTTTGGTCACGTAGGCCACTCTAACAAAAAGCCCTTTCTTCCATAGTTTTAGCCAATCAGAGAAAGTCCCTTTACTCCCACTATTACATTTCAACCCCCATCGCTCCTCTGGACCATCCGTTTGAATCTCATCTGAAACTCATAGTTTTTCAGTCTTAACTAATATTTCCACCCGACAACAACTGTATCCGCGAAACACTTTAATACTTTAAACAATAGAAAACTTGCGAACAACCGAAATTACAACACCAAACCACTGTATAGTGTGTAAAAACATCAATTTAAGTTTGTGAATAAATATATTGTTATTAAACAAGTGTCTACTGATTGTGACTACGCATAGTAGTGTGTTAGCCAACCCTTAAATATTCATATAAGTGAGCTGCAAATTACAACCTTTCGTGGACAATTGTGGACGATCGGTAAAAGATGAATCAATTGTATCGACAGAATTACAGTCGTCACTCCATCTGAGAGCAACTCACCAAAACAATCAATCACGAAAAGGTAAAGTACGGAATTCACCACCAGGACGTAACAATTTCATCATGGTCTTCAAGTATAAAAAAATCGACAATTGAACAATAACTAAACATCTTTAATTCATCAAATAAGGAATATCCAATGATTGGCATAGTAACAGTCATATAACTCAAACTTGAGATTAGTGAATATTCAAGTTACTAGAGGGGTGGTATTGGCATCGGAAGTATCTATTCGCATTGTTTAAACCGAGCTGTCTGAGCAATCCGAATCCTTCTTTTACGTACATCCAAAAGAGAAGTTCTTATCGCTCCAACACCATGGCAAGCACCTCACAGATATATACAACTGTGCAGCCAGAGAATCGGAGTGACTATTTCTAAGGAGCCGATTCGAGAAATTACCGTCACCATTAATGAGTACAGCACCTCTCGAATAATTTATTAATAAACATTTTTGGACCAACAACGTAATAATCAAACATTACCTTAACCATCGATATTTAATCGGAATATAACGAATGAATAATCTCAGAATTTCGCTGATAAACAAAATGTCTTTAAACTTCGTTAATTACAGTTAAATCGAGCATGTATTTGAATATTTGGGTCACATCGTTATTAAACAAAAATATAAAAATATAATTAAATCATTTAAATAAGATTTTCGTATTTAATTTGTAATTTTTCAATTGTAATCATCGTAGAAATTTCATTGAAATTCGACAATTAATCTTTTCGGCCGGACAAAATAATTATCGCAACATTTAACTATAAAAATTATTGTTTAAATCATAAATGGTCAATTCATAAATTTACTATTCATAAAAGACAGATCGGTCGATAATTACTTGAAGTGGGAGTAGACGTTTCAATGAGGAGAAGTATGGGCCAGGAGACCCCCGAGATAATCAATAAATACAAGACCCAAAGCGACCGGAGGACAGTAGTTTTTGAACAAGGAGCAGTCGTCGTAATTTTATTACCACCTTACGGAAAATATCAGAGTAGTACGAAAATGATTATAATATGAATTTCGAAACACGACATTACGAGAGTTTTGCAACAACATCGGAACTTATCATAAACACTTAAACAATAATCCGTTCATCGAAAATTATACGAAAGACATTTCATCAAAGAACATTCTGACGGTTAAATAATTTTACAACAATTTACCACTTGATTACATTCCTCCTCAAGTGGTAACAAATAAATAAATAAATAAATGAATTTCGAAACACGACATTACGAGAGTTTTGCAACAACGACGGAACTTATCATAAACACTTAATCAATAATCCGTTCATCGAAAATTATACGAAAGATGTTAAATTATGAGTCTTGCGCATCTCATAACGTTTTGTCTATAACGAGCGTATAGCCGGATAGCGGCGGAACTTCGTTACCCCTAACAACGTTTGTGTTTATCGTTAGTCTTTCGGTTTATATGTCACGAGTAACATCTTCTCTGAATAAAGTTTATTGTTAATAAAAATAAAGTTTCGTTTACTTTTTAAATACGGCAATCTCATCTCAGAGTTCAACAGGTTATGGGCCCAGTACCCTAGATAGAAACTCTCTGAGTTGAATGGAGAGTAAATGTATTAAATATTGACCGTGTATGAGACTTTGTGATATAGCGCGAGTGAATATTTTCTTTTACAAATAAAAAATGGGAGACGAAAATAATCAAAAGAATATTACGAAGTTCGACGGAACGAACTTTCAACTCTGGAAGTTTCAAATTAATGCGGTTCTAATATCGCATGGAATCTACGATGTAGTCACGGGAGGTCGCGTGATGCCTGCAGATCGAGAATCGGCAGATGGAAAATCGTGGATTAAGCAAAATGCCAAGGCAATGGTTATAATATCCACGACGATCGAATACTCGCAGCTCGAATATTTAATTACGTGTACAACTGCGAAAGAGATGTGGGATAAGCTCATATCTATACACGAAAGAAAATCCGAGTCGAATAAACTCTTGATGCTACAAAAATTTCACGAATATAAGATGGCATCAAATGAATCGGTGGTGCAACATGTCGCCAAAGTTCAAAACATGGCACGACAGTTGAATGATGTAGGTGAACAAGTATCGGATCTTGCAATCATGGCAAAAATACTCGGAGGACTGCCGAGTAAGTTCGGTGCTCTTATCACGGCTTGGGACAGTGTTAGTGTTGAATCACAGACGATCACATCACTGCAAGAACGACTAATAAAAGAAGAAAGCCGTCTGACCGAAGATGATGCTACTACGAGTGGATTCGCTGCTATGACGTTGGATAAAAAGAAAGAAAATAGCAAACAAAAATATAATAAAAAATTGTCGGACGTAGTGTGTTTCTATTGTAACAAGAAGGGACATATAAAAAGGAACTGCCGCAGCAAAGCTCGCGATGAAAAAGAAGGCAAAAGTGATTCAAATTCGTGTGCCTTTGTTGCTACGTGCACCAATAACAATGTAGATCGTATAATAGACAAAAATCAATATCAAAGAAGTGGTCCGTCGAGAGAACAAGTACAGCAACTGTTAAATATGGATCCAAAAGATATCTGGCTTGGGGACAGTGGGGCTTCACGGCATATTACGTGTCGACGAGATTGGTTAATTGATTATCGTCCGTCCAAGAATGAGACTGTAATACTTGGAGATAACAGCGAGCGCCAAGCACATGGTGTAGGAACTGTCGTATTGAAGCGACTTGTAAATGACGAGTGGATAGACTGTACACTTGAAAATGTGCTGCACGTGCCCTCAATGAATAAAAGTCTATTCTCCGTGGGCGAGTGTACTAAAAAGGGTTACGAAGCGCGATTCAAGGAACGAAGGTTAATTATATTGTCCGGCAATACAGTAAAAGCGCAAGGAATCAGACAAGAAAATGATGTTTATCGAATGTTTCTTCGATTCGAAAAACCGTCGACTACGAACTCAGCAAACGTTGCTGAGGCCAGCATTAAAGTATGGCACGAGAGGCTGGGACATATTAATAAACAAGCATTAGTAAAAATGACAGAAAAAGGACTTATCGAAGGGGTGAAGTTATCTGACCGCGGCGACGATTTCTTTTGCGAAGGGTGTCAGTTTGGAAAAATGCATAGACATCCGTTCACAAAACGAGAGCATCAAGACGAGTCAAAACCGGGCGAATTCTTTCACAGTGACGTATGTGGTCCAATGTCGACGGAATCACTCAGTGGAACACGATACTTCGTTACATTCAAAGATGATGCTTCGGGGTTTCGAACTGTATATTTTCTGAGACACAAATCCGAAGTTTGTGAGCGTTTGAAAGAATTCGATCAACTCGTAAGAAATAAATTCGGTCAATCTATGAAAAAACTGAGAACCGATAATGGGAGGGAATATATTAATAAACCAATTAAGGATTTGCTTGCAAGTCGAGGAATTCAGATGGAGAACACTGCTCCGTACACGCCACAGCAGAACGGAAAAGCCGAACGGGATAATAGAACGATAGTTGAAAGCGCTCGATCAATGCTAGAGACGGCAGAACTTCCAAAATTTTTGTGGGCTGAGGCTGTGAATACAGCGGTGTATATCTTGAACAGAGTAACATCGTCACAAGACTGTACACCGTATGAAATTTGGACGAAGAAAAAACCGTCTCTGAAGCATACAAGAATATTTGGTTCCGAGGCCTTCGTGCACATACCAAATCAGCTGCGAACTAAACTGGATCCAAAAGCGAAGAAATTAGTTTTCGTTGGGTATCAAGGCGAGTCTAAAAACTATCGATTGTTCGATCCTCAAACACGACGTATATCCGAATCGAGAGACGTGATTTTCAATGAAAAATCGAAAGCCTGTATTGCGGTGAGAAATACTGTAAGTATTGATAGCGAAAGCAAAAGCCCACAAGACGAAGCGGAAGTTGAACATGAAGCTAACGGTGTTATAGAAGAAGACGATGATGCCGGAAAATTCGTGGATGCCGCCGAAAATGAGTACGAGGACCGTGAACGTGAAAATCAACAAGAAAATGATCAACGTGCTGCATCGAGTCAAGTTCGAGAACAAGTTCCAGATCGGTTGCAATCCCCAGAACGAAGTTCACGACAACTACGAGATCGAGCTTTGATAAAAGCACCCGAACGATATCAGGCTTACATAGCGGAGTGTAACGAACCGTCAACTTTCCGAGAAGCTACGTCAGGAACAGATGCTCGGCACTGGACCAAGGCAATCGAGGAAGAATTCGAAGCACATAACAAAAATAAGACGTGGAGATTAGTTCCAGTGCAAGAAGAACAAAAACTAATTGATTCAAAATGGGTATTTCGAATTAAGCGGGGTCCTTCCGGCGAAATACACCGATATAAAGCGCGTTTGTGTGCGAGAGGGTTTCAGCAACAAGCAGGTCGCGATTATTTCGAAACTTTTTCACCGGTCGTAAGGTACGATTCCTTGCGCGTATTCTTAGCAATGGTAGCTCAAGAAGATTTGGAACTAACACAGTTTGACGTAAAAACTGCATTTTTATATGGAAAATTAGACGAAGAAGTGTACATGGGAATTCCCGAAGGACTACATATCGACAGCTCATCTAAGCTCGTTTGCAAACTCGAGAAATCCTTGTATGGATTAAAGCAAGCACCACGTTGTTGGAATCGGGAATTTACATCGTTTCTTAAGAAATTTCACTTCAGCGAATGTGAATCGGACAAATGTATTTTTCGCGGAAAAATCGATAACGAGGACGTATTTCTAGCGTTATTTGTTGATGACGGACTGATAGCTGGCAAAACCAATCGTGTTCTTCAGGTTGTAATAAATGCGCTTAAGAGTTCATTTGAAATAACACTAGGAAACGCGAAAATCTTTGTCGGGGTTCAAATAGAACGTGATAGAAGCAAAAAGAGAATATTTATACACCAAACTACTTACGTGGAGCAAATGATTAAAAAATTCGGGATGAACGCCGCGAATGCAGTCGTTGTACCTGCGGATCCGCAAACATCGTTGCAGCCAGTAAAAGAGCAACAAAACTCGCGAGAGTGTGTGCCTTATAGAGAAGCGGTCGGTTCGCTCTTATTTTTGACAACCGTATCGCGACCCGATATTGCTTTCGCAGTAAATTCTGTTAGCAGATTTCTCGAGAAACACGATGAAAGTCATTGGAAAGCGGTCAAGCGAATTTTTCGATATTTATCGGGAACAATTAATCTGGGTATCGTTTATGAAAAGCAAGAATCGGGACTCAATTTAGTAGGGTATTCCGATGTCGATTTCGCAGGTGTTCCAGTCACGAGACGATCAACTACAGGTTATATTTTTTTATTATCGGGAGGACCTGTAAGTTGGTCATCTCAGCGTCAAAAGATGGTTACATTGAGCACTACAGAGGCCGAGTATGTAGCAGCGGCCGCCGCCACTAAAGAACTTATCTGGCTAAGAAGTCTGTTGAAAGATATAGGACGAGAATGCGAAGTGGCTACTGAACTGTTTGTCGATAATCAAAGTGCCATAAAACTAACAAAAAATCCAGAATTACATAAGCGCACTAAACATATTGACATCCGGTTTCACTTTATTCGAGAAAAAGTCAAAAGCAAAGTAGTGCACGTAAAGTACATTCCAACGAAATCACAGCTAGCAGACATCTTTACGAAAGCTCTTCCTCGCGATCGATTTCGAGAAAATTGTCAAGGTATGGGGGTTATGAAAAACAATTGTAATGCTTAGACGGAGAGAGTGTTAAATTATGAGTCTTGCGCATCTCATAACGTTTTGTCTATAACGAGCGTATAGCCGGATAGCGGCGGAACTTCGTTACCCCTAACAACGTTTGTGTTTATCGTTAGTCTTTCGGTTTATATGTCACGAGTAACATCTTCTCTGAATAAAGTTTATTGTTAATAAAAATAAAGTTTCGTTTACTTTTTAAATACGGCAATCTCATCTCAGAGTTCAACAAAAGACATTTCATCAAAGAACATTCTAACGGTTAAATAATTTTACAACAATTTAAAAATAATATAAAAATGTGAATTGACTTTTACGAATTTTAATACTGTTCGAAACGGAGAGATGTCCGACCTTTGCTCAACATTTGTGACTTTTTCGGGACTTTAAAACTATAACGAGAATTAAACTGTAAAATGCAGTAAACCAAATTATCGAGAGTGAATTAAAAAGTGTTCTTGTTCTAATCAAAATTTTAAATAAATCTTAACATTAAATTAAACTCAACGTGAAGTGTTAAACATTTATTCTGAATTTAAATAAATTCGGTTGTTATCATCAATCCTATCGTTAATTTTATCATCGTCAAATATTTATACAACCAACTGGAAATTCTTGAAGGAAGGAAGGAGGAACAAATCCAAATTTCCGATCTTCAACTACATTCATCAAATTCAACATAAAAATTTAAATCAACATCTAAACTTTACTTTAATTCATCATTCCTCAACGTAAGTTTTTCCCATCAGAACATTTATTTTTCGATTAATATGTTTATTCACTATAACCAAATAAATTTCGATCGTGATTACAAATCAAATACGAGGAGAAGGCCTCCTTTAAAGTGTCATAACAATGCGTGAGTTCGTCGGCCTCTGGTAACGAGTACCAAGGTAGCGAAGAGTGTACCGGGCCGCGATAGTTACGAGTGCTGGTCAGGGACCACGCGCGGATTAAATTTCACTACGAGACGTATCGAGCGTACGGCGTCTTATCAGAGAATTTTGTAGTAAACATTTCTGTCATATGGTTACTATCCGTTTATTATATGCATCTTACGAGTCGATGATTCTTTCTACGTGCTATATTCTTTCTTTTAGTTCGGGTATTTAAGTCTTTAACACGGCGCACTCTGTACCCCATCCTGAGTAATTCTCCGAAAGGTCAGACTCAAAAAGGGAATAAGTCGGATAAAGCGCCTCAATGGTACAAAACGTGTAAAATGGAATTTTATTCCTTGACCGTAATTACTGAGGAAATGCTGATTTGGACGTAACAGTGTATTCTTCAACTTACCTAATGGTTGGAATTATCTGAGTTGGAAATACGTAATCGCCTACTGTACATCGATTGCCTCGGTTAGACTGTTCTTCACGTCGGAAACCCTACATTGTATGCGCGGAGGAATGTAATCAAGTGGTACACTTTTCAGAATGCTGATGATTGCAACCTCTAACTCCAAATGCAAATATTGCCCTTGTGAAAGATCTATTAATGTTGCAGATTGATGTGGCCGAGAGAGTTAGTCGTAGGTGACGCTCTAGGACTGCGTGTCGCCGAATGGTTAGGAGCGCACGTCTAGGCCTACTAAGTTATGGGCGCCAAGTGCATGAGAGCACGTGCAGTGCAGTGCGTGTGAGCAGTGGCGCGCGTAAGCGAGCCCCAAAATCTTCTATATGGGAGTAGTTTTTATGTTGTGGTGCACTGTTTCTATGTAGTAGGTTACGTAAGAAGTAACACTATTACGAAAAATGTTAGCCTTCCAGCGGGCTTACTTACGGGAGCTACGTCCACTTCTTTGGATCCCCTTGCTGAGGATATCCGCGGCCCTGGCCCCTCAAGGGCTTGCGAAAGTTTGGCTGGCTCGCCGGTCTCTGAGTGGCAGAGGGATGGCGCCGACCTTGTGTCATCGGCTGCCACTTGAAGGAGGCGCGACGGGGCGGGCCTTAGAAGTTTTTTGCGGAAGAATTTTGGGCATTCTGCTCTGGTCTCAAGTCGTTCGTTGAACGTTCCAACAATTTTGCTGATTTTAGTTGCTCCTCAAGATTCTTTCCGAACAACCATTCGTCGACCACCGTTGAGTTAAGCGTAGGCTTAAGCGATGTTTTGAGATTTGATAAGATCAAACTTCTTCTGATCAACGAATTGTCGTGTTGAATATCAGCCTGTAGTCCCGCAGTGTTGCTCAAATTTTCAAACAGCACGAGATTCTCGGTGCCGTTAGTTTTTAAAATAAAGGACAACGATTTTGCGAGCGCCGCGAGACATGCAGCCACTCTCTATTGTCTAGCTACAACACGAGAATCATTCTTGATAATAGCTTCTAAGAGGGATGCTTTTACCTCAGCAGTCAGCTTCGGCGGGGCGATCGCGGTGCAATTAGTCGGAGGCGGATATTTTTCGAGCATTCGTTTTCGTTCATCTGCAGGAAGTCCCTGGAGTAAAATTTCTTGCCATCTCACGACGAGATCTTTATGAATATCCGGTGCCGGAATTCTGCCGAGAATAAGTCTTTTCCCCATTAACTCGAGAATCTTTGCATCTAACATGTCTTCTGATGCAGCGGATTTCTCAGGGACAACCGCACCGGTGTTACATCCCCGTAACGCCGCCACATAGCGCCAAGACACAAGCAACCCTCTAAGCATGTACGCAGGGTTCGAGCGTGGGCCTTGGGGTAGTAGCTAAGGGAAGGGAGTTGCTTGGGCCTCAGTATGCGTAAGCGATAAGAGAGATCCTCCCCATCCTTCCAGAAAAGTAGGAAGTGGAAGACGGGAAATTCGGGCCAATGAGCTACGAGAAAATTTGCCCTCTCCGACTCCTACGCGTAGACAAAGATAGTATACACATTAGTATATAAGACCGAAATCTTGTACAGAAAGTCAGTTCTTGTAAATATTTCAACCACCTAGGATCAAGCTGGAACTTGTACAGCTCGTCCATATTTCAAGTAAAATAGTTTAAATGGAAACTTCGAATTCCTTCCGAGCTGCGCGGACCACCGCGAGCTCATCATCATAGCCTTCGAATCCCGATGAGTTGCGCGGACCACCGCGAGCTCATCATCAATCCTTCAGGACAATTCCTAGTTGCGCGGCTCACCGCGAGCTATGGAATCCTTTCTAAAAATCCATCGAGCTGCGCGGTCCACCGCGAGCTCACTGGATAATTTATTCCATATCAATAGTAGAAGTTGCGCGGATCACCGCGAACTTCTCTTCCCTTCAAACTCAACAATTCCTAATTATCCTAAATAATCACTAAAATATCCAAAACTACTATTCAACAAAATTACAATACAACCAAATCACCAAGCCCGTATCCCAGACTAATTAGCCTTTGCTAAGGTCTAAAACAGGGCAAATTCATTAATGTTACTCGGACGTAACACCGGCAGGGACAATCGAGGGCACCTGTGCAATGGCCTCTTGCACCGCTGTGTTTGTCACAAGCGCAGTATCAGAATTTGAGACTGCGGGCGCCCCTGCGGAGACTACTGTGGTGGCAACATTTTGAGGATCTGGAGGGTCCGAGACCACTGCGTCAAGATTCTTAGCAGTCGCAGTGTCTGTCGCTGTCACTAAGGCAATATTCGTCCTTAGCGTTGCATCGGGACGTTTAAATAAATACTTCTAATATATACGTCGATATAGAGATACTTTATTAGTCCGAGCAGAACACAGATACGTCTATTCAGGTCGCCGTCTGAGCGTAGAGAGCGAGCTCAACTTTTCGGAGTAACGTTAACCGTTTAGGTGGCGCTTAATCAGCGCTCGAGGTAACGCCTACAAATCTCGAGGAAACGAAATATCATACAATATATTACATTCCTCCTCCGTAGTTTTTAAAACATACAATAAATTATTCCGAATCTAAGATTTGCCGAGGTTTAATATTTCGCGAACTTCGCCGAACTGATACCTCGGGTGTCACGACTACGGAGTCTTGACTAGTAGGAACTACACCCACGCTTCGACGCGCAACAGAATCCCGATTAACGGGAATTTCACTCAAACTTTGTCGTTTGTTACAAACCGGCGAGTTTACAAAAGAAGGGACGACAGAACCGTCCGTTGCACACTTTTCATTCTCGCTAGTCATACTTCCACTCACTCTATCGGAAGAAACAACCGCGTCGCTAATTGCATTATTCGCAAGCAGAAGACCGTCGATGAAAATATCCTTCTTAATCGGAGATCGTGAAACATTCGGAAGGAACAGATTACACTTATTTAATTGATCGGAATGACGTTTCCAAACGCGATTATCATCGGTACGCACTCGATACGTAACAGGACCGATTTTATCGATAATTTCCGCTTTACGCCACGAATTATTACTATAGTCTTTAGCCATAACAAATTCTCCGTTTGAAAACTCGATAGCGCGATTACCGCGGAAGAAACGCTTCTGCTCGACTTGTTTTTTCTCAACATGCTTCAGCACTGACGGTCTAACTAAATCTAAGCGAGTTCGTAGAACTCGACCGATTTGAAGTTCGGCCGGAGAAACCCCTGTTGTACAATGCGACGTAGCGCGATCTAGCATCAAGTAACGAGACAACGCCTCGTGTCTTGATAACCCGAAGTTCAACAAGACTTTGAATTTACTTTTAAAAGTACGGACTGCATTCTCGGCAGCACCATTTGATGCCGGATGATAAGGCGCCGTTCTGATATGTTCAATGCCATTACGCTCGAGAAATTCTTCGAATGGTCGCTATACAAACGATGGACCATTGTCCGTAACTAATTTTTTAGATAAACCCCAAATACTCAGGTACTCTTGAAACGCTATGATTGTTTGTTCCGCCGTAATACTCGACATCTCTTTTACATCAACCCACTTCGAATAAGCATCGATAAAAATAAAATACATTTACCCCGCGATTGGACCAAGAAAATCAGCGTGAACTCGATCGTTCGGGCCTTCTGGCCACTTCCACACCTTTAACTTTGCTCTCGGCGGATTGTCCGCATTCGTTAAACATTCTTCCCAAGATTTCGTGACTTTTTCGATTTCTTTATCTATACCAGGTCACCAAATGTACGACCTCGCAATCATCTTCATACGAATCACGCCCATATGAATCGAGTGAAGCTCGCTGATACGTTCTCTAAGACATAATTAAGATACGAATACTCTTTTAACAATTTTTCGTCGAAATCACCGGATGCCAACGGCAAAGGGCAGCGCGAAAGACTGTCTGCGTTACCGTTGTCTATTCCTCGAATGTGTTTAATTGAGAAATTATAACCCGATAGAAAAACGGCCCAGCGCTGCACTCAATTAGCGGCCATTTGTGGAAGCCGTTTCTTCGAGCTAAACATATAAACCAAAGGCTTATAATCCGTTTCCAGAATAAAATCTCTTCCGTAGATATATTGGTGAAAAGACTTAACTCCGAATACGAGCCCCAGTGCTTCGCGATCAAGGTGCGAATAATTTCTTTCCGTTTTCGTCAACGATTTTGAGGCAAAAGCTATCGGCTTTTCGATATCGTCGGGATAAATATGGGATAAAAAAGCTCCCAAACCCACTGGCGAAGCGTCGCAAGTAGTTTTAATTGGCAAGTCTCAATCGTAATGCACCAAAACTTCGTGCGATACGAGTTTCTTTTTCGCTTCGTTAAACGCTTTTTCTCGATCGCGAGTCCACTGCCACTCCGTATCCGCACTGAGTAGTTCATACAATGGATTAACGATCATCGCATAGTTTTTTATGAATTTAGAATAATAATTTATCATACCGAGAAAGGCTTTGAGTGTCGTAACGTCGTGCGGCGCTGGAATGTCTAAGACTGCTTGTATTTTTTCGCGAGCGATCGTCGAACCTTGCGCATTTACCACATAACCCAAGAACGAAACGCTATCGCGGAAAAAAGAGCGTTTTTCCTCTCGTACCGTCAAACCACAGTCCTGAAAGCGCTCCAAAACTTTCAGCAATCTCTCGAGATGCTCCTCCGCCGTCGCTCCGGATACAAGGATGTCGTCAAAGAAGCTAACGACTCCATCACTTTGTAACGGTCCCATATTTTCATATTATATCGTTCGATTCATTTTCATCTTTAATCGCATCCACTTCTCCTTCTGAGAAGTGATGCAATTATCATTATGCTACTCAGCATCTTTCGCGTGAGAGCGACAATTAACCGTCGTCTCACGGCAACGTGCAAACCGCCGCACGCCAGAAGTACGCACGACGGCTCCTTATCAACGCGGAGGTACACCTCACGCGCGGATTAACATAGTAGTCCCAGCGTCGGGGCCCTTTGCCACGACGCTGGCCCCAGTAGTTTATCTCCAACGACTAACGCTGTTAGATGGTACACTCTCCCAGTCTACGACTAATAAAGTCTATTCATTTACTATTCCTATTTAACGACTTGTTAATTATTCAATACCAATCAACATATACGACTGGCTATCCATTACAAATTCCTTGTAATATTTTTTCGACTTCCTTCTGAAACAAATCCGGAGCTGAAGATACACGAAAACATAATCTCTTATACCTAAACAATCCTTTGTGCGTTGTGATAGTGTTACGTCCTGACTCTTAATCTACACGTATTTTCGATTTTCCTATCCTAAAATGATTTATTTATTTTATTATTTTCTCTCGCAAAGGAAAGAGTCCAGACGCTAATTCAGCCGACCGGATAACTAATATCATATTTCGCAAATCCGTATCCGCTCGCGACTTTACCTATAAACGCATAATTCTGTTCTCTCTCTCGGAATTCTCACTCTTCTGTCTCACGGTCTAATCAGCATTTCGATGTTTCCCTCATGCTGCTTTCACCGTCCGCCTAGCGACAGCGCGTGGCGTGTACTATCAGCATTTTCGGCCGCCTCGCAACGGCCAGTTTTATCCATTGGAATAATCAGTCTTACATCAACTCTTAAACTATTCGGTCGGACTCATCTAGAGCGGGGACTTTCCTCCGCGATTAAGTTAACATTGTAATCTAGAGTCGTTCATTCACACTCATTCAATCGCGAATAATATTTGTATCAATCGTAATTTCCGTTTGCGATTTAATAAACGCGATTTGTTACTCTCGAAACGGGATCTTTCGATCTTATTCGAGGAACCGAACCCCTTGAACCGTTAATATTCCTGCATTACGTTATCAAGTTAAACGCGCGCGTGACCGCTGCGACGATCGTCCAAGTCTACGCGTTCGCTAGTAAACCTCTGAGACGTAACAATAGTAACAAGTTCTTGTGATTTTTCTTCGAATTCAACTTGCAAGTACGCATTTGATAGATCGAGCTTTGAAAAATTTTACCACCGTTCAACATAGCGAGTAAATCTTGTACCCGGAGAATCGGATGTCGATCGGTTTTAAGATGCGGATTCACCGTTATTTTACAATCGCCACAGATTCGAATCTGGCCGTTACTTTTCAACACCGGCACAATGGGCGTTGCCCACTGGCTCGATTCCACCGGAACAATTATACCTTCGATAGTTAATCGATCTAATTCTTTCGCAACTTTATCACGCAACGTGTAGGGAATCGGTCTTGTCTTACAAAATATCGGCTGAACATTTTCTTCTAAATGTAGCGTAAACTTCCCTTTCGTATAGCGACCGAGTTTTCCCGAAAAAAACTGTCGGAAATCTTTTACACATCTCTTTTGAATTTACCGGTGCTATCGAATTTAGCCTGTCAGCACTGTTTCTTTTGACCTCTAACACCGAAATTTGTAAAGAACAGATCCAAAAACGACCCACGATGACGAGATGAAACTGACCCGGCAAAACAAATAATTCGAGTTCTTTTTTCTTTCCCTCGTAAACGACATCTACTTTAACTAAACCTTTCGGGACGATTGCTTGACCGGCGTGCGATTTAAATTTTCTTTCAGTGGCGAGCATAGTCAATTTAGATAGCCTAATACTTCTATTGAAATCCCTCACCGACACAGCAGTGATCGGGGATCCCGTATCGATTTCAAATTCTAAATTTTCGCCCTGTTCCGTCAACACAACCGACATCGGTTCGTCGTTTACTTTCTCGCATTGTATATTTTCCTCGCGCGCGGCTTCCTCTCTCACACAGAAAATATTATCGAACGTTTGTTCGAGCTCGCGCTTCTCGTCAACATAGTGATGCCGCTCACCTCTTTTCTTTTGATCCTTTGTTCGCTTGAAGTTATTATTATCATCGCCCGAATGCTTCGAAGTCGAATCTGTTTTGTTTTTCGTTTGGCAAACTTTAGCTAGGTGACCCACCGAGTGACAAACATGACACGAATAATTCTTGAATTTACAATTACCCGATGAATGATTCGATCTGCCGCAACAAGCACAAGAATTTTTAGAAAATGATTTAAAACTACTTATCGGTTTTTTCTTGTTGCTGACAAAGTTGACTGGTTCATCCGTGCCTCCAGATGTTGGCCCTATCTCAGCTACGTCCCTCGTTGCCGCTCCCATCGCCGTTGCGATTTGAATTAAACTACTGTACGTTAGGTCTTGCTCACCCAACAGCTTCTTCTTGATGGCATCGCTCCAAAGCCTCCTGGCAAATTGATCGCGCAGAGAGGACCCCAAATTGGCACCAAAATCGCAATCCATTGATAATTTCTTCAACTGCGCGATATATTCTTTCACGCTCACTCCCTCCTTTTGCCGACACTCCTTGAATCTATAACGCTTCATTATGATGTTCGACTTCGGCTTGAGGTGATGTTTCATTATTTCCGTCAGTTCGTCCTTCGTCTTCAAACTCAGTAACGCCGGAGAACACAAGTTCCGCAATAACGCATAGCTCTCAGTATCCTTCAAAGTCAGTAGAAGAGCCACATGCTTAGCGATCGGCACGTCGTTCGCAATGATATACTGCTCGAATCCCTCGCACCACAGAGACCAATCATCCGACAATTTGAATTCCTTGATCGTCCCATAACAGCCAGTGTTAACAGGCTGCGATACGCTTGGCTCTGGATTCGCCATTTCTCTCGATACTTTTAACAGTCGCCCTTCCTCCCTCTGTACTCTAGCTTCCCGTTGTTCCAATTGCTCACGAATCTTCTGCAATTCCTCGGAACTCTGCTTTCTTTCGGTCAAAACAGCTTGTGGCTGTTGCTGTATTTGTCTTTTCTCTTCTTCTATTATTCTTTTTTCAGTCTCCAGCAATTTCGCTTGTTCCTCTATGCTCAGCTCCGATGACATCGCGCACACTTCATCGTTGAAGTGCCGCCAACAACCGGCCTTTACACGTGCTCGTCACTTTTACTTTCGGCGAAATTTCTTTTATTCCGTCGAAAACTCACACGCCGCCGTTATCCTCGTCGCCAAAATGTTGCATCGGGACGTTTAAATAAATACTTCCAATATATCCGTCGATATAAAGATACTTTATTATTCCGAGCAGTTAATCAGCGCTCGAGGTAACGCCCACAAATCTCGAGGAAACGAAATATCATACAATATATTACAACTTCGATTCAATAACAAATCAATCAATGAAAATCTTAGGTCTCGTGAAACGCTTCTCATTGGATTTCAAATCATTATCAACTCTTCAAACACTGTATTTGTCTTATGTACGGATGAAATTTATGTATGCATCTGGTCATCTGGTCACCGTGCTTTGAAATACACGTGAAAAAAATGGAATCTGTGCAGCATAAGTTTTTGAGACATGTTGCTTTCCGGTTTGGCAGAACAATGGCGTTTGACGACCACGATTATCGAGATGTGGCTCGACTTGCAGCAAGTCCGACGTTGATGTCAGTGAGGAACGTGGATGGGATATGCTACTTATTTAAAATCTTGAATGGAATAATCAAATGCGCACCGATACTCGCCCTAATCTCCTTACGAGTCCCGGGTCGCACATTGAGAATCGGATATCCCTTCCTTTTCAACAACGAATTCACCCATCAACTTTTTCCGCAAACTCCACCATAGCGCGAATTTCTAACTTGGGAAATGGAAACCCAGATCTACAATATACTGGACTGTCTTTCAGCAGAATTCAGAGTAGTGCGAAGAAAGCGATCCTACGATTCGAATAAGAATCGCATCCCCATAAGACTGGTTTTATATCATGAAGTATCTGTTATAGGGTTATATCATAAATTATCTGTTCTATTCTTTGTTTTATATATCAGTCGGTGTATATGAAATCGTTTTACGTGATTTATTTTATTTTATATTATTTGTGTTAGACATTGGCTAGTCATAAAGCAGTCTATAATCTATAACAAGGAATTTAAAAAAAAATTATAAATAAGTAAATAAAAACAATCTCTATGCGCTGGTATTATTATTATTACAGTGATAGGGGGCATTCTTGCTTCTACGCTTAGGCCTTTGGCCCATTGTGCACCCCTTTCCTGCCTTACCTCCTCCCTATATCAACTTGCTGTCCTTCATGAGGGCCAGTAGTCCAGCTATAGGGAGGTTCACGATATCCCTGGGTTCGCATAAGTGCACCTCCAGGTGTTTAAACCTCTTCCCGGCCAAGGCCGGACAGTGGCACAGTATGTAAATGGGCGTCTCATCGTCCAATTCGCATTTCCTGCACACGCTGTCCTCCACCTTGCCCAGCGTGTGCATGTGTTTCCTGAGTCTGCAGTGTCCCGTCAGTACGCCCACTGCCATCCTCATGTCTTCCCTGCTCAATCGTAAGATCTGGTCCGTTAGCTTCATGCTCGGCCCATCGATGAGCGCCTTCGTCTGTCTCATTCCTGGCGTCGCCCCGAATAGGTTTCGATGTTTCGCCTCCACCCATCCGGTTATTTCCGCCTTGACTTGACAGCTTGCGATTCCTATCGCTGGTTCGGGTCCCAGTAGGGGGGTTCCTGACCCCCTTCTCGCCAGCTCGTCGGCCCTCTCGTTGCCGTCGATGCCTTCGTGTCCTGGGACCCATATCAACGTCACCCTGTTGAGTTCCGCAAGTTCGTTTAGTGCGTTCCTGCAGTCCCTCACCAGGTGTGAGTCGACTTTGCACCTCTCCAGTGCCTTCAGTGCCGCCTGGCTGTCTGAACAGATGCATATTCGCTTGCCCCTGTACCGCGCGTAGCGGTTCACCAGCGCACACGCTTGTATGGCTGTGATTTCCGCCTGGAAGACCGTGCAGTACTTTCCCAGCGGAATATGTGTCTCCCTGTTCGAGCCACTCAGGCACATCCCCGCGCCCGATCCTTCTTCTGTCTTAGAGCCGTCTGTATACCATATCAGTTCCTGCCCTTTTAGCGGCCCTGATGCGGTTTTCCATTCATCTCTTTCCAGGTATATAACCTTATAAGGATTGTTGAACCGGTACCCCACTAGGTCCCGGTCCTGTATCATACTTGCTCCAGGACTCGCCTCTCGTAGTATCCCTACGATGTAGGTGTGTCTTCCCGGCGGCAGTTCTCCCTGCCACTGGTTCGTACATATTAGCCTGTAAGCTGTTGCTGCCGCTGCGCCCTGTACCCCCACGTGCAATGGTGGCCAGTTCATTAGCGTTTCTAGCGCCATGCTTAGCGAGGTTCCCATGGCACTCGTGGTGTCTCTGCTTGCTAGTCTTTGTATGTGTGTGAGCATGTTCCTGGCTGTTTTCAGCATGGTTCTGCTCCACCATACCACGGCTCCGTACAGTACCGCCGGTTTAATCACTGTTGTATAGATCCGGTGCATGATTTTGGGGCTCAGGCCCCAGGTTGCGCCACAGGCCCTACGCGTGGCCCCTAAGAGGGCACAGGCCCTGTCTCGCACCCTCTGCATATGCAGCCCCCAGTTCAGTTTCGCATCTAGGATGACCCCCAGATGTTTAACGTGGTCTGTTGGTTCCATAGCAGTCCCCCGAAACTTCGGCGCTCTCCACCCATCGAATCTCCTCCTTCGGGGGAAGCAGACCATTTCGGTTTTCTCCGGGTTTACGCGCAGCCCGACTTCCCTGCACCACCTGCCTATCAGGTTGAGTGCCCTCTGTGCCAGGCTTGATGCCGTGTTGGCATCCCTGGCACGTATTATGACTGCAAGGTCATCTGCATACCCTTGCGCATATATCCCTGATCTGTCTAGCCAGACCAGTAGCTCGTCGACGACCAAGCACCACAGAAGTGGGGAAATAACCCCTCCCTGTGGGCATCCCTGTCCGACTGAAGCCTTAACGGCCCCCTCGCCCCTGGTCACGGTGAGCAGGCGTGTGGAGAGCGTGTTCCTGATCCACCTGGTGACGGTGGATCCTAGTCCATGCCATTCCGCCGTTCTGCAGATCGAATCCACGGTGGTGCAGTTGAAGGCTCCTTCTATGTCCAGAAATAGCCCAACTGCCATACACCCTTTGTTCCTTGCATCCTCCAATCTGTATACTAGCCTGTGGAGTGCCGTCTCCATTGACCTGTCCGCCTGATAGGCGAATTGCAGTGGGTGTAATGGTCGTTCCTTCAGAGGACCGTCCCTTACATGTCTGTCTATCAGTCTCTCCAGCGTTTTAAGCAGGAAAGAGGTTAGGCTTATCGGTCTGTATGCCCCAGCCTGGTGGTAATCTATCCGCCCTGGCTTCGGGATAAAGACAACTCTTGTTTCTCGCCACTGCCGTGGCATGTACCCGAGGGCCACACAGGCCCTCAGTATCTTTGTGACTAATGGCAGTATCACCTCTAGTCCCCGCTGCCTTATACTGCTCAAACCCCATGATGGCCCACCGAACCTTGGCTGAGTTTACTATCCCCGCGGCCGTCGTCCAGACCATTTCCCTGTGTTTGCACCGGGGATATGGCCAGTCCGCCCAGTCGTCGGTCAGTGTGTAGCCGGGAAAATGCTTCCCCAGCATCACCTCTAGTTCCTCTTTCCACGAGTCGGTGTACCCGCCCGTCGGCTTCCTGAGTGACCCGCACATCGGCATTGGGTCCTTCTTTAGCACCCGTTGTATCCTTGCGGCTTCCGGACGCTCTCAATCTCTTGACAGTATCTCCGCCATGATTCCTTTTTAGCGATCCTTATGGCTTCCTTGTACTTCCTCTGGTTCTTTTTATGGTTTTCCCAGTCCCAGGGTCTTCCGGTCGCCCTCGCCACATTTCATGCCTTCCTGGTGGCTGACCGCAGTTTTTGCAGTCGGTAGTTCCACCAGGGAGTTTTATCTCTGCATGCCTCTTTCGGTTTGTAGTTATTATCGTAGGATTGTATAATAGTTTCTCTCAGTATTTATACTGCGAGATCTATCTCCCCCTCGGTACCGTATCTGTTCGGGAACTGAATAGCCCTTCCCCGCAATTCCTCCTCGTACAACGGACAGTCGGTCGTTCTCGGGTCTCTCCGTGGTCCCCGTTCCGCCCTTACTGCCGTCGTATTGAGTGTGAAAGTTATCTGCCTGTGATCCGATTGCGACGGCTCGTCAGACACCTTCCATCTTTCCGTTTTGCCCGCCACTTCGGGCGTCCCCGAGTTAGATCTATAACCTCCACCCTATTAGTAATACGGAATGTTGGTTCCCTACCTCTGTTCATGATCCTGAGCTCCGTTCCGGCCAGGTATTCGAGTAGAGCCTCACCTCGGGCGTTGATGTCGCTGCTCCCCCACACCGTATGGTGGGAGTTTGCGTCGCATCCGATAATGAGCTCTCGTTCTTTGTTCCTGCAGTCCTCCACAAGTTCTGCGATGTCCTCCGATGGTGGGGGATCGGGATCATCGTAGAGCATATACGCGGATGCCACCACTACTTCCCTCCTCCTTCCTTCCAGAGTTACCTCGAGCTTAATAGCCGCGAGGTCCCTCCGGCTATATTCCACCAGCGGGGTGGCGACTACACCTCTGACGAGGATGCATGCCCTTGGCCTGTCAACAGAGGTACAATAATGTAGCTGTCCCTCTCTGATATTCAGTCCTCTGACCCTCCCGCGGTAAACCCACGTTTCCTGTATCAGGGAGATCTCTATTTGCTCTACCATAACGCGTCTGCTTAGCACCGCTGCCGCCGCAGACGCCTTATGCAGGTTGATCTGTATGAATCGGAGTGTGCTTACCATCATCGGCTGCCTCCTCCTCCGTGTCCATGTGTCTCTCCTCTACCCTCTTCGGATGTGCATCCAGCAGCCTGAAGCTCGCCCTGCCCATCCCCAGGTAGGGTTTCATGCCCTGGGCCTGCAACACCGGTATGGCACGATCCTCCATTCCTAACACCAGGCGCATACCTTTGCCGGCTGCGTCCTCGTGCCGCTCGTGGATGATCCACCTCCCGGTTGCCAGCCCCGGGTTCTGTTTCTCCAGCCGCTTCAATATCACGGCTGTGTCCTGGGGTGCTCCCAGTGATCCAGGGCATGACTCTGACGTACTTTAGGAGTGCGTCTATCTCGATTGCCTCCAGGTCTGCGCCCTCCCATTTCCGCAGATTCTTCACCTGCTCCTTGAGCCATGTCGCCGACTGTTGGTCCGCGCAGGTAACTCTCAAGCCGCCTCGGTACAGGTAGGTCTGCTGGAACCGCGGCGTGAAATCCCCAGTCGGGATTTCATCCACTATCTCCATCAGCCCCTCCTGTATGCCCTCCGATTGCTCCTTGGTTATCTCCTCCTTTTGTCCCGAGTTCACGATGCCCAGATTAGGCAGGTCTCTGACCACCGATGCATAGGAGTTCCTTTCCGGTCCTCCCGCCCTCGGTTTTTTGGAATCTCTGCGGAAGCTTGGTGGTGTCTCCTTGGACTCCCGCTGCCGCTTTCGGTGTCATTCCTTCTTATCTTGGGAGGCTTTCTTATCCCGCTGCCTATCACCCCCGTTACTCTTGGTCCCCGGTGGTTTCTTGGCGCCGGCCGTCTCCCCTTTCGGGGGTCCAGCCGGCGGTCCGGCCGCGGTTGTTGTTTTGGCGGCTGCGGCTGCCGCCTCCATGTCCCTTTTGTACTTGCGCCTGGCCGCTCTACTGTACCGTGGGCGTGGTAGCGCTATTTTGCTGATGTCTTCGATGAGCTCAGCTTCACAGCCGCCGCGCGCACTCGCGGCGGCTGCCGGGTTTCCCCGATTTTCGACAATAGCGGCAGGTGCCTCAGGGGTCCCCACCGCCATCTGCCGGCTGACACGGCGATCCCTTTTAGGGCTTGCCCTGCCTGTCTGGTCTCCTTTCGGTCCCAGTTGCATTGTTGTTGTTGTTCCTTTGATTTTGTTTTTGTTTTTGTTGTAGTCTTTGTTACGTCCCGCAACTGTCCGAATTTCTTTTTCACAAATTTGCGCTGCTCTTCGATCGAATTAAAAGAAGAATACCGCTGCGCGTGAACACTCACGGAGTGGGGGAGAAACCAAGGCGAAAGATATCAAGCTACGCAAGAATCATTACCGGTCAGCCATGTAAGTCGAGATTTGTTTCGTACTTCTCGAAATGAATGCTGCCGGGTCAAATGTATATGCGGTGCCAAACACATTGCACACTACACCAAGAAAAACTCGCCACCACCAAGAGAAGTCCGGCTCACGTATACGGGCTAACGGACTTCCAATTGATATTACGCTCTACGGAAGGCAGCGAGACTCGAACGCACGAGACTCCAACGCACGAAGCCCACTAACACCTCCAAGCACTGTGCTCACGCATAAAAACGCTCAGTAGCTTCGAGGCGAAGAACAACGACTCGAGCAAGGGTACCGATAGTTTCACGAATACCACGACGCGTCGGGCCCTTCGATAGAAACGTTTTGGAACCTCCTCCGAAGAGTGCAGCACCTCACGAGCAGCCTTCGCGACGTAACCCCGCGAATAAAAAGAAATTCCCGACGGTCCGCGAGATAGATAATGAGAATAGAATCACGCATGAATATGAATATTGGGTCAGGTCATCCACGGTGTAGTTTATAATTTTATGTTTACTTATGATAATCTTAAACATTTTTCTCTATAATAATCCATTAAAGGCGGGAGTATTATTTGCAAACTAAGCCGGTCACAGTTATTAACCCTTTTGGATATTGCCAGAAATAAATAATTAGAGTAATGTCTGAAATTACAGTAACGAAGAATATTGGTGCGTGTTTCGAATCAAGGTCTCGCTAAGCTTTGCACCTTCGTTTTTATTTTATATATTTTTTTTCCGAGAAGAGTTGACCATTGAGCATTCATGTATAGTTCCGAGGAAGAAATCCGTTGCAAAAGCAAAACAGGAAGCTGTAATTCTACTGCGACATTAAAATTCTAAGAACCGACTACGGCACACGAAAAATATTAACGACCAGCTCGCAACTTTTATAAACATTCGGCCTAGCAAGAAGCTAAACTCCTCTCGCTCGAAATCCAAGAAGTAATAATTATTATCGTGGTCGTTTTTTTTTTTTCTTCTCCCTGCGATCTAAAAAGAACAGCGAATATACGTTCACGCTAGTCTATTACGACGAAGGGAACACTGTGACAATATATTTTACCGTTCAAGAAAAAAGGAGAGATGCATATGCTCCGGTTAGCATGAGTGAGACTCCGTTAAGAAGGGGGGACGTCAGGGGAGAAGCGTTCTTAGCGAGGTATCCTACGCTCACGTGCGTACGTGATCGTACCAAGGGCATAAGGGGAAGAGAAAAAATCACGAATTGATTCGAAGAACCAGGCCCGCTCTGTATTAATTGCAAACTCTCTAGCCAATACGAGGGGGCCATAAAAATCTCAAAGCGAACGACGCCACGGTTCCGCAAAAGTAGGGATAAAAGAAAAAGAAATGAATAGTTAAGTAAAATAATTATTGAAAGGTTGAGAGCGCGTCAAGAGAACAAGGGAGGCGGGGAACCTCACGCCTCGGCTGAGACGCGTGCCTCCCACCAGCGAAGCTTATGTCATCTGAGGGCAAAACTATAAAACAAGGAGCCCTTCAGCGGGAGGGAGCATTAGTATTCATCGATTTTTTTTGTCACGACACCAGTTTTCTTCGATTTCCAAACCACGACGTTACTCTGTTCGTTTGCTCTGAGAATAATTTTTTGTCTGCCGAATTATTGTCGGGAATATTATTTTGTGAACAATTTTGCGTTACCAATTATCCGAGCTTCAGTTTGTGAGCCGATAATAATAAAGGCTTGGTGAACAGCGATTTTTGCGAATTTCAAAAATTCATTTATCTGCGCACCATCTTCATCCGCTCGGCAATTGAATCGACAAGCCGAGGGTAGCAACGATTCATCGCTCCACCACTCATCGAGCCAACCTCATCGGCAACTTTCTTTCCATTTCTCATCAATTTCATTTTCTGGTAAGTAAGTTATTTACTTTATATTTTATTTTTCTTTGCGCATCTATCCTCCCCGATATAATCTTATCTCCTACCCTCTGATCCACGGGAGTGCTGCGAGCCCCATGAGTTTTCCTTTATACGAAGTATGTTGGGATCCTCAGCCAATTGTAGCGACGTTACCTTTCTGATACTCATAAAATAACGCCGAAGGAATCGGACCTCGCGCAGCATCCCTGCCTTTGTAATCGCTACCCCGTGCAACCGTTTAACCGCGTATAAAAAGATGTTCGTTTCCCCGGATTCCTTCAAGATCGTGTGGATCATCATTACTTCAAATATTTCCTTGTTTTTGATTGGCGTAATTTTGTGGTTCCGTTACTCCCCGAAATTCTTCGCTAAACATTATCGTCCCGTTCCGGCAATCGCATCACCGCGCATCGTAATAAACCCACCATTAAGATATTCCCCAAATCTTTGTCTGAACTGTGGTCGATACCATCGTAACGTATAAAATGATACATCCGTCAGATCACCCAAGGATAGTAGTAATTCTACTGAGTTTTAATCTCGTTGTACTCTTGATGTTATTCATTCTTTCCTGCGTGTGTTGTCAACGCATTTTCGTTCGGGAATCACGAGTTAGTACCACTCTTCCACTAAGAGAAAATGACACCTATTGTTCCTATTGCCATCGGTTCCATCACGTAGAAACTAGATAAACTTTCGCGAATGTACTCTAGCCTCTTCCCGAGCAATTTTCCGCGAGGTTAGGCTCAAAACGAGGCACCCGCGAATCGTAAGCCGCTTCGATAACGCGTAAAGTGATTAAGTTCATTGACCGAGATGAGGCCTGGCTCCTTGCGTAAAACCACGATTCGCGACGTAACATCTTCCATGTTGGTCCCACGAGTATCTAGGGAAATAAAGGTCCACCCCGGCAGAGCCCAGATTGCCGGGGTAAGGCCTGAATACTCTGGAATTCAGCCTGATTTTCCAGAGGCACCGTTAGTGACACTATTTCCCAGTGCCATTCAGCCCTCGGTACGGTCGCCCACGCCTTGACTTGGGTAGGCTACTGCGAGGGGCATTAGCTCCCCCCCGAGCGATGGGTTCGCCACCTTTCCTACGCTAGTTGGTCGGACTGCTTGTTCGTCTGGTCACTACCCTCGGACCTTTTCGGCATAGGTAACCTTGCCGGGTGCAATCATTTCCCCCGCCGACATAGCTCCTCAGGTCATCGAGACGCGCAAGCCCTCCCACCAGCATCCTGCAGACCCCAGGGAGGGTATGCGCTGGTAAATACATACAACAGTGCCAGATCTTGGCTCAAAAAGAAATGTAACAACTATCGTAAAGCAGAAATCCGTTAAACAAACAAACAAACACTACTTAAAATAATTCGAAAATTCTCGTTATCGTTATTTTAAAAACAGAAAATTCAATGTCCCGAAACAGTAAAATATAAAAGAATAAATGCCAGAAAGAGCGAAAGATCAATCGGAACGTTACCGATAGGGAAAATGTTTATGGAATGTGACATTTCTATTGATTTCAACTCATGTTTACCTTACAATTATACTTTTTATAACAGGCCACTGTCAGTCTCGGAAAACGACGGGCAAGCCCATCTCCGCTACTCGATGCAAATCCACCGAAGATTTCAAAAACAAATGAGAATCCATCATCATTCTCCGAATTGTCAATACCGCCGCCGCTTCCGCTATGTGATGTGAGTAGAGTGCAATCACTTCTTTGAATTGCAAGGATGATTATATGTCCGGTCTTGAATAATTCTGATGGTATTATCGTAGTTACTATCTTTATTATTTTGCTTCACCAATAAACAAATCGGCTTGAGATATCCAGATGCCATTTATCACACATGTTGAGGAGTCGATATCCTTTACTCAGTCCAATTTTTTGTCAAATCTATAACGGTCGTCCAGTTTTCATAAGTTTTGAAATTGTCTCAAAAATGTTTGTTTGCACTGTACATTGTTCAATTTTTGATATATCAATCTCTTAAAAAGACTAAGTACTAAAAATTGCTCCAAAGATAGAAATTATGGAGCAAAGATTGGTATTCGATTTGGGCACAACCTGTGTAATCCTTCAGTTTTCACGAAATATTGAATTTTCAAAACTGGCTTTGCACGCTGCAACTTTCACAATTCTCGGAATATCGGGCTAAGAATTGGTACAAAGTTGAAATATCATAGACCGATCATCGATATTAAATGTGGGCAAGGTCCATGCAGTCCTTCAATTTTTCCAAGAATTCGACTTATTTTTAAAAAGTTCGTGCGCGCCCTAGTTTCCGCAATTTTTTGTGCGATGCAATTGAGTTCGTGATAGTTTGGAAATTGAATAGACAAATAAATCAAATCTAATTAATCTAACTTCTCGTTATTTGCCGATCTTCACCACGGAACAAAATAATTATCCGATAATTAGTTGCGAGAACCATTTGAGATAGAATCTATGTCACGCGTGGGTCTGTCGGAAAAAATAATAATAATAAAATGTCAAAAGAAAAAATAAGCCACAAAAATACAGAAATAGTAAAGAAGAAGACAGAGACGGGAAATGATGAGAAAGACAGAGTGAAGAAGGCCACAATCAGGAAAACAAAGCTAATTTTAAGACGTACGGCTAAAATGTAGTGTTCAAGATAGGTGTTTGTAATGTGTTCTAAATTATAATCCCCCCCCCCCCCCCCCCCCCCCCCCCAAAGCAGATTCAATTTACTTCGCGATTACAAAAAACTGTCTGTATAGCTCGCACGGAAATGTCCTACTTTTTCAAATCTGAATAGATTACCGCCAAATTTAATTTCGACCTTATCTAATGTGACGTGACAAACCGGTCCCGCCACCCACACGGGGAAGCAATGGGTAGTGGGTCGGATTTACGACTCATTCTACGCCGCACATCGAGCCGGTCGTCCAGAACTCAACTAACTCGTAACTAGAATTAAAATCATAGGATAATTCGTTCGTTAATTAATTAATTCCTTATACGATCATCGTCGAAATGTTCTCGCTGCTAGTCGAAATTAATCGAGCTAATCGATACCGATCATTTATTAAAAATATTCTCAAACGTTAGAAAATTTCGGTCAGTGGTATCGCCGCCGATTCCCGAGCCGGGGGGGTGCATTCTGAAATTGTGAGAGCTTGAATCCAAGGGGATTCGTTTAACAAGTAACTAATTATGCAACAAGCAAATTCGAACAACAGAACTTGCGGATCGGATGGCCGGGGAAACGTGGTACAATGGCCGAGACAACAAGTCGTCCGTTTCCCCACGTCTTAGCAGCAAAGGCTGCACCATCCTTCAGTGGATGCTAAACTTCACGGACGGGTAGATGCATCGGGGTGCAGTTAAATTATCGTAGTGGACCGACCGCGAGGGCGTAGGATCCTTCCCCTTCGCGAGGGAGGTCTCCCTCCGTTGTAATCGCTCCTTCCGAATTCCTTAGAGGAAGGGGTTTTGTAACTAATTGTCATTATTCTTTTGTTGTAATTAATAAACCAGAAGGGTTAAGGGATGCACCTCCGGGCAAGGGACACGGCGGCGAGATGGAAAAATACCCTTAAAACATGGTAGACGGCACGGAAAGGGGTTTGTAACGAAAAGGGTATCGAAATCCCATACGTTAGAAAGAGAGAACTCAAGCCCGGCAGAGTGAGAGAGATGCCGAAGTCGTGTATCATTTCTAGGAATCGACTGACGCACGAGTCCTAGAACCGTGACGTCAATCCAGAACAGTATATAAGCGATCGATGAACATCGATTTTCAGTTCTGGATTAACCGGCGTAGCGACACGTACTCCGAGTATCATCGACTCAAGATAAACAGGTGGGCCCGTCATCTCGCTTACTCCTGTGCGGAGCCGATCACAGTTTCGCGAATTATCTAGAGTGTAGACAACGTTCCTCAGTGCAGTGCTATTTATTCCGTGTTGTTAATTAATTGTCTTTTGCTAATCGGTTCGCCGCTAGTGACCTACGAAAGTTATTTTAATTGATTATGACAGTGTTAATTATCTTTTGGTGCATTAAGTGCTGTGATCGGCTCACCCCTGGTCGATAAAAATTTTAGTGCCAAGATTATCTAGTAACTTGCTGCTTCAACTATTTCGTGAGTAACTTTCTGTTATTACTATTCGACTGGCAGTTGTGTTATTATTTCGTGAGTATACGAGCTTTGACAATGTATCTCTAGAGTTAAGATTACGCCAAAATAATCTACAATTATCTATCGCCGTTCAACGAGTGAATTTCACCGATCTTTATTGTTTTTCGTCTCCATTATTTGTCTACTCCACGACAGATGTCTACCCGGTTTTCTTTTCGATCTTGCGCGTTATGCGGAAATTATCTACTATTATCTAACGCCGTCGAGTTAATTAATTTCGCCGGATTTGATTCTTTTTCGCCTCCACTATCTTTTTACTTCACGGCAGATGCCTACCCGGTTACTTCTACGATCTTTCGCTTTATACGAAAATTATCTACTGTTATCTAACGCCGTTGAAGTAATTAATTTCACCGGAGTTGATTATTTTTCGTCTCCATTATCTTTCTACTTCACGACAGATGTCTACCCGGTTACTTCTACGATCTTGCGCGTTATACGACAATTATCTACTGTTATCTAACGCCGCCAAATTAATTAATTTCGCCGGATTTGATTCTTTTTCGCCTCCACTATCTTTTTACTTCACGGCAGATGCCTACCCGCATACTTCTACGATCTTTCGCTTTATACGAAAATTATCTGCTGTTATCTATCGCCGTTTAGTTAGGTAATTTCGCCGCGCTTTATTATTTCTGGCGTCCATTGTTGTTTTACTTCTGGACAGACGCCTACCCGGCTACCTTTACTATTTTGCGCGTTACACCAAGATTATCTACCGTTATCTATAACCATTTAATTGATTACTCTCACTGAACCTTACCATTGTCTTTCATTTTATGGCTCTTTTCGACTCCTCGACCGATGTCTACCTGGTTACGCTCACTATCTCGCACTTCACGCGAAGTTATCTACTATTATCTACTACCGTTTAACTAGTTGGTTATCCAAGCTTTATTTTTTTTTTTTTTTTTCGTTATTCTTACTATTTCCCCACGGATGTCTATCCGGGGTCCCTATTTTCTTACATACAATAAACATTCTTTAAATCGATTAATGTGAATTGCGTTACTACCCTCGTCCACTCCCCTCTACCCTAAGTCTCACAGGCGGGCTGAGCTAGTCGTGTCTCAGTGGCCTCTTGTGTCACCTCACCGTATAATCATTTCAGGGAATCTAAACTAAAAGCTGATCGTTGATCGGTGGTACATGGCACCTGGCGCCCAGGGTACCGGGAATAGCGAGACTCTATCTCGTCGTGGGTTCGCGTTTCACCCGGCTGTGAGGGGAAGTGTGTGATTGGGGCCGGAATTGTGTATGGGGATTGGAAAATCACGTCACACTAATAATAGTCTACTGGTCAACCGAATAGCAGTCTGATATCTCAAATTGTGGAAGTTGGGTGAACAATGAACATTTTCAAACATTTTGTTGTACGCGGTGCGTACATTTTCCCCACAGCAAAGCTCTCTCGCACCCTTTTCATCTTTCCCATATATCTCCAATTTCATATATCTCTTAATTTCTATTTTATTATTATGTATGTTCGTATTATTATTTAATAAAGAAGATGGGACTCGGGAGTGTGCCGCAGTCGGAGAAACCGTGGCGCGATCCCATTGGCTCTCCGGCCGGACCGACTGGCGCGCCAATGGGATCGCGCGTTCTCCCGGATTGGCTCGGCGGTCGGCCGCCAGAGTGTACCTAAGGATCGCACTCCCGGAGCTCGTCGCCACTTGGTCCAACGAAGCAGCTCGAGCAATAGCTCCCTACTTTCGCCTTCCATAGCCCTTTTCAGAGCTTTCAGCGCAGCAACTCATTTCTTCGAGAATCCTCATCGGGATTTCGGACTCCAGCATATCTCATCGAGGGAATTCGTCGCAAACTCTTACACAATCAGTTCTTTTCAGAACTTTTCAACGTAGAATCGCAATTCCTTTTCCCCTGCCTTTTTCCTTTGTACTTCCGTCTCTCGAACGCACGTCTCGTGCTTCGAGGTCTGGTCAGTACATCCCGAGTGCTTGATCCCGACGCACGCTTGCGTGCTCGGTGCAAACGCACTTTCGTGTCCCGTCCACTCCGCATCCAAGGCTCTAGCAGTAACTGTGCTCCTTCGGGAAGCCCATACAGTCCGAGACCCGGTACGTAACCAAATAATCCTTAAACAGGCTCGCCTTTTTCCTCTGTCTCGAAACCGAACAGATTGCTTATGCCGAAACGAGCCGGAAGAAAAAGGCTGCAAAAACATCTCGCATTTTTGGCGGGTAAAACGGGCGGCATCCACGGCATTCAGCATCTTCTCGCTCGTGAAGCGAAAGAAAATGCCATACCCGCGGCAACGCCCAACGCATCAGCAATAGGAACGCTGGAACAGCTCGACGCGATCGCCGCTCGCACACCGGAAGGGGCCGATACCACCTTGCCGGATCTGCTGCGCGTACCGCCAGCCAAACCGCTCATTCTATCGAACGTTTTGCTCACACAACGCGTTGATATTCATCGACCAGAGCCGTACGTCCCCTCGCCGATCGTGAAGCCGCGTGTACCAACCGTGCCCTACACCCCCACCGGACTCCCGGTCGTGATTCGCGACCTCACCGAATCAGAGGTCCCTTCGTTCCCGCGCAACGACTCAATTCCGCGAATGCTCCACACGTCACAACCGGCCAAGGTTCGAGCTCCCTCGCGTTTTGGTCCATTGAGAAGAGTGGACGTCAGCTTAACGGATTTCGAGGCTTGCGCCCGCGCACCGATCTAAACACCTCGTGACCCACGTCGGAAAGTGGGTATCGTTTTCTCAGCACCGGATAATTACGCGAGGACTTTCGACGGGGATTCGCCCCCTTGTCCCCCGTAAAATTTGACGCTCCCTCGCGGACACCCGCGATTCGTGTCCCCTCTTCCCCCCTTTCCTTGATGTCGTAGCTCCCTCGCGGACTCGTTATCAAATTAAAAATGCCATAAAGTTTGAATCTCTCAAGCGATTCGTAACAGATTCAATCCGAAGCGTTGTTCAATGAAAATCTACGTATGGTTGAAATTTGAGCCCGATATCACACACACATACAGACATTTCATAGAAATTATTTTTCTCGACGTTTTAGAGCATTTCGAGCATTCTGAGATGAAACGAAAACAAAATGTTTCACGAACGAAAAGTTCCCTTAACGTGAAAGTAAAGAGGAGAGATGAAGCAATATGCAAATGTAATTGAAAGCTTTTTATTTACATCAAGTAATGAATGAATGTATTTTTCGGGCGAACGTGAACATGTTCTATTAGGGCATTCAAAATTACAAAAGAATAGTTCTCCGAAAGATAATATAAAATTAAAAATTACCGTGTAAATGTGTAAATTAAAAAATTAAATTAAAAAATTAAAAAATTAAATTAAAAAAATGTGTTAAAAAAAGTATAAATTAAAAAGTTACCGGGTCAAATCAATTTTCTACACACAATATCCTTAGATGACATAGTTACATCGTTTGAGAACTTATCTTTGCATATGATACTGGCGTTCAAATAGGTTAAACTGAATTGGAAACTCAATGTAAGCTTCCTTTTTTTTGTTTACTTAGGATACGATCGGCGAAATTTCTCAAAACGGTGTCTTAGGCTGCAACCATGAGAATTGCGAAAGAAACGAGACTCGTGCCATCGTGAAGCATTCTGACGTTCCAGTACTTGCCGAATCCGTGCCAAGTCATATGCCGATCCCAAAGAGAGTAAGCTATCTTTTTGATTATACAAAAGCTGTTTACATTACCATATGTTGAGTGCAGTAGTACTCATCAGTACTTATCAAGAATCTTTTTTTATCACTGGTATTTCGTGCCATTCATTAGGATAGTCCGATTCATTCATTGGCAGAAATGTTCATTGATTGGGTTTTTCGGCAAGTCTATTAAAAAATTGCAATATAAACTTTACCGGGATTCGAAAACAGTTCCCAATCATTTGAATCAAGAGTGTGAATTCCAACGAATCCAATTACCCACAACAGTTTAAAATCTATCAAGAAATCAGAAGATTACGGTTCATCAAAGTGTCCTATTTTCTCTATTTGCAGTAACAAGCATGAAGCCTCTGTAAGTTAGCCTTCTGTGCCTTAATCCGTCACGTATGATTTAATATAACTTCTTAATCGAAGTACTTCTTTATCAATATTGCGAATCATAACTTTTGTAACTTTCGATTATTCATCGACTATATTTTCATTCAATATATATTTTCATATCCTTGTTTAGATAAAATTCTCCCTCTTATTATTTTATTTCGAGACCTCTCACAGGTATCGAGAAACCGGGCCCGTTTAGGGACGGAGCAAAGCGCCCACGTAAAAATAAACTCTGCGCTTCTCGCAGAGATTTGTATACGGCTAGCGAGAACGAGCAAAACTCTTTCTCTCTAGCACGTAACAGTCTTTTCAACGTAGTTGGAAAAAAAGTATCGTATCGTGCTTATAGTGCATATGCATATCGTAGACCTATTTTATGCCTGCAAGAAATCAGAAGATTACGGTTCATCAAAGTGTCCTATTTTCTCTATTTTCAGTAACAAGCATGAAGTCTTTGTAAGTTAGCCTTCTGTACCTTAATCCGTCACATATGATTTAATATAGCTTCTTAATCGAAGTACGATCCGCCCGCAGACAAACTACCTATTTGATATTGTAACATCCCTTATCAAAACTCTGGCGTAAAACAATAGTAAACCGGGCTGAATACATATTATCTGTTCGCTTTATAGGTTCGTGCAGGTCCGCCCACCAACATTAAGAAATCTAAGAATTCAACGACTTCGAAAAAAAAATTTTAAAAACATAAATCGAAGCTTGACGTATCATAATCCCAATCTCATCGGAAGACAGATTCTGCAGAAATCAATGAGGTGAAGGACGTCGTAGCCAAACTGTCGGAACAAGTGCAAGTCTTGACTAATACAATTTTACCGGCACTTCAGATACTGCTCGACAACTTGGAGCAGTTGAAATGTAATATTTGTCATTAATAGAATAATCCATTTTTCATGCTTATTTAGTCATTACCAATCGTCAAATAATGAGCACGTTTAATAAGAGTGTAACATCCAATAATTTGTAAGTACACCTGTAACTGCGAGATTCCAGCACCGCTCGTTTAAAAGATTTCGGTATGTTCCCGATGCCGGCATTTCTGCGGGTCGAAGACCACATGGTAAATATAAGATTAAATGACACGAATTTTTTGAGGCTGATAGTTCGAATGGTGATTCATTGTCAAATCATATTTTTGAGTGTTGATCGATTCGCGTGTCATATTTGAGCTTGGCGGCTAGGAGTTTATTTGAATTAAAGTGTTCATTTAATAGCTCGTGAAAAACGGAGGGTAATAGATGTATTATCAAAAAAGAGTAAAATAAATAGTACATATTATGCTACAAGGGAGGAAAGTGCGTGATTTTCACAGAGTGTAAAGTTTGCTGCCCGAGCGAAGCGATGGCAGCTATCACACGAGGCCCTTCTGGCCCTTCTGGCAGTCGCAGCGGCGTATCGAACGACGTCGTGGGCATCGCTGTGCGTCATCGCCGGCGAAATTCCGCTAAATATACTTTTGGAACAACGTAGGGAAACTTATAAAATTAGGATAGGATTGGACCCCAGGATAAACGACGTAGATATATTGCAGGGTCAGGACTCTGTCAAGCGGATAAAGGAACAGGGACTCGTGATGTGGCAAAATCCTTGGGACTCTTCTCCGAAGGGCCGCATCACCTACGAATTCTTTAGGAATATTCGCGATAGATTAGACGCTAAGTGGTTCCGTCCGGATCACTATAGCAACAAACGCTCTCCGGGCACGGCAACTTTAGGGCGCGTCTCGAGACATTGGGGCTCGTAGACAATTCGCGTTGTGACTGTGGTATGCTGGATACCGTGCAGCACTTCCTTCTGGAGTGTCCAAACTTCAAACCGCAGAGAGTCGCTCTGCGGGAAGTCATCGGCGAGAGACAGTGGCCGGAGGTGGCGCACCACACGGTGGCATCTCCAGACGCCTTTTCGATTTTCCGCGTGTTCTGTAGGGAGTCTCTTTGGCTCAAAGGGCAGGCGGAGCTCCTCGGGTAGTTGGGTTTTTCTTCTGTGAGTTTCAGGTCGCGTCCCCGGTATTGCTTCTCCGGCGGATGTTTTTCAATTCAACTGTCTCTACGAGACATTCTTAGTCGTGTAACCACCCAAGTCGAGAAGTGTCGGAACTTCGGTGATGGGCTGCGGGTCCGTAATCTTCGCGGTAACCCGTAGTTTGGGGGGGGGGGGGGGGGGGGGTTGTTAGGTAGGAAATTCTCTTTTGGGGTGTACTTGCCGGAGCAGGGGTTGCACGAAGTACAACTTGTCAAGACACCGACGTGTGAGTAGTTCCCCCGACAATTATCTGAGTATTTCTCGGGAACCTGCACGGAATCAGGCGAAAAAGCCGACGACTCCGCCTCCTCGTGGCCCCCGTTGGTAACAGCGTTCGGCAGCCCAGGGTCTTGCACTCTCAGTGTTGCTGGGCGCTGGCGAAGAGAGTCGTTTCCCCTAGGGGTAGATCCAACTTGTTCAGTGATCCGTTTACGATGAGAGCAGGGTTTTTCCAAGTCTCGCGACTCAACATCTCACGCGAGTTTTCCTGGTAGCGGTTGAAGTGCTAGAAAGTATGGAAGATTGGTCCTTTAGACCAATAAGATGCATTTGTTCTTACGGGCGAGAGATCTTCGGATCGAGCACTGGCGCGGGCTGTCGGGTTCGTTGCCATCACATTAGTTGTTCGACAGCTGGAGAATTCGTATCGTATTTTGACGCGTATCGCGCGTGTACGTGATAATTACGTTAATAATATTATACGAGTTCCCTCTCGAACGATGTCAGTGATAGTGTGATTGTTGGAGCAGATAGAGGTTTCTAGATCGGGAGAAGAGGAGAAGGATTTCGTATCGATCGGGAAAAATAAACGTAACGCCTTCTGCTTTAACAAACCACACAAAGAATATTTTATTATAGAAAAAGTACGCTCTTGGTACAACTCGCTCGTTTCGCATGTCGTAGACGACTAACTGTTCTGCCGGAAACGGAAGCCTCGGTAACGCGCATGAAGTGAACTACAGCGCCCTCTATACATCGGTTGCACGCGCATGCGCCTTCACTCACGAGCATGAAACCCCAAAATCCAACAGTGATATTTAGATATAAAATGTGAAATCACGCGAAAGGTTATGGATACCTCTGGTAATAATGTATTGAAACGGCATTAAATTTTCGACTATCCCCTACACTAGAAAAATAAATAATTAGAACGAAAAATCCATGTGAAAATCCATATGGTAAATGCCGGATCGATTATCGGTCATTTAATCAATAACTACGGTCGATAGCGTGAGCTGCCCGGTAGTATTGCATCATTTGTGCACACGGGTTTCTTAAGCTGTTGCGGCAGACCCCGGGCAGCGATAATAAGGGACAGCGAAGTTTGACGTACTTCGTGCGTCAATGGACACAAAAAAGGGCCTCGCGCTCGGGTAAGACCCGATCGCGAGCACAGAGACACTTCACTTCGATCCGAAACTCGAACGGAGAGGAACTCATGCGCGGCTACGGCTCGTTTGATCTTGAGTCCTCCATTTTGCTGATCGATAATTCTCGATAGCAGGGTTTCAACACTTTTCATTTTCGAGTAAAACGTTGCTGGAGCGTTTGACAGGAGGTTTCGGCCGCTGCGCGCGGCCGAAACCCTGGGAATCTAGGAATCCTGGTTCTATCCTGGGAATCTAGATCGAACTCTTCGTAGTTTCGGCAATCCAGATCGATCTCTTCGTAGTTTCGGCAATCCAGAACGATCTCTCCGTAGTTATGAGAGTCCACGTCGGCCTCTTCGTAATTCCGGCAGTCTAGGTTTTGCTTTACGTAGTTTTCGAAGCCTAGGTTCACTTTTTCGTAGCTTTTCGAGTCCATGTATAAAGTTTCATAGTTTTTGACGTCCCGCTCTATTTCTTCGTAGTTTTTGGCGCGCCGGACAAACGCTTCGTAATTCTTCCAGTCCAGGTCTTTCTCTTCGTTGTTCTCGAAGTCGAGGTTGACTTCTTCGGAGTTTTCGAAGCCTATGTTGACGTCTTCGGAGTTCTTCGAGTGTATGTGGACTTCTTCGTAGTTCTATAAGTCTAGGTATACCGTGTCTCAGTTTTTGACGTCCAGGTCTATCGCTTAGTAGTTCTTTGATTCCCTATCTTTCTCTTCGTAGTTTTTGGCTCGCCGGACTACCGCTTCGTACTTCTTCCAGTCGAAGTCTTTCTGTTTGTTGTTTTCGAAGTCGAGGGTGACTTCTTCGGAGTTTTCGAAGTCTCGGTTGACGTCTTCGGAGTTCTTCGAGTCTAGATCTTTCTGTTCGTAGTTTCCGAAGTCTATGTTGACTACTTCGTAGTTCTGTAAGTCTAGGTATACCGTTTCTCAGTTTTTGACGCCTAGGTCTATCGCTTAGTAGTTCTTTGAGTACCCATCTTTCTCTTCGTAGTTTTTTGCGCCCAGTTGTACCGCTTCGTAGCTCGTCGAGACCAGGTGTTTCTCTTCATAGTTCTTGAAGTCCAAATCAGCCGCCTCGTAGTTTTCGAAGTGTAAGTTGATTTTTTGTATTTCTTTGAGTCCAGCTTTCGTAGTCCTTGGGGTTGTAATGGACAGCCAGGTGAGCGGATAAGATATGGTGAATAACGAAGTCGTAATTGTAAATAATTAAAGAATGGATAATTTATTAGTCGTAGCAGGGGGAGCGTACCGTCTGACAGAGTCGGTGGTTGGAGTAGAACTGACTAATTAAGAGGCGAAGCAAAGGGCTTCGACGCCGGTAACTAGTGTTGTTACGCGCGTGAGGTATGCCTCCGCGCGCTGATAAGGGCCGCCACGCGGATGCTGGTCGCGCGGCGTCTTGACCGTTGCCGTGAGACGGCGATCTTATTGTCGCTCTCACGGCAAAAATGCTGACGACAATAAATGCGAGTTATCTCGCTTCTCGGAAGGAGAAGCGAGCGTTGCGAAATGTTAAAAATATAAAAAGAAGATTTTTTCAATATAGGGGACCGTTACACTCCCCCCCCAGGAAAATTCAACGATGCTCCTGCATCGCGCGTTTTACATAAACATTTTCATTATGTGTCTCTATATAATTCAAAATTTTTTGTGTGTATGTGTATTTTTTGGTATTTGTATTTTTTGTCGTTGAATTGTCCATAATTTCCCTTTCGTTTTGAGATTTGATGATCCGTTATCCAGTTTATAATTCCTTGGTTTTATTAATCGTTATTATGATTGCTGTTGAATCCTGTAATGAGACTAAGAAACTTTTAGTTGTTCGGGTTAGTAAGAGTGGATTTGTTATTTCGGATGGATTGCGGTTGTGAATAATATATAAATTTAATACGAAAACGTGTTTAGCCTAAATCCTCTTGTGGTGCTACTATTCATTTTATTGTCGTTCCAAAATTGCGTATGTATTTGTATTTATTTTTGAAGTTTTGTTCTGCGAGTTATAAGTCCTTTTGTTATATATTCCCATTTTCGATATAGTTTTTGGTTATTGTATGGTTCCTGTAACAGTCTAAAAATCTGATTAATGATTAGTTAGTAGGTGGGACATGTTATTCCGGGATTTGGTTCGCTCGGTATAGCGATTCTGGAAAGAGGGTAATTGATTAAAGAAACGAATGTGTGTTTCTATCTTTTTGAAAGAAAAAAAAAAGAGGTTCGAGTATCGTTATGTCTATTTTTTTTTTTTTGTAATTCATCGAATATCCGAAAGTAATTAAGAAAATCGAGAGAGAACCACAATGACCAAAAAAAAATGTAATTATTGTTTAGTTTTATATGTATATATAATGATTAACATAGGTTTTTATTTTGTAAATGATTATTTAGGTAGTTTTTATTTAGAGTAATATGTGTGTTTTTGAGTAGTAGTATATATGTGATTAATATTTAAGTAGTTTTATTATTTTTGTTTTGGGTAGTATATATATGAGTAGTAATACGTGTGTGTGTGTAGTGTGTGTTCTCTGTTTTCTGCCTTAGTTGTCTGTGTCTGTCCTTTTACGTTTGTTACCTGTCTGTCTCGGAGTTTGAGTAAAAAAAAAGGTTTTGGTCTCACGTGGTTTGAAATTCGTCTCAGTGTTTCTATTGGTTGCTGATAATGTAGTATGATTAGCTTCAATATAATGTACCAAATCAGTAAACGTTTTTTGTAATGTTTTGAGACAAGATGATAATATCGGTGATGTGTTTTTACGTACGATGATTGCGATAACATATGTCTATGATAGTCGAAAATTTAGTGGCACTAATGATTGTTTCGTGATGGAGATTGTCTTATTTTTATTTTCGAATACTGAAGCTAATCTAAAATTCGTTGATGGTTTGCCACTGTTGTCATCGTCAGTTGAATTCCGGATACTCATTGACAACGGTTCAGATTCACCTTCCATCGAGATTTGTCGATTGTTTCCATATCTATTATCAATTCGTTCTCCGTGGTTAGTTCCGTGTCGCTTATATAATTATCCTGATCCTTATTTTCCCGCCTCTTTGGGCTATATTCGGGCCGCTTTGGGCTGTTTTCCTGTCGTATTGGTTTCTTTTTTTTTTTTTTTTGTATTTTTTTTATTATTCGCGCTTTTATTTTTGTTCTGATTACTTTTTATTTGTTTTTATTCTTATTATTTTTTTTTTTATTTGTTTATTTTTTTATTTTTCTATTTGTTTATTTTTTTATTTTTCTATTTTCTTGTTCTTCCTCCAGCTCCGTCGAGCTATCTTCTTCTACTGTTAAGGAATATTGATCAGTTATTCCTTCGTGTTTCCAATATCTTTTGCCAGATTGTTTTTTGGCTCGCTCATTTTTGAATGAGTCTTTGGTTCGTTCTCTGGACATCCTATCCTATGATCGCGATGGTGTCTCTTCGCGATGATGTCCATAGTTCCATTAGTTTTTTCCTTATGGAACTCCTGAGTTCTCCTTCGTTGTCAGACGGTTCTGATTGTGGTGTCTCGCCGTCAATGGACGAGTCTATTATTGGTTCACTCTCCCTAGTTTTTGCGTTTGTCGGTATTTGTTCTTCTTGTTTTGTTTTTAACGTAGTTTCTTCCAGTGGTTGCAAAGTCGTTTGATCGGGTTTACTTGGAACATCGGCCAATTGTTCCGGAGTTTTTGGTACTTCGTTGTTGTGAGGTTGTTGATATGCGACTTGATTTTCGTCTGAGTTATCAACATTCTCCTGACGAGTTAGTTTTTTCCTCGAGGCTGGATTGCCTGAGCCTTCGTCCGTCGATGAACGGTACCGAGGTTGAAAAGATTTATTGAGTATCATTTATCAGTTTGGAGCGTTAGTCCTGCTGCGGTCAGCCGTTTTGCTACACCTTTGATTTTATTCCCGTAATTTTTGATATCGATCGCGTAGATCACTATGTCGTCTAGGTATACGAATAGGTTTGTGCCTTGGAGTCCAGACAGCACTATGTCCATGAGTCTTTGGAACGTTGCTGGTGCGTTACGGAGTCCAAACGGCATACGCTGATATTCGTAGTGCCCATGTGGTGTCTAAAAGGCTGTTTACGTTTATCTTCCGGGTGCATCGGTATTTGGTGAAAACCTGATGCTAAATCGAATGTTGAAAAATATTTCGCGTTGCCCAACTGGTCCAGAATATCTATAATATTCGGCAGTGGGTACGCGTCTGGCGTTGTTTTTTCGTTCAGTTTCCTGAAGTCGATTACCATTCGCCATTGTTTGTTTCCTTTTGAGTCTTCTCTCTTAGGTACTATCCAGACTGGGGAATTGTACGGAGAGAGAGACGGTTTGATTATTCCCTTATCGAGCAAGTTTTTGACTTGTCTCTGTAACTCGATTTTTTGAGTCTGGGGAATACGATATTATTTGACATTGACTGGTCTCTCGTCGGTCGTGTGGATCTCGTGACTATTGACTGTCGTGGATCCGAGAATGTCTCCTGGAAGACAGAATAGGTGTTGATATTCACCAATTAACTGGTGTACATGATCCCTTTCGGTTTTGTTAAGGTGATTAAGATGTAGTCGTTTTTTCAATTCTTCCAGCCTATTTTATCACCGATTTCGGCTGAGCAAATTTCTGCGCTACTATGAGCGTCCTCTGTTTCGTCGTCGAACGGAAGATCCGAAATTCGTTCGAACGGGTGCAAATATATTGGCTAGAGAATTATGTTGATATCGCATGTATTGGCGTTTATGACGCAAAGGTACGCTATCCCATTGTTGTTTTTGACAACTGCGTCGCCCATGTATATGTTTTTACCTGCGTCGATTCTCGATATATATCCTTCCTCTAGATCTGTCGGCCTCAGACGTACTGGTATGGCAACCTTTGATCGAGGATGTAGCATTACTCGTTCGAATGTTTCGAACGGTGTGATATGATTTGCGAATTTGATGCACGATTCGCTATAAAGGAGATCCGCGGGAGTGTCTCTAAAGAACACATCACCGAGGATAGCGTCCTGCAAAATCGGGAAATTGTCCTCGATTGCATGGAATTCGATAGTAAATTTCTCCATGCGAATGTGACATCTGCCTATTGTGCGTGCTAGCCCTGAAGTGATGCCCGTGAGTACATATATCATGGTTTCATCAACCTCGGTGTTTTGCGCAAGGCTGGACTTTTTTACGAGATTATCTCGGCACCGGTGTTTACGAGAAACAGTGTTTCTTTCGTGCGTCTTACTGCTAATTCTACGTTATTTACATTTTTACGTAGAGATGTTTCCCCTATATTCGTATCTGTTCCGTGTTTTTGATCACTTAATTCTGACCTTCCGTCGCGCTGTTCCGTGAGGTAGAATTCTGGTTTTTTTCTAATATGTTTTTCAGTGCTTGTTCGATTTGTGAAAGATCGAAGTCCGTGTTTCGCGGAATGCGATTTCCTCTATCTCTAGAGTTATCGCGACTATCTCGATCTTGGGACTGACTGCGTTGTCTAGCGTTGTTAGAATCCCGTGAATTGTTTCGATTCCATGAACCGCTACGATCTCGGGAGTCGTTTCGGCTGCAGGAATAATCACGATCGGATCGACCACGTTGTCGACCACGCGAGTCGTTCGAATTACGCGACCTATCCCTGCTATTGTTACGTGTGTTTCGGTTTCGAGAGTTATCTCGTGGCCTTCGTTTTCTTATTTTGCGGTTTTTAGTAAAATCGCGAGTGCGCTTTATCGCAAGACATTCTGAGGTTTCGTGAGTACGGTTTTCACCGTGAACCTCGCAATATTTGGTATTTGCTTTTTTGATAATGTCGTCGATTTCATCGAATATCGACGTAAGTCTAAGTTCGGCCTGAGTTTTTCTGTCGATTTTTTTTTTACGGTGGATTTCCTGCCTACGGAGCAGTTCCATCTCAATTGTTTCTGCTGCGTTAATAGCTTCGTCTATTGTTTGCCAAGATTTGTGCATTAGTAAGTTGCCGATTTGATCGGAAAGTCCGTGGATGTACGCTTTAATAACCGCTTTATCGACTTCGATGATACTGTTTGTTAGGTAGTGTTGTTGTGCGGGGGTATTATAGGCCTCGTTTAGGCGATAGTGTATTCGGTTTGCTATTTTGCGAGTGCGTCCTGAGTAAGTTTTTACCGGTTCGTTGTAATTTTGTATGTTTGTTTTCAACTTTAATTCTAAGTCCGATAATTCGAAGGGTTTTTCAAGATAATCTTTTAGGTCTTTTAGGAGTGTCTCCATGTTTACGTATGTTTTTATTTTTGTTATGTCTGCTGCTTCGCCTGATAACTTTAGGTGCAGCATGTCCAGGAAAGAGGCCATATTTTCCGCAGGAACCATTTCTGCTGCGTGCCTACAGGACTGCGCAAACTGTTCTAGCGGTATGTTCGTTCCGCTGAACGTTGGTATGTTTTTGAATACATCGCGGAATGTCAAAAAGCTCCAGATATTTTCGGTTTCATTTCCGCCTCCGGTCGCCATTTTGAATATGCAATAATGTCGATAAAAGAGAAAGAACGTTAACCTTTTTGTTTTTGTTTTGGGATTTATTGCTCACTTGTTTGCAAATTACTATGGATTGTTATCCGCAAAATATCGTAATTTATTTTGAATTGTAAGGAAAAATGTATATTTTATAAAAAAAATATATTGGAAATTATTTATTGTAAAATATCGCCAATTGTTGAAAAGTGATTATTGCAAAATGTTATAAATTATTGAAGATTGTTCATTGTGAATTATTATTAGTTGTCGGAATTGTTTGTTGTAATTTGTTGTTAATTATTGAAAATTGTTTGTAATTTGTTGTTGATTGTTGAAATTTGTTTGTAATTTGTGGGTGGTTATTTGTTGTAAAATATTGTGATTTGTTGATAATTATTTATTGTAAAATATTGTAAATAATTGTTAATTATTTTTTGGAAAATATTGTAGGTTCTTGTAAATTATTTTTTGCAGAATGTCGCAAATTATTGGATTTTTTGGTATTAATTGTTGCAAAATGTCGCAAATTATTGGATTTGTTTCTTATAAGTTGTTGCAAAATGTCGCAATTGTTTATTGTAAATTGTTGTAAATTGTTGATAGTTGTTTATTGTAAAATATTTTAATTTATTGAAAATTGTTTGTTGGAAAATACTGTATTATATTTGTTTTTGTGAATTGTTTGTTAAAAAATATTGTGATTCATTGTAAATTATTTGTTGTAGAATATTGTATTTTTTCTAAATTATTTATTGTGAAATATTCTATTTTACTGAAAAATATTGTATTTTTTTTTTTTTTTTTTTTTAAATTGTTTGTTAAGGAAAAATATTGTAATAGAGGTCTTTTTTTTTTGTAACTTATTTGTTCGAAAATATTGTAATTGATTTTTTTTGTTGTAATTTATTTGTTCGAAAATATTGTAATTGATTCTTTTTTGTTGTAATTTATTTGTTCGAAAATATTGTAATTGATTTTTTTTTGTAAAGTTATTAGAAAGAAAAAATATTGCTGAAAATGCCAAGGACGTAACACAGGCTTAAAACTACTTTGTCACATGCAACGGTCGTACGTTTGACTGCGCTGCGCGTGTGACGAAGATAGCACTACGCATTGCCGCGAGTCGACGCTCGTTTTCCGCAAATTTCGAAGCTCGTTTTTTTTTTGTTTAATTTTTTAGGGAAAGTCAAGGTACTTACTGTGTCAAAATTTGGAAAATCCTTATTATAATTGGAATTATTGGTCTTTTTCCCTGGTAATCGTTTATCCTTCCATTTATCTTTCTTTCTCTCGTGTTTTGTAGTTCAATGGTGGTGGTGTTCTCTCTTCTTCTTTTTTTTTTGCTCTTTTCACTGTTCATTCGCACTGTTTTTTTTTTTTTTTGCACTGTATATATAAATATGCTTCACTGTGTTTTTTGTTGTTATCGCTGTTTTTTTTTTTTTTTTCACTATTTCCACTGTTTTTCGCTATTATCGCTTTTTTTTTTTTTTTTTTTTTTCACTCGTCGCGGACGCGGATTTTAGTTCGGACACTTCTGACACCATGTAATGGAGAGCCAGGTGAGCGGATAAGATATGGTGAATAACGAAGTCGTAATTGTAAATAATTAAAGAATGGATAATTTATTAGTCGTAGCAGGGGGAGCGTACCGTCTGACAGAGTCGGTGGTTGGAGTAGAACTGACTAATTAAGAGGCGAAGCAAAGGGCTTCGAGGCCGGTAACTAGTGTTGTTACGCGCGTGAGGTATGCCTCCGCGCGCTGATAAGGGCCGCCACGCGGATGCTGGTCGCGCGGCGTCTTGACCGTTGCCGTGAGACGGCGATCTTATTGTCGCTCTCACGGCAAAAATGCTGACGACAATAAATGCGAGTTATCTCGCTTCTCGGAAGGAGAAGCGAGCGTTGCGAAATGTTAAAAATATAAAAAGAAGATTTTTTCAATATAGGGGACCGTTACAGGGTCTACGTATTCCTCTTTGTAGTTTTTGGCGTCAAGGTCGATCTCTTCGTAGTTTTTCAGGTGCAAGTTAAAGATTTCGTGGTTTTCGAAGTTTCGAATGCGCAGCACACATGCGCACACATGTTTACATGCGCGCTGCGCGCGGCCGAAACCTCCTAGTCACCGTAGTAAAAAGTTGGTTCGTCACGATATATCGCATTTATCGAAAGTTCGATATATGTATTGTTGTCGGTTTATTCGTGCCGGGATTGGTCGAGATTTGACGGGAGGTTTCGGCCGCGCGCAGCGCGGCCGTAACCTCCTAGTACTCCTAAAAAGTTGCTGTGTCACGATATATCTCTATTAGTCTCGAAAACTATCGAAACTTCGAGATTTTCATTGTTGTCGTTTTATTCGTCCTGTGATTGGTCGTGACTCGACAGGAGGTTTTGGGCGCGCGAATGTAACCTCCTATGAATGCGAATGTAACCCTGTTGAAAATGTCTGATAAATTCTTATAAGTGCAGATGCAATCTAAAAACATTTAAATTGTAAGTTATACGGAGAATGAATGAGAAATTATCTGCCTTCAGTTTATCAAGTCGATTCTCATAAAATTCAACCAAACGTCTGGTTGTATCTATCCGTAAAAGCAGATGCAACATTAATAAAATTGATTCTAACTGCATCTTCAGATAAAATTCTATGTCATGAATTGTACGAGATGTTGATGCGATGGAATCAGAAATTTCCCATAAAACATTGCGTCGTATCTAGAACGATTATATCAGTATAGAACAGGAAACCCGAAGAGTATACTATCTGCATTTATGCCCATCATGCACTAATCATTTTATTAGGGACTATTAGCACGATGTAGCACACAAGTAGACAGAATTTATTCGTATTTGCTTCTGAGCGTTATCCTGTATTTATACGATGCAAATGGAAATTCCGTCGATTATCTAATCTGAATTATCCCTATCCTTCAATGATCGATTTATTAGAATCTATTAGTGAAATATAGCAAGCCACTGGACAGTATTGATATGTATCTGCTGAAAAATGTTATTCTGTGATCATACGATGCAAACGGAAATTCCGTAGACGATGTTATCTGTATTTATGCCTATCGTTCGATGACCGTTTTACTAGAATCTATTAGCGAAATGTGTCAAGCATCTGGTCCGAATCTATCCGTATGTCCTGAATCGTGTCATCCTGTATTTATAGGATGAGATTCGACATTTCTGAGCACTGCATCGTCGATCGGTAGGCAATTTCACGGCAATTTATTATTTTCTTACCGAATCCATCATTTTGCTTTCACATAGCGGAATAGTACATTACGATACAAGTGTGAAAAAACTTTTTCTAACGAGTGTGCATTTGTGGCACGAGCCGAAAGCGAGTGTTGCAATCACACGAGTTAAGAAAACGTTTTTCGCACGAGTATCGTACAAAATTTGATTTCGCAAGGTGTAAAAATAGGGGTTATACGCGCGCGAAGCGTATAGCGAATACGGTATCAGTACCGGTTTGATTACCTGGTTGGTTTAGACCGTAAAAAATAAACACCCAAAATCGTTCAAATTTATTTCTTCATCGTCAAATCGTATGGATAATCCTGGTTGTTTGTCAACCAGTTTCTCTATTCTAAAATTCACCATAATACAATTGGAATACTATATGTTTATTATACTATAATAAACAACTGAACTTGCGAAAGACAAAAAAAATAGAAATGTGCGAATAGTTTTAAGCAACCAATGTAGGTTTCATTGGTGTAACTATACAAGTATTGCACCAATATCGACAGATTCCAGAAGTCGTCAATACAGCACGTTCGACATCCAACGATTGCGTTATTTGATAAAATATCAAATACCAAATATCAATGTACCGTTTGATTTACATAAAAGAAAACAGTTTATGAAAATTATTAATTTGTGAAAATAGTCGTGCGTTAAATAATGCGAGGCTGGATTTTCATGGGATAAGATTATCTGAGGAAAATATATAAGAAAAAATACGAAAAAGAAAAAGTGTCAAAATAAAAAAAAAATATAATATTAACGCGAGGCAAAGTTTTCGTTTGCAACCACGGAAGTAGTAGTGTACAGGTATAGGGAGACAGGATTTACCCCCTCCACGCGGCCACTGGCGCCAACCCCCACCACCGCCGTCTACCCCCACCCCTCTCCCCCACCCCCACTGTCTGCCCCCACTCCTTCCCCCACCACCTGTGGTCCCCTCCCCACCCCCTAGGGCCCCTTAAGCCACGCCCCCTGAGTTATAGGGAGCCAATGAGAGAGAGGCTGGGAAAATCTCTGGACCGTGATTGGTCGTCTCATTTTCCCCGAGCCGTGATTGGTCGACTGGAAATTCCCCGAGCTCTTATTGGCCAAATGATTTTTCCATGGCGCCCTCTATAAATTTCCATCACGTTTTCTGTACTAATATTATGCTAGTAAACTTGCTGTGTTTTGATTGGTCGTCCAATTTCTTCTGGTGCCCTCTAGGAATTACCGACAGTTTTTAATACTAATAATATTCGGCAGTCGGTAAATTAGTTTTCGTCCTTTACTAATGGTAATACCGTACCGGAAAATTAAAAAAAAACATTTACAAAAGTATTTTTGTTTATTTGATTTTCTTGCATTGACATTTTACAATATTTCGTCGTTACAAATTTTAAAAAATCAGTGGTCTTGGGTGAAGGGTCAGGGGTCATGGCAGAGTCAGTTGACGACAGTGGTGTGTCTTGCTTGCGGTCAGCCTCCGACGTCGTTGTAAGTGGCAATGGCTTCTCAGGTTGGTCCGGCGGCGAGGCTGACTCTTGTTCCACGGTCTCCTGTAGGCAGTCCGTGCATTCTCTCTCGAGTGGTGGATACCCTTCGAGTTGCATCTTTAGATCCGTGGGTGCCCAATGTTTTTTACAGACTCTGTATGATGCAACCTCGGGGTCCAGTCGGATATGTTGAGGTAGTTTTGACCACAGGATGTCGATGTATTCACTCCAGTGCCTCAGTAGCAAGGGTTTGGGGATGTATTCGAGCTCCTCCGGGAGGAGTTCCCAGGGATCCTTGCCGCAGTCAATGACGAGTATGCCACTGATGATGTCCATTTTAGTGAGGTTGTTGACGTTGTCACGAATCGTTGACAAGTGTGCTTTCTCGTGTGGAGAGGCCGGCTTTTATATCTGCTGACGGCGATGGTGGTGGGGGACCGAGTGTTGACGATGAAGATGAGATGAAAACTTTTTCTTTTTGTTCTATTCGTTTATTTACAGGTGACAACCGAAACGGGCTGTACATGTTTGTATACACCGCGATGTACAGACATTACCGCTGCCCTTTAAAAGTCTTGTTCGTCGAGTGTTTGAGACGTTTCGCCGCTTTGTATGTATCACATATCGTAGATTCTTATAGTAACGTCGCACAATATTATCGTTTTTCACCTTATTAGCCGAGAATAGTTTGCAAAAAGCAGCAAGGTTGTAGCCCCGACACATATAGTCAAGAAACATAACACAATATTCTCCACACACTCGAGACCTGATACACTGTAGGGGCTTGGTGCTCCACTCGTAACTCGTTGTATTTCTTCGCAGTCGATTGCGATGTTGGTTGACAAGTGGAGGCAGTCCGTAACTGTCGAAGAAGATCCCTTGACCATTGTTGTCGACGTATATGGCTACCCAATGAGTTCCTGGCTTCGTATGATCGTCCGTGTTTGCGACGATGGCTGTGGGTCTAGACCAGCGACTCGGGATGCGATCGGCGGGGAAGACTCCTTTCGTCTGTGCCGAGACATGGCGTAGAACCTCCAGCACTTCTAGGCTGTTCATTGGAGATGCTTCCTGTGCCAGAGTGGGGGCGACGTCTTCGTGAATGCTGATGATGATGATGATACTGATGAGCGTTACGGGGGATGGTAGGGGTAGGCTGGCGCTTCGGCGGTGGTGGCGGTGAGAGTTGTTTATTACGGTAAAGGGCAACTATTTCACCCTCCGCAGGTACCGTGGCGTCGCAGGTGTTCGTCGTAGCACTGCTGTCACTGCTCGAAGATGCTGGGACTATATAGTCTCCCATTGTAGAACCGCGATCTGTATCGCTCGGAATGTCGATATGTATCGCTTTTCTCGGCGTATCGTTTGGCCGATCTTTCCGTTGCACAGCGCCCACTGGTTCTGAGTAAACGGGATTCTCCTTATCCAAAATCTGAGTCCGAAGCCAACGTTTAATTTTTCCCACGTTGTTTAATGCGCACTTCGCTGCGTCTTCCTTTGACACGCCGTGATATATGCACCAAGTGTCGTAGGTCGGCATGTTCTTGAAGCTAGGGCCCTCGTAATCTTCCAGGTTGACTATGTCTCGGCCCAGCACGTCACGTAGAATTTCCGCTTTTTGTACACCTCTCGTGTATATGCGAAGCGCGTATCGGCACATGGCGCAGCGTAAACTTTTGGCAATGGTGTATCACCGTCGACCCACTCGATACCGTGATGAAAGCACGTTAGACGGTTATTACTAGCGCGCACTTCTTTAGGTAGTTCACCAAAATCGTATGGTGAATCGATGACCCAATGGCCGATATGATCGCCCTGTATTGTAGTAACGGCGATCTCCTTCGGAAGAAACTCGCCATGCTTGCCGTATAGCGCTTGAATATCAACTATTGCGTCCATGCTGAAGGCGTGAGACGAAATGATGTCGAATGCTCGCTCGTAGTCGGTCTTAAATACGTTTTGGCTATGCGTATAGCACCCTCACCGGGGAATGTGTAATCATGCGTTATGCATAGAAGGAGGGATGGAGCGCTCAAGCACTAAAATCCGTGATTACTTGACGCGCCGAATCAATTTCAATAACATTGTCGTACTCGGCGTAGACAATACAATTTATTGTAGATGAGAGGGGTTTTGCAAAACGTACTTCGATTCTCACGGTACCGTGTTTCACGAGATTCCAGTGAGTGAAACAGTTGGCGGATAGATCAGGCGTCAAGTCAAAAGCGAATAGACAATAACCTTTTGCGTAAGCGCTGCGTGAAATGTCTATACCGTCGTTTTGGAAGTGTATGCCTGTACCCGAGAAAAGGGTGTGGTAGCATTCGATCCAGGTTCTGTTGGTGTCGAACTCTGGCTGTAGTGGTTTTCCAGGTATCTGTTGACCATCAACGTAGAGTGATAGAAAATTTATCGAATAATTTTGAAAGTTAAAGGGATTTGACGTTCTATCGCCGTTGAAAGCTTTGTTGCTAACAAAACCGAGTATTATACGTTTTGGCAATTGACCGAGTATTACATTGTCCAGTGTATCGCCCGCGACGCCGCTATGCATGGTAAACGACTTAACCTCCACACGCGTTATAGGATATTTCGCTGTTGTTTTAGCCAGCGTCTTCGCATGGGCTATAAGTACTCCTGGGTTGATTTTTGCTCGCCTTATCAGCAGTGTTGTATCGTGAATTATTATCTTGTGTGTACAATCTTTTGATGGTGTTTCCATAAGACAAAAATCGTCTTTTGACCGTACGAGCCGTAGTCGTACTTCCACGCCGTTCAGCAAAAATTTGTCTTGATTGAATACATCACAGTGTAGATGGCCAATCATATCCAAGGTCCGAGCTCCTTTGACATAACTCGCTCTCGCGTCTTGGCCACCGTTGCTCGGACTCGCACCCGGCAGCAACTCGAATCCGCCTGCAGTATCGGCATACCACAAAGCCGTAGTGAGATGCGATGCTTTTGCCGCAGGGCCATAGTTCAACAACGTTTCAATGTACGCCCTGTATGCGTAGGCATTATTAGGCGGTGCAACAAGTTTTTGATTAAAAAACACGTCTACCTGATTAAAGAGACTGTGTAAAAAATTATTTACGGGTGCAACCTTGTACTCTGTGCCACCGTTGGATATCACTTTAAGGCTCACAGCAATCATTGTATGCGCGAGATCCAAGTATTCCTCCCCGTGGCCAGGTATCACAAATTCAACGGGTCCATCGTCCGACAACGAAGAGACCGGTTTGTAGTGAACCCATTGCGATGATTCTATAGATGTCTGCGTTGGCGGTATTGTGAATAAGTCGAGTTCCGACTTCATACATTCGCACGAGTGTGAGTGTAGAAAGGACATATTTAAGCACTTCCGAAGATATCAACGCGACGTCTCTTTTTATTTTTTCGAGTCTTCGTCACTTTCCCAGTCTTCGTCCTTCTCTTCTTTCCTCGTGATGTTGCACTAGTGGTGCTTCTCTTTTTTGCCTTCTTCGTCTTCTTATTTCTCGTGATGGTAGATCTCTTTCTCGTGGAGGTGCGCCGAGTTGCGCGTCCAATCAACGACTGCATCGTTCTCGCGGCGATCGCACTATTATAGCCAGAGCCCTTCATAAGTAGTGCAATTTTCTCGTCGGCTTTTCGTTTCAAATTTTCGCCGGATTCTCTGGCCCGACGCTTTAGTGACTCCTTGAAGGGTATATTATTACCACTTACATCTTCAATAACATGCAATCCGGTTCGCAAAGCCTCGCGTCCTATAGCTTTAGCGCCTCTCGAGAGGAGCGGTAGTACACTTCTGAACAGTCCGCCGAGAAATCGGCCGATCCCATGACCCCTTTGATAAGGTGCACCCACGAAAACATTGCTCATACGTCCACCGCCGCCGATTTGATTCTCGTAATATGACGCGTAGTGGCTTGCCATTTCGTCTAAGAGACTCGCTTAAAGTGAAGCGTCAGCGTTAACGTTCCGTACTCAAATGTGATTGGCCGGCCCAATTTGTCTCTTATATCTATCTCGATCGTACGAAAGCAATTATTAAGCAGCGGTAAGTAATTTGCAGGTGAAAAATATTTCACCTGTGTCGAGCCATACTTGTACTTTGCTGTATTCAGATTTACTATCCGCAATAGAGCGGCTTGTGTGTCACCAACTGTGTAGGGTACGCACAAATCCGTATAGACAAAGATTTCTTCGGGTAGAGCGCGGGCAATGCAGGCGGGCATCTGACTTTCGCGTTGTATACCGCGGGTAAAGCTGACGTACGAATTCCCGGCACTTTCCCAATCTTTACCGGGCGTTAACTCGAAGCCAAACACGTGACGAAGTTTGTCGCTCATTTGCAAGAAATTCAGCGATTCCTCAATTTCTTTGCCGCACTTTTTACCCTCAATTGCCACGTAACCGCTTGCATTTTTTGCATTCACTAATCGTATACCGGCCTCGCTTATACCCTGCAGACTATTAATACTTTTCATTAAAGCCTCATGATTGTCATATATACCGTACGGTATATGGTTGATTTTTAGGTCTTTTCTGCCACACTGTGTCCACTGAATTTCAGTCTCATCACGCTGGATATGTATCATCGTACAGGGTATGTGAACTTCCGTTAAACCCACGACCCAGTGACCGTTGAGGGTTATTTCACGTGAAAGATGTGTGGTGAAATTTGTCGTAGTGTTGTTCGGAAAATACTTCATGCTACTGTTGCTCGGCAGCACGAGAAAAAAATTTTCGTCGTTCATGTTAACCGAACGTATTCACTACGCTAGCCGCCAAGGTCGTGAGCGTTAGACGCCGGTATCCACGAATTGAATTTCGATGGGTAACCGACCCAGCTGACAAAAAGCTGTTTCGTAGCGCCGCGCCCTTTTGTTCGTATTATACGGTCGATTTTGAATTCTTTATTTTCCGCAACACGTTTCTCGTGTACAGGCGTGATTTCTTCCGTATAAAAAAATCCGTCGATTAACTCTCCCTCAAGATCATTTAATTCGTAAACTCGGATACCCTGACGGAGCGTAACTTTTGTGATTCGGAAAATTTCTTCACTCCAATTCCGCTCGTAACCCTTCTCGAAGGTGCCTTTTGTTCGACTAATCCTAACGTAATCGCCGCACTTGTATTTAACGTCGGTGAAACGCCTTTTTTTGCGCTGTCTCAACGAGGCTCTCGTCATATTCTCGTACGCTATATCGGCATTGTGTAAAGTCACAGCGGCCGGTTGCATCTTAATTGACGAGTGTTTGGCATGGTTGTACGCATCGACGAGTTGTTGCAGAATGTCAATGTATCGATGAGTATTTCGGTGCGTGAAGTAACGCCACATTCGCTCTTTTAGCGTACGATTGAAGCGTTCGACGATTGCTGCTTTTATATCAGGGTTACGCGTAACTCTAAACACCATATTGTTCTCCTTAAGAAAGACTTGCAACTCTTTTCCGACAAACTCCTTGCCTTTATCGGTCTGTAGACAGACGGGTGACCGTCCGGTGCTTCGTTCAAAAATCGTTTTGAAGGCTTGCGTCACAGAGTGCACTGTTTTGTCTTGCAACGGTTCGACCCATGCATACTTGCTCAATACATCAATGACTGTGAGCAGGTAGCAGGTATTATCGTTGTAACTCTTTAACGAGCGTAAATCGACGAGATCAGCCTCCCAAACGTCGTCTATGTTGTCAACACTGTAGCGAAGTCTTGGGAAAAGCCGCTTGACAGGCTTGTGAATGGTGTACGCGTCCTGTTGGGTCAACCAGTCATAAACAGCGGCTACTTCATTTTTTTTATCTGTGAGTCGTCTTGCACCGGCGTAGCCGGCGGGGTGCGAAGGGTCATAATACACTTTTCCGTACGGCATCCTACTCTCGCTCTCTATATATCTCTGTCGGTTATGTTACAGCAGGCATTGAACTATTCATAGTTTTAGCCAGTGCGCAAACCCTCGAGGTATTTCAACGGAGCCGTCTGAACGTGGAGTCGTCGTGATGTCGCCAATGCTCGACCGGTCTGTAGCCCCCGTATCCTCGGTCATACTATCCTTCTTGTTCTTCTTCTTTGACTCGTCCTTTTCACTCTGTTTCGGCGAATAGTCAGAATTTAGCCCTCGTCGATTGTTGAACGCCTCTTCACGACTACTTCTAGTCCTAATACCAGTCGCACTTTTACCACCAGACCGTTTTACTTTCACAGCTGAAGCATTTTCAACGGTTTCTTCTTCTTCTTCTTCTTCTTCTTCGCTGCTGTAATAGGGGGTTTCGTCGTTATCCGCGTTAGGATTATTTTGTGTACGCTTAACATTGAATCTCGCCTCTCCCAGTGCCCATAATGCGGTGTTTCCGATAAATTCACGTGGTATAGAGATATCTCGTAGACTCTGAATAAAGTCACGTCGACCCACGGCTTTAAACGCCTTTCTCGATCGTACCGCGTCGTTAATAAGATCGACAATATTTGAATTTGGTACGAGCTTGCCGTCTATAGTCACGCGTCCCTCTTGGTCCCATCTGATGCGTTGTACTGCTCCCGGTGAATTGCGGAGATAAGACACGAGAGCTTTAGCTTTATGCCGAAACTTTTGCGGAACGCTGTCTATGATTATCGTATCATTGAACGAACCATTTGCCTGTGATGGTGCCTGCTGTTCGCGAGACATGGCAGAGGTCACTCCAGGTAGTGTCGGATCTATCGGACCTTTTCGTGCTTCGAGCAAAAATAAATACCTCTGCAGTACTTGTAGATATTCTTTCCACTTTTCCGAGTCATCACGATACTTTTTTGAGTGTAAAATTCCCGAAAGCTCCTCGTCGAGTCGTGATATAGGATCGCCAGGCGTCTGTACACTTGGTGGACCGGCAGGTGGTGCACGAGTTCCGCCGCCGCCGCCGCCGCCGATCATAGGCTCTTTCCATATCCCGGCCTCTTCAGCCGGTACTAAAATCATTTTCTTCGCGTGTTCCATTAGACCTCACACGTTTGAATTAAGAGTCAGTACTTCCGCCGCCGTTGCCGGTAAACAGTCTACTGACCAAACTCGTGATAATCGGTGCCAATAAAAGTGGCAAAAATGCTCCACAGCCTTTCTGCATGATGAGACGTTTTTTCGCTCTCCAGTTGAATTTTCGTCGTTTACGAGCGGCGCCACTGGCTCTACTTTGGCCGCCACCGCCGCTCTGTCTTGCAGCGGACCACGGCGCTAGTTGTCGTAAGACTTTTTTATATCTTTTAAGACGATTTTTCACACCTGTTTTAAGCGTTACAACACCGTGTAAGACGTTCAGTGCACATTCGCATATACACTTGACCAGCGATTCATCGGCCGCGCGTAGCAGCGCTCTTTGTTGCTCTTTACTAGCATGGCAGAGGGCGTTCAGAAAAGAGGCGTGCCGTTTATCGATCGGTGATCGCACAGAACACGCTGTTCGCTTCTTCTTCTTTACCGTCATCTTCCCCATTGTCGCCCGCCGCCGAGATGTTTGCGTAACCGACACTCGAGCGTTACTGATGCCTTTGCTGTTCCGCCATTTGACTAAATACGTCCGGTCAATTCGATTGACGAAAGCCTCGTTTGTTTTTCGGTATATATACATGCATTTGTGGATCGTCGGGAAATATATTGGTGCGGCATCGACACATATCAGGCGTGGATTGCTTTAGATCCAGCAGTAGATATCCATGCGGCTGCGCAGTCGCATCGTGATAGGCTTCCGTTAAAAAGCGTGGATCCTCGGGATAAACTTGTCTCGCAAGATGCTGAATTTGCGCCCGATCTCGTGGATTTTTAAAAATAACAATATAATTCGCATTCAGCGAAATATCACGTTGTCCGTGTCCTTGATGAAAAATATTTTGCGTTATGAAAATAACGCTAATATTTTTATGATGACTGCCTTTCGTGAAGAGATCTACTATCGTATTGTTTGACGATTCCCTCATCAAATCGTCGATAATCACCAATTTCTTACAATCGTTATCGTGCGAATAATCCTCCGGCTGCGGCAGCCCTTCGTGAAATTCGATTTTAATATTAACGCTCGTTGAATCCTCATGCGCCGAATTCTTGAACAGCGCGGCAGTATCGGCATCGAGATTATCGCCGTAGTAAAATATAATACGGCCAAACGTCGCATCGCTCATGACCGCTAGATGGCGTAAGAATCTTCGCACGAAAACTGTCTTACCACAGCCTGTTGGCCCACAAATTAGCGAAGTCCACGGGTGTTTCCATCGTACGTCCATTTCACGTTTTTTTTTCTTTTACTCGCGTTTTGCCGCCGTAGTCAAAACTCGCACTGAAAATACTTATAAATATATTCGTTTTTACGTGGCTATAAGCTTAACGCGGCGGCGGCGGCGGCGGCGGCGCGGAGGACACACGTCGCGGACAAGCTAACTCGACGTGTGCGCGGCGGTGGTCCAGCTAGTACAGACCCGTTCGCTCGCAACATCAGCTTATGAGCGGGCGAGCGCACGCGCGCGCGTGTCGATCAGCTCTTATACCGCGGCCACATGTGCGCCATAAGCTTATATCGCGCATGTGGCGCCTCCTAGCTTAAAATAAAGAAAATGCTCAACACAAGAAAGGAATATGGTTAATGTTTTTTATTTTCAATTAACGGAGATGTCAAAATAAATGGTGGGTATCATTAATATATTTTTATTGTATATATATATATATATGTATAGAAATATATGTTTTGTCTATATTTTTACTTATGTTAAAATCACGCATTTCTACAAAAATTATTTTCTTAACGATATACGCCGTTTTATATACATTTGTACCGTTATTGATAAATACAAACTACGAAATATTTTCAAATTTACATATATACAAGCGTGTGTAAATAAAATTGACGAACGATTCAATTTTTTTTTTATCTGCTCTCGCCCAGTAGCCAATCGAAATACGACCAGAACCTTTATTTACAGCTTAAAATTATTTCTATTATTATATTCAATTATGCTAGAATGACGATGACAACGATGATAATGTGAGTTAATCGGTTACCGAGGGCTCGTCTTTATACCCGAACGGCAATGACAGCGTGTGAGTCACATGACGTCGTTTATGACAAACGACACGGCAGGTTTTCGACATCTCGCGAGTCACAACGTCATGTAGAGCGGTTCGCTGAATTGACGAATAATTCAGCTGAATCGATTCTGCATTCTGTCGCGGCAAATCGGATTGAATCATGTCCCGTATCGATGCGAAGTTAACTTTTTTCGAATTGCTATAATTTAAACTCAGCCCCTTGACCTTACATTCTGTTTTCGTAATTATTTCGGGGTTTGAGCTATTGACGACTTGATAGCCGTAAAATTTGGGGCCTCCCGAGACAAACGACTTTATATAGTCTGTTGGTTCCTTCAACTCACTGGTCATGTCGCCGAGGAAGTTACCGAGAGGCGGTACCCATTCACCCGGCTGACCTGTGCTCACATAAATTACCGAGTCGGTGTCATAGTACAAAACTCGTCGTTGTAAATGTTCCAGATAGCCATACAGTTTTAAACGCGCTTGAGCTGTTGTGTACGCCGCGATGACGACACTCGTTTGCGCTGAAGACGTTATCGCCTCGTCCACCGATACCCAGTTAGCGTACAAGACATCGTCGTTTACCGGTAGCAGCCGTTGTACCTCTTTGTCATTATCGCCCAGAAGTGACAGCAATTGTTCGCGATTACTTATTACCGTCGTTTGGGTTAAATTATCGCGTTGACCGAACTTACCCCAAAACGAATTTAAGCACAGCTTCGCAACGGACCGCAAGCCGGAGTTTTTACAAATTTTTTCGGGCGTTAAACGAATGCCCTCGGCGTGCTCATAGTCATCGATGTATTTCGACTGCGACGCTTCATCTATACATTCCGCGGGCCAACCGCTGGCCTGTTGCTTAATTTTTAAAAACGTGTTTATGTAGCCGACAAAGAGGCCACCTTCGCGTGTTTCCGGATTGTATTGTGTCATCTCATAGGCCCAAATGACAAAGACTTTTACAACCCGATAGCCAATGTCAATCGCTTTGCGAACTTCATCGGCGACCCATGTACCGGTAAACATCCGTTCGCTTGTATTTTCGTGTGGACACGATGTCTGCACTTTATTTTCGGCGCATGTGCGACACAACGCAAACAGTAGCTTCTGGTGCATGCGCACAGGTAGGAGCGGATGAAAACCGTCGTACCTAGAGCATCGTACGACCCGTTCAGCAGTGTATCGCATTCCGTTCCCACGTAAATCTTCGGATGACCCACCGGAAAACGGCCCGTTTTGGAAATATACGGGTAAAGCGAGCAAATGTCGATGGAATTTATTTTTTCGCCATCCGCAACATCGTACACGGTCACCGTGTTGCCTGTTCGACCGCCGAAGAACGCGTCACGAGGATTCAAACAGTCGTATTTGAGACGCGGGTGATCGCGCAAAAATGCACCGATTGCCGGGTTAGTATTTCGCTCGTCTGCGAATTCACACTCCCACACGGTTTGTAGCGTGTATCCTCGTTCGCGAATTAGAGCGTCGGCCGCCAGAGTGCGCTCATAACGCTGTTCGTATGTCTGGTCGTTGACACGCGAGCGCACCGCACGGTTTTCCGGAAAGCAACGAGGACACCCGTGCCAATAACAGCCGTGAAATTGATAGACAAACCGTTCGTCGTCTCTCTGGGCATAGCCGTCAACGAGCATCCCTTCAGGTAGTCTAAACTCTCGCCCGCGCGTGGCGTACGTTATTTCATACCCTACACAATGCTCAACCCATAAAAGCCATTCATTGGCCTGCCTCGAGTGGTTGTCTGCGAGCCTGTATCCGCCGCTAGGTATAAGACCGATGGTTTGCGGTACTAGGTAATTGCGCCTAAACACTTTTGAGCAAGCCGACGCGATTGTTGCAGCCTCCGTGAATGGGCAAACATTACCGACTTCGAGAAAAATCCGACGAAACTCTTTACACGCCCGCCTTAAAATGTCGACGTCCATCGCGCAATACTTTTCGATCTCGACTTGAAAATCAAAAATCTCATTCGCCGTTGTTTCCTCCGCGTACCACGCGTTGAAAACACTATGGTCAGCGGGACTCATAGTTTCCGGCGAATAGAACTCCGCGGCGGGCAGCTCGCCTCTGTAACGCTGATTTTCTAACGTATTAAATAAATGAGGAAAGTATCCCTTGCCCATTTTATCTTTGAACCCGAAAGCTTCCGGGAGAGCGCTGAGTCGCATATGAAAATAATTAAGACTATCAATGAAGACCGTTCGGCCTATGCGCATCGAGATGATGGAATTCCCCGTTAAAATAAGCTTCGGTACCCCGAGATCCTTGCAGTGTTCGGCCGCGTAACGCAATATAAATTGTGCGTCGAATGCCTTTGCATTGTGCGCGATACAGACGATTTTGCTGAACGACGACGTACGGCGAACTGAGAGCTCGATTAATTCCGCGACAGGCGACCGACGGAAAATATGCTTCCTCACACCGCACCAACTACACGCGTTACCGCTACTTACATCATCGACATCCGATAAACATCTTTCGCACAGCTGCTGCGCGATGCAAAGCGTGACAACGTGTTCGCGAGTATTGTCACCCGGCGTTTTACTGTACAACGTGTCTTGACGAGTCTCGAAATCGTAAAAAATGAAAAGTGTTCGCGGTTGTTTTGTCTCGTCCGATACAGTTCGCGGGGCTACCGGTTGCATGTAACAAAACTCGTTGTGCCCGTGCACACTTCGACAAAGCTGACAGAAAGTCTTACCACAACTGTGGGGCTTCTGTGTTGCGTCAAACAATTTGAAACACGTTTTGCAAAAGCGTACTGTTTGGCAAACCGATTTTCGTTCACCGGTTTCCATTCTTATACGATATTCGCGAGGTTTAAGATGATTGTTAAAACACGCGGCGTTGTGAAAAAATCGGTTGCAATCCACACATGACCACTCGTTATCGTTTCCTATAACTTCGCCGTTGTTCTCATCGATAGGGCGCACCGGACACGGAGGTGATGAATAGCATCGCGGACATTTACTCGTACAGCGGTGTTGTTGCAAAAAACGGTAAGAAACGTTACACGGCGCGCAGTAATTTCTACTACCTGCAGCGGCTAAAAGATTCGTGATAGGCGAATAATGATCTTTGTCCGCGAAATGAGCAATATTTAATGTAGTGTGCGCCGGAACGCCTTGAAAACGCTCGCACCCATTGAAGATGGGTTGCGCGCCACTACCTAGAGAGGCCCAGTCGTATACGACTATAGCAATACCTTTAGCGATGAGATGTCTTTGGAAGACCCCAATTTCCACGTTACTACAGCCCGACGCCGGCACGACCACGCCAGCCTCGTTTACAAGTTTCGTCGCCTCGTCCCGTTGAAGTTTCGAATTTTTATGCCGAATCTTATCGTAAAAGAGCTTCGAGTCTTCGCTTCGGTCTTGCTTGTTACGCGCATTAGCTAGAGCCACAACGAGCGAGCGAGGGAAGCATAAATTATCGGAATTCCCAATTAGCACGATCGAACGATTACTAATGATTTTAGAATCTAAACCACCCGAGCCGTTTACCATATCGACGTAAGTGACCGTAAACACGAGAGTGTCATATACCGAGAGAATTCTCGCGCTTTGATGCACGCTGCAAAGGAGATCCCACAATTGTTCGTAATCAAAACGCCATACGGGCCTCATAGAAATACCGGCTGAACCGTTCGTCATACCGGCGGCCTCAAACGTTACACCGATTCTATCGTTTGGCGATCGAGCTTCGACAAAATGCGCATGGATATCGCGTATCGCATTTCGTATCCATGAAATTGGATTGATACCGGGTGGTGGGGTTACCAACGAAATTTCGGTTTGACGACTATTTATTTTGAATTTTTTCAACATATGGTCCCGCGGTACACCGACTATTCTAAAACGGTGACCCACGGGCAAGACCTGTTCGTCGTCATCCACAACTCTTTCCTCGTGGGCCACGTTATCAACATTATCATCGTGGTCATCGTTGTTCTCGATATTTCCGCGATTCCGAACGCTTAAGACTAAATCACGCTCGCCATTCGGTCGCGCAGGACCTCCGCCTATTTGCGGTACATTATTGCCGTCACTCACCAATTGCGCTACGGCCGCCGCTGTCTCAGCGACCCACGATGCGCTTAACAACGACGAAGTCGATGCAGACGATGATGGTGCTGCTGATGATGAGGATGATGATGATGACGATGATGACGATGATGACGATGATGACGATGATGACGATGATGACGATGATGACGATGATGACGATGATGACGATGATGACGATGATGACGATGATGACGATGATGACGATGATGACGATGATGACGATGATGACGATGATGACGATGATGACGATGATGACGATGATGACGATGATGACGATGATGACGATGATGACGATGATGACGATGATGACGATGATGACGATGATGATGATGATGATGACCGTGCCGAGCTCGACGAGGATGCTCCTGAACGGTCTGCGGAAGGAAATAGGATATGGCGTGATAAATTATTACGATTCTGGGAAAGGTCGGGACGATTCGATAATTCGAATGATGATTAGATCATCATCCTCGTCGTACGAGTCGGATCCTGAGCCCAGTGCCCCGCGCGAATCGTGCCACGGTGCTTGTAGCAAGTGGTTCGGTATCGCACGAACGGCGTCGGCGTCGGAGTGATCCGCATCATACGACGAGGGTGATTCAGATTCCGAATCACTAATCCACAATGATGATTCTGAATCCGAATCATCGTTCGAAGCCGGGTCATAATGACGCGAGGAGATAGGACTATTTACACAGGCAGGATCGGTTCTTTGGGTCACAGGAGGATATTCTAGTATAGCATGACCGCCCAGGCACCAGTCGCCGTGCTCGGCGCACAGTTGAGCAGCGTGCAATAACCAGCGGTGCACACCTGCGGTTTAACAAATTAAGTTAAACCAAATTTAAACCAATAAATATATATATATATATATATAATGAATGCATGTATATATATATATGTCAACGGGCATATTTGGGGACACGTCCCCCCACCCACTCAATTTGATGGCAATTTTGCTTACGAATACGTAGGAACCAAAATTTTTTCCAAAAACCTTAAGGAAATAAATATACGACTGATTCCGTAGCTATGGGTTGTTATGAGGACACCCTTATAACGGCAGATTCTAGGACTGTAGCACGTTCCAGGACTTAAAAATATTGAGTGATTTAGGGACACTGCATCTTCCAGGTCATCCAATGAACGATTATTACAGGGACCTTCCACGTTCCAGGACTTCCAATTAACGGTTGATTTGGGGACATTGCACTTTTCCAGGACTCGCTATTATCATCTGGAATACAGTTACGACGTGGTTCAAAATTTTTGATTAAGGGTTGTTTCGGGGACTCTGTAATTTCCAGGACTTTCGATTAACGGTTTCTTTGGGGACGTTGCGTTCTTTTCAGGACCGATTGATTCAAGGACATAGCGGTTTCCAGGACTGCCGATAAGCGGTTCCTTTGGGGACTCAGTGTATTCCAGGTCTTAAGATTAATGGCTTATTTGGGGACTCCACTTAATACCACTTGTCAATGCCTACTGATTCAAGGACACTGCGTTTTCCAGGACTATCAAGCAACGTCGGTTTCTGGGACTCTGGATTTTCCAGGACTTCATATTAATCGTGTTAATGGTTGATTTGAGGACTCTGTGTTTACCAGGACTCTCAAGTAACGTCGGTTTCTGGGACTCTGCATTTTCCAGGACTTCATATTAATCATGTTAATGGTTGATTTGAGGACTCTGTGTTTACCAGGACTATCAAGTAACGTCGGTTTCTGGGACTCTGGATTTTCCAGGACTTCATATTAATGGTTGATTTGAGGACTCTACGTTTACCAGGATTGACAAGTTACGTTTGTTTCCGGGATTCTGGGATTTCCGGTCCCGAAAAGACTGTTCTTGAAACTGCCAATGATTATTGTTCAGTATTACTTTCAGGGACTGCGTCGGAATCACCAAGAGTCCTGTATTTAACCGATAGATCTGGTGTTTGCGGTCCTGGAAGAACGGTCCTTGAAACTGCCCATAGGTGTTAAAGATTATTACCAAATCGGCAGTTCCAGGGACAACTTTTGGGTATATCGAAAGTCCCGAAAATCAACGATAGGTTTAGAATGGCGGGTCCTGGAAGCTGCCTATGTGACTTCAATACTATGATTGCAACCGCTAATTTAGAGACTTTCGGGTAGTACGGGTGCTGTTTCTGAATAATGTCAGTAACACCGTACAGAAGACATCAGATTCACGATCAGTTAACGTCAATCAATGCCATGTTCCTTCATATCATAAACTCGTCAAAATAACATCAGTTCCCTGTATTCAGACTACTACGGAATCTTTAAGAATCATACTCTATCAGCAGTGGCTCCTCAGATGACCAATGTAGTTGTAGGTTAGGGTCTTGATGTTAACGGTGAACTTGCGAGGTTATTGCTACATTGACAATTTTAGAGACGGTTGTTTACTTTCCCGAAATCGAGAGTTCACGATATTCACCTGATTTATAATATTGCAAGAAAGGACCTCGAAGATGCCCATATGAATCCTAACCTATCCCTACAATGGTAGCTTCAGGAACTGTTCCGGTATGACCGAAAGTCCTCAATGTTGGCAATGTATCTAGGATTTCCGGTCCTGGAACGACTGTTCTTGAAACTGCCAATGAGTATTGTAGATTATTACTACATTGGCATTTTCAGGGACCGCGTCAGTATCACCAAGAGTCCTGAATGTTGGCAATGTATCTAAGATTTTCGGTCCTGGAAATACTGTTCTTGAAACTGCCAATGAGTATTGCAGATTATTACTACATTGGTACTTTCAGGGACCGCGTCGGTATCACCAAGAGTCCTGCATGTTACCGATAGATCTGGTGTTTCCGGTCCTGGAAGAATGGTCCTTGAAACTGCCCATAATTGTTATAGATTATTGCCAAATCGGCAGTTCCAGGGACATCTTCTGGGTATATCGAAAGTCCCGAAAATCAACGATACGTTCAGAATGACGGGTCCTGGAAGCTGCCTATGTGACTTCAATACTATGATTGCAACCGCTAATTTAGAGACTTTCGGGTAGTACGGGTGCTGTTTCTGAATAATGTCAGTAACACCGTACAGAAGACATCAGATTCACGATCAGTTAACGTCAATCAATGCCATGTTCCTTCATATCATAAACTCGTCAAAATAACATCAGTTCCCTGTATTCAGACTACTACGGAATCTTTAAGAATCATACTCTATCAGCAGTGGCTCCTCAGATGACCAATGTAGTTGTAGGTTAGGGTCTTGATGTTAACGGTGAACTTGCGAGGTTATTGCTACATTGACAATTTTAGAGACGGTTGTTTACTTTCCCGAAATCGAGAGTTCACGATATTCACCTGATTTATAATATTGCAAGAAAGGACCTCGAAGATGCCCATATGAATCCTAACCTATCCCTACAATGGTAGCTTCAGGAACTGTTCCGGTATGACCGAAAGTCCTCAATGTTGGCAATGTATCTAGGATTTCCGGTCCTGGAACGACTGTTCTTGAAACTGCCAATGAGTATTGTAGATTATTACTACATTGGCATTTTCAGGGACCGCGTCAGTATCACCAAGAGTCCTGAATGTTGGCAATGTATCTAAGATTTTCGGTCCTGGAAATACTGTTCTTGAAACTGCCAATGAGTATTGCAGATTATTACTACATTGGTACTTTCAGGGACCGCGTCGGTATCACCAAGAGTCCTGCATGTTACCGATAGATCTGGTGTTTCCGGTCCTGGAAGAATGGTCCTTGAAACTGCCCATAATTGTTATAGATTATTGCCAAATCGGCAGTTCCAGGGACATCTTCTGGGTATATCGAAAGTCCCGAAAATCAACGATACGTTCAGAATGACGGGTCCTGGAAGCTGCCTATGTGACTTCAATACTATGATTGCAACCGCTAATTTAGAGACTTTCGGGTAGTACGGGTGCTGTTTCTGAATAATGTCAGTAACACCGTACAGAAGACATCAGATTCACGATCAGTTAACGTCAATCAATGCTATGTTCCTTCATATCATAAACTCGTCAAAATAACATCAGTTCCCTGTATTCAGACTACTACGGAATCTTTAAGAATCATACTCTATCAGCAGTGGCTCCTCAGATGACCAATGTAGTTGTAGGTTAGGGTCTTGATATTAATGGTGAACTTGCGAGGTTATTGCTACATTGACAATTTTAGAGACGGTTGTTTACTTTCCCGAAATCGAGAGTTCACGATATTCACCCGATTTATAATATTGCAAGAAAGGACCTCGAAGATGCCCATATGAATCCTAACCTATCCCTACAATGGTAGCTTCAGGAACTGTTCCGGTATGACCGAAAGTCCTGAATGTTGGCAATGTATCTAGGATTTCCGGTCCTGGAACGACTGTTCTTGAAACTGCCAATGAGTATTGTAGATTATTACTACATTGGCATTTTCAGGGACCGCGTCAGTATCACCAAGAGTCCTGAATGTTGGCAATGTATCTAAGATTTTCGGTCCTGGAAATACTGTTCTTGAAACTGCCAATGAGTATTGCAGATTATTACTACATTGGTACTTTCAGGGACCGCGTCGGTATCATCAAGAGTCCTGTATTTAACCGATAGATCTGGTGTTTGCGGTCCTGGAAGAACGGTCCTTGAAACTGCCCATAATTGTTATAGATTATTGTCAAATCGGCAGTTCCAGGGACATCTTTTGGGTATATCGAAAGTCCCGAAAATCAACGATACGTTTAGAATGGCGGGTCCTGGAAGCTGCCTATGTGACTTTAACACAATGGTTGCAACAGCTAATTTAGAGATCTTTTTGGGTAGTACTGTTTCTAAATAATGTCGGTAACATCTTACAGAAGACACCAGATTCTCGATTAGTTCATTTTAAGCCCTAAGTTTCTTCATATCATAAATTCGTAAAAATATCATTAGTTCCCTGTGTTCAGACTACTACGGAATCTCTATGAATGATACTCTATCAGCAGTACCTCCTCAGATGACCAATGTAGTTGTAGGTCACGGTTTTGAATATTAACGGTGGACTTGCGAGGTTATTGCTACATTGACAGTTTTAGAGACGGTTGTTTAGTTTCTCGAAATCGAGAGTTCACGATATTCACCCGATTTATAATATTGCAAGAAAGGTCCTCGAAGATGCCCATATGAATCTTAAGCTATCCCTACAATGGTAGCTTCAGGTACTGTTCCGTTACGACCGAAAGTCCTGAATGTTGGAAATGTATCTAGGATTTCCGGTCCTGGAAAGACTGTTCTTGAAACTGCCAATGAGTATTGTAGATTATTACTACATTGGCACTTTCAGGGACCGCGTCGGTATCATCAAGAGTCCTGTATTTAACCGATAGATCTGGTGTTTGCGGTCCTGGAAGAACGGTCCTTGAAACTGCCCATAATTGTTATAGATTATTGCCAAATCGGCAGTTCCAGGAACATCTTTTGGGTATATCGAAAGTCCCGAAAATCAACGATACATTTAGAATGGCGGGTCCTGGAAGCTGCCTATGTGACTTTAACACAATGGTTGCAACAGCTAATTTAGAGATCTTTTTGGGTAGTACTGTTTCTAAATAATGTCGGTAACATCTTACAGAAGACACCAGATTCTCGATTAGTTAATTTTAAGCCCTAAGTTTCTTCATATCATAAATTCGTAAAAATATCATTAGTTCCCTGTGTTCAGACTACTACGGAATCTCTATGAATGATACTCTATCAGCAGTGGCTCCTCAGATGACCAATGTAGTTGTAGATCCGGCTCTTGAATATTAACGGTGGACTTGCGAGGTTATTGCTACATTGACAGTTTTAGAGACGGTTGTTTAGTTTCCCGAAATCGAGAGTTCACGATATTCACCCGATTTGTAATATTGCAAGAAAGGTCCTCGAAGATGCCCATATGAATCTTAAAGCTATCCCTACAATGGTAGCTTCAGGTACTCTTCCGTTACGACCGAAAGTCCTGAATGTTGGCAATGTATCTAGGATTTCCGGTCCTGGAAAGACTGCTCTTGAAACTGCCAATGAGTATTGTAGATTATTACTACATTGGCACTTTCAGGGATCGCGTCGGTATCATCAAGAGTCCTGTATTTAACCGATAGATCTGGTGTTTGCGGTCCTGGAAGAACGGTCCTTGAAACTGCCCATAATTGTTATAGATTATTGCCAAATCAGCAGTTCCAGGGACAACTTTTGTGTATATCGAAAGTCCCGAAAATCAACGATACGTTTTGAATGGCGGGTCCTGGAAGCTGCCTATGTGACTTTAACATAATGGTTGCAACAGCTAATTTAGAGATCTTTTTGAGTAGTACTGTTTCTAAATAATGTCGGTAACATCTTACAGAAGACACCAGATTCTCGATTAGTTAATTTTAAGCCCTAAGTTTCTTCATATCATAAATTCGTAAAAATATCATTAGTTCCCTGTGTTCAGACTACTACGGAATCTGTATGAATGATACTCTATCGGCAGTGGCTCCTCAGATGACCAATGTAGTTGTAGATCCGGTTCTTGAATATTAACGGTGGACTTGCGAGGTTATTGCTACATTGACAGTTTTGGAGACGGTTGTTTAGTTTCTCGAAATCGAGAGTTCACGATATTCACCCGATTTGTAATATTGCAAGAAAGGTCCTCGAAGATGCTCATATGAATCGTAAGTTATCCCTACAATGGTAGCTTCAGGAACCGTTCCTTTACGACCGAAAGTCCTGAATTTTGGCAATAGATCTGGGTTTTCCGGTTCTGGAAAGAATGTTCTTGAAACTGCCAATGAGTATTGTAGATTATTACTACATTGGCACTTTCAGGGACCGCGTCGGTATCACCAAGAGTCCTGTATGTTATCGATAGATCTGGTGTTTCTGGTCCTGGAAGAAAAGTCCTTGAAACTGCCCATAGATCTTATAGATTATTACCAAATCGGCAGTTCCAGGGACATCTTTTGGGTATATCGAAAGTCCCGAAAATCAACAATACGTTCAGCATGGCGGGTCCTGGAAGCTGCCGATGCGACTTCAACACGATGTTTGCAACAGCTAATTTAGAGACCGTTTCGGATAGTACGGGTGCTGTTTCTGAATAATGTCAGTACCACCTTACAGAAGACATCATATTCACGATTAGTTAATGTCAAGCCCTAAGTTCCTTCATATCATAAATTCGTAAGAATATTATCAGATCCCTGTGTTGAGACTACTACGGAATCTCTAAGAATCATTCTCTATTAGCAGCGGCCCCTGAGAGTGTTAATGTAGTCGTAGCTACGTCTCCTAATTATTGCCGATGGTCCTGCGAGATTATTGCTACATTGACAGCTCTAAAGACGGTTGTTTGCTTCGCCAAAATCATTAGTTCACGAGTTTTACTCGATTTGTACTGACTGTAAAGAAGGGCCTCGAAGATGCCCGTATAAAATCTAACCTATCTTTACAATGGTAGCTTCAGGAACCGCATCGGTACCACCGAAAGTTCTGAAAGTTACCGATAGAGCTGGTATTGCCGGTCCTGGAATATAAGTCCTTGAAACTACCCGTAGATGTTGGAGGTTATTACCCAATCGGCAGGTCCAAGGCCGGCTTTTCGGTATATCGAAAGTCCCGAAAATCGACGATACGTCCAAAATTTTAGGTCCTGGAAGCTGCCTATACGACTTAACACCATGGTTGCAAATGCCAATTTCGGACCATTTCGGGTAGTACGAATTTCGAAGACATACCGATGGGATAATAATTTGAAAAAATCAACCGTAAGGACATAATGTCGAAACGTTATTAACAAATTAGTTTTCAAACAATTGATCAATGGATTATCCGGTAAATTAATTTTTTTAGCGGAATTTGATTCGTTAAATTAGAAATAGAAGAAATTTGGTATTGATATTTGCAAATATGTTCGATAAAAAGTTAGGTTACCGAATCATTCGTTGAACAATTTTGTTAAAACTAATTTGTTAATAACTTTTCGGCTTTATTATTATACGAAAATAGTCTTCTAAAGACCTTTTGTATGTTCATTGTTTTTAGATTTTTAATCCATTGGGAAATATTCGAAATTCACTCGGAATTTCACCTTTTGCTGGGACCGCGAAAGTTTGAATTTATAAATTGCGTTCAAAGTTCACGCGGGGAGCGTGCGCATGAAGCGCACTCGGGCCTCATTCGAGATTGGTCGGTGACAACCGATCACGCGCATGCGCACAATGCGAGCGTCGCGAGTGCACTTTGACTCCACCGGATGTCTCGGCTACTCGACTCGCGCGCGTATACCAACATCGTTGTTTTTAATCATTTGTATGGCACGATTTGTTTATCGTATCGAGAGAAAAATTACTTCGCGTCGTACATTTATTTATTTATTAATTTTTTTTATTTTGCGTTTGGTAATTTTTTTCCGCGGCAAAACTGTTTTCTCCGTGAGCCAATGATATTGCGTGTGAACGAGAATCTTCACTTCGTTGGTCAATACATCCGTGTTTCCGTCTTCCGGTTGGCGGTCTTTCACATCGTGTATGTCGTTTCACGACGAGCTACAGTTTCTTCTATCGGTACTCTACTACGATGGCTGATCACGAAAATTGTGATGCAGAAGAGAAGTGTAAAAACGAAGGTACGCAAATTCTATCTATCATTAAATAATGTTTTTATTATTATAATAAAAAAAGTGATTTAAACCCCGGGTTACATTTTCTCAGTCGAAGAAAATGACGGGGAGTTTCAAGCCGTTTCACACGCGAAATCCAGCCCGACACCGGCTATATTAAGCGATTCCGGAAAATTAATAACGTCAGGTAATGAAAAATATATCGGGGCATGTTTCAAATATATGATCGAGTATTATTACTTGATTATTCTTCATTGTCCAGCGGACGATATCTATAAGGATTTTTCCGATCTAATGGATAGCACCGGTGAGGTGGGCAATGGAAGCGACATTACAAAATCAATCGAGAACGAGTTGCTAAAAGGTACACGATACATTTATAATTAGAAATTTGCTGACCTAACCTTATCGCAACCGATTTTTATTCGATTTTTTTTTTCATTCGATTTTTATTTTATTTTCTTTATTCGTTTTTTTTAAGCTGAATAAAGTTCGATTTTTTTATGCTTCGGTATGTATTCGAAAGCTTTTTTTCAATTTCAACAAAAATTTGCTGCGTCAAGGTTGGTTCGACAAGATTTTGTTTCGACAAACTTGGCTGCGACAAACCTTGCCTGGCTGCGACAATTCGAAAGCTTTTTTCAATTTCAACAAAAATTTGCTGCGTCAAGGTTGGTTCGACAAGATTTTGTTTCGACAAACTTGGCTGCGACAAACCTTGCCTGGCTGCGACAATTCGAAAGCTTTTTTCAATTTCAACAAAAATTTGCTGCGTCAAGGTTGGTTCGACAAGATTTTGTTTCGACAAACTTGCCTGGCTGCGACAAAAGTCTGGTTTCTTACCCTTCGGTCTTTGTGCGAAAGAATTTCTTGACTGAATTAAATTTTTTTTCCTTATCCTTCAATCTTCTTACGTAAAGTTTTTTCAAAATGAATAAAAATTCGGTGCTCGGTATTTTATATCGGTATTATCAGTCATTTAATATTAACTAATATTGTTCCGATTTTACAGATTGTGAAGAAGACGGCGAATCGGAACAGGACACAGCGTCGTTGCTCGCAGAGCTCGACACATCCGAGTCTGGTGAGCGATCTTTATTTTCAGCAATTTGAATAAATCGACGATTCAACGAATATAATCTAGAAAAAAAAAAATGTTCGAATGTTAGAATGAAAAGAAAACGACGTTCATACCGTTGCGTTTGATTGTGCATAAAAAAAATAAAACTGTGATGTCCTATATCTCCATTCTCCATATCCCTGAGCGGTTTGTGTTATCTTCTGTAGGAGAGAAAAAAATGAAGAACGACGACAAAATTACGGCGACACCGAGTCACGTGTCAGAAGAACGAAACCACGGCGACAAAATCGAGAAGAAGTCGGACGAGAAAAAAAAAAATGCGTTGCATGGAGATGGCGGAAACGAAGAATCTGTCGAACAGATACCGAATCTCCCGTTGCAAACCGAAATAAAACGCGTTCACAGAGACTCAGAAGAAATTGCTGATGTCGAAGCGGAAGGTCGAAGCGAAAAGTCGGCGCGTCATCACGTCTTTTTGAAGCCGGCGCCTCTCGCTTTAAAAAAAAACAACGTATGCAACAGTGATGACGGTATCGGAGACGCGGCAGAAATTGAAAAAGGAAAAAAAAAAACAGAACGCGAAGGTCATGCCGAGTCCATGTCCAGCGATGGCGATATCGGAGATAAGGCTGAAATTGAAAAAGAAAAAAAAAAACCGAACGAGAAGACGATGCCGAATCCATGACCAGCGATAACGAAAGCGTGTCGTCCGTGGATTCTGAATACGCTCCGTCAGAGCACAGAAAAGACGTTAGTGCTAGCGATTCTTCCGACGAGGACGAAAACGAGCGCTCGAACGCAACAGCGCCGGTAAATTCAAGCTGTGATTCATCAACGTACAGCTTGCAGGCGTCGTTTAATGTTCCCGGTAATTCTGCCTGCGACGAAAGGAGTCAGATCGCCGAAATGTCGCATGGAGCAAAAGGTGGACAGAAAAAAAACTTTTGCTTCTACTGTAAATCAGAGCAAAGCAAAATCGCACGGCACCTAACGAACAAACACGCCGATAAGGAAGAAGTAAATCGCTTTCTGAGTCTGCCGAAGAAGAGTGTCGAACGTGGCCGGATTATCGCTAATATTCGAAAGAAGGGAAATTTCTTATATAACGTAAATGGAGAATATAAAAACGGGAAACTAATACCTGTCCGCAGACCGCGACAGCCCGAGAAACGTCCTGGGGAAAATTTTATTGCGTGTCCGAGATGCCGTGGGTTTTATTCTAAAAACAATATCCGCCATCACCATCGTCACTGCGCAAAAAAAAAAGATAATTCTCGCCATGTGTTGGCGGAAGCGCGAAAAACGCTCGGACGCATACACGAGAGCGCTTCATTGGTATTACGCCAAGAAGTTTTTCCCGTTTTGAGGGACGATAATATCTCGCGGATAATTAGATACGATAAATTGATTATTTTATACGGAAATAAAATGTGCAAAAAACTTCGCTTGGCCCATCAGCACGATGAAATTCGAGCTCACCTACGAAGATTAGGCCGATTCCTCGAATCGATACGAAATATCGAGCCAAGTATCACGGACATGGCTTCCGTATTCGATCCGAAATATTACGACGCCGTGGTCGAAGCAGTCAATGTCATAGGCGAGTTGAATCCAAAAACGCAATTATACAAGACACCGTCCGTTCCGACAGCAATTGGCTCTGCGTTGAAAAAACTGGGTCACATCTTGGAAGCAGAGTGTATAAAGGATCACGATGCGGAAAAAAAACGAAATGCGAAAGATTTCTTGAAATTACTTCTCGATGATTTTGGCACCAGCGTGAACAAAGGAGTCCTCGAAACAATGGCAAAAGTGCAGCGGACGAAAAAAATCACGTTGCCTAAGACTGACGATATCAGAAGACTCGACGATTTTGTTGATAAGGCCATCGATAGAGCGACTTCACAACTCCAAAATAAATTTGATTCCGATTCGTGGAAAGATCTCGCCGAAGCGATATTGATTAAAGTGCAGATCTTTAATCGTCGAAGAGCAGGAGAAATCGAACGCTTGTCGATCGAAGAATTCGAAAATCGACAGTGTATTAAGGACGATGATGAATTGTATCAGAAGTTGAGCGAACGAGACAAAATATCGGCGAAAAAGTATGTACGACTCACGATACGCGGAAAACTTAACCGAACAGTGCCGGTGTTGATGAGTATGAAAGTACTTGACGGCGTGAAGCTCATGCTAAAGCATCGTAAGTCCGCCGCGGTGCCCTCGGCGAATCCCTTTGTCTTCGGTATTGCGAGCACTGACAAAAAACGTCATCGTTACTTAAGAGCTTGTATTTTGAAGCGAAAGTTTTCTGAGGCATGCGGCGCACAAGATCCTTCTTCTCTAAGGGGAACAACCTTAAGAAAACACATCGCTACTCGCTGCGCTGATATGAACTTGACGGATAATCAAATATCAAGCGTTGCAAACTTTATGGGACACCACGAGAATATTCATCGAAATATTTATCGGCAACCGGTCGTAAAATCCGATATTGTCGACATGTCCAAAGTCTTGGAGAAAGCTCAAGGCATCCAAAATGCTTCCCACGGATCCCACGAACACGACACGAACACGAGTGAAGGACAGAGTGTTACAGGTCACTACATCTACACAATCCACAGTCCCGTCACGTCATATTTAAAAAAAAATGTTTCTAAATCTGTTCTTTTTTTCGTAAAATGAATAAATGTTGTGTTTTTTTTAGATACCAATACATGCGATGCTTCGAGTATCGACACCACCGATGGTATGCCTCGGCTTCCCCTTATCGAGATAACTCCGGTGAACCGCAAACGTCGGCGCTCTGAAACGCCCGAGCGATCGGTACCGCCAAAACCAAAAAAGTCTGAGCGCGGCAAACAAGATCGGATGACGTCCACGCCGACACGGGAATCATCATCGAAGCGAAAAGCCGAAACGTCGGGCCTCAAAAAAAAAAATATTAAAAAACCGCGTAGAGATCCTGTGGCGTCGCCGAATTTAACAGCCGTGATATCGACGTCTCCACCGAAACGCGTAACGAGGAGCTCAACAGAGGGTCGCGCAGCAGCTCCGCAGGAATCAAGATCCGAAAATACGCCACCGGTTGCGAACAAAAAAGGAAAGAAGGGGAAAGCAGCCTGTACGACTCCGGAAACTTCGCAGTCGTCGCAGTCATCGCAGTCATGGCAGTCATCGCAGTCATCGCAGTCCGACGCAAGTCTTTCGAATACGAAAGCGAAGAAAAAAAACAATGCTAAAAAAAAAAATGTTACGACACGAGCGCAGAGAGAACCTATCGGTAAATATTCGGTCAATAAAATAATTATATAAATTCAATAGATTTCGTTTTAATTAAATTCTAATTTTCTTCAGCGTCGTCGACGGGGAAAAAGCCGCGTTGGGACAAAGCAGAGATACAGCAAGCGCTAGAATGTTTCGGGTCTTATTTAAACGAAAACAAATTGCCGAGTCTGCCAATCATCGAGCAGATAAAAAAAGAACGAAACTTTCTACAAGGGCGGAGTGCTGCTGTCGTCAAAACTTGGCTCAGCAACCAACTGAGAATATTAAGAAACGGAGGTACACCGCAATATGCGTCGAACTCCGCTCCCGTATCAAAAGGTGTGTTGAAGCACGCCGAATTTATTTTCGAGGACTATATTGCCGATGGGAGAATACCAACAATCAAAGACTGCGAAGACGTGCGTAAACACGATAAAAAAATGAGTCATCTGAGCGCAAGAGAGATTCGCAACATCGCGAAATCTCTCATTAATGAGTAGCTTCAATTCTGCCGTTTTCCTTTAAAATATTATCTTTGATTTTTTTTCCGGGTAAATTGCCGTATCGCGATGTAAAATGCGTTACAAACGCCTCGTTTTTCATTTTAAGGTCCTCAAAGTATACGTAATATTACGTAACATAGAGAGATTGCACGGATTCGTTTCGGGTTTACGCGAGAACCGTAAGATGTCTTTCTTTTTTTTTTCACAAATGAACTGTGTTTTTTTTTACATATGTTCTTCCCGGTGAGAAACAAGGCTTTTCTAATTTTTTTTTAAATCGAGCTGAATCTGATAATTGCAGCAGGCAGAACGTAACAATCGCTAATGTTTTTTTTCTTCATAATACAAGTATGTTTTTATTTTGTTTTTAAGTTTTTTTCTGACGGGCGACAAAAAAAATAACATAGCATTCTCTTCTCCAATGGCTCTTGAGCGACGATGGTCTATGTAATAAGATCTTTTTTTTTTCATAAACGAACTATGTTTTTTTTATATGTTCTTTCCGATGAGAAACAAGGTTTTTCTACTTTTTTTATCGAGCTGTATCTGATAATCGCTAATATATATATTTTTGTTTCTTTTCATAATATAAGTATGTTTTCATTTTATTAAGTTTTTTCTCCCGGCGATAAAAAAAGATAACTAAAATAAGTGACAAATTTTGATAAAAATAAAAAACTGTTTCTTACGACATTAAATATTGATAAACTGCGTTACGATAACGGATAAAAGGCAGTATAAAACGTTATATAGAATATTGTATCGATTCATAATCGTTTTTGTTAATTTGAAATAAATGACTTTGATATTTACTTGTTTTTTTTATTTAATAGATTTATACGTGGGCGAATAATTGCAATCGCGTTTCTCGCGTCGACTATGCAGCGACTGCATATTGTGTCCGAAAACTTAACCCTCTCTCTTATAATCGGCACTGCGAATTATGGATAGAGTTTAACCGGTGTTACACCCATGTCCAATAATCGTAAAACTATTATAAACGGAAATGGCCCAATGGCATATTCCAGGACAGGAGGAGTAGAAAAAAGAATGATATCATTAACTTGTTCTATTCACGCATAGATATTTTCGAGGACAGTGTAAGACTAATAATTGTACGTACATTAATACGTAAAATATGTATGACCAATATATAGGCAGCTTCCAGGACTATATATTTGAATTATACGTACACTTAGATATACAGTGTACAATAAACTGTATATTGGCATCTTCCAGGACTATATATTTGAATTATACGTACACTTAGACATACAGTGTACAATAAACAATATAAGGGTACCTTCCAGGACTGAATGCGTAATGTAAAATATGTACAGTCCTCGAAGGTACCCTTATATTGTTTATTGTACACTGTATATCTAAGTGTACGTATAATTCAAAAATATAGTCCTGGAAGATGCCAATATATAGTTTAGAACATATTGTATATCTAAATGTACGTATATAAGCGGTGTCCTGTCCTGAAATTATCGTAAGTCCTGGTATGCACCTATATATACTTGTAGATCGGCTGTTGAAATAAATATACGTATATCCATTTTATACAGTCCTGGAACAGCCAACAGTCCTAGTATGTACCGATATATGGACGTATAAATAGTTTATGCTGAAATGTACGTACATCTGTTATATACTGTCCCGAAAAACGCCAATGTCCTGGAATCTGTCGATGTATTTTACAGATAGCTGTTACTTCCGAATATATGTACAAAACGTCTTACTGTCCTTGAAAATGCCGATACTGTTGTAATGGCAGATTCCAGGAGGACCCAGAAACTGCCATTTGACATGAATGACTTTGGGGACTGTCCTCGAACACTACAAAAGTCCTGGAATGAACCGTCAGATATATGAAAATGTCCTCGAACCTGCCGCCTGACATACATATCTGCATATATATATACATATATTGTAACGGTACGTTTTTGGAGGCTTACAGCTTTTTGCTCCGAAACGTTCGCTATTGTGAGTTTTTGGCTCACGTAGATGTGAGGGCAGGTGCTGTAAATTAGAAATCTATTTGTTGATTCGAATTGTCAACAATAATTTTGATTTTATTGAAACAATGATGTGAATACAAAGTAAAAGAGGAAATTTGTCCAATAATTTGCTTGGAACTTTATCTCTTTAATGTTTAATTTGCGAAACAGATCGACAGGTTGTTTTATTTGTGGAAGTTTTTGGGATTTTAGCTTCTACGTTAAACAGTCACTTATCAGTTAATGACGAGACGAAAGCAGTCGCCGAGGTCCCCCAAGGCAGTCGCCGGCGCTGTCACGAAGAGATAAGCCGTGCAAAAAAAATGATTCTACGTTAGATGATCGATATTAGCCACCAACGAGACGAAAGCAGTCGCCGAGGTCCCCCAAGGCAGTCGCCGGCGCTGTCGTGTACTAATGCGTCACCGCAATGCAATTGATTCTACGTTAATTTATGATTAGAAGGATAAACCGAGACGAAAGCGGTCACCGAGGTCCCCCAAGGTAGTTGCCGGCGCTGGTTTTTTATAGGAAAGGTAACACTAGACGAAAGCGGTTGCCGAGGTCCCCCAAGGCGGTTGCCGGCGCTGTGTTTGGATAGGAAATATTTAAATTCAAAAAGGATCTGTTCGCTGGAAGAAAATTGATTTGATTAATGATTAAGATGAATGGCCGGCGTCGATTTCTTCCTTCATCGATTGGATCGTTGTTGAAAAATTGGTCCCTTGCTTCTTCTTAGCGTCGGGACTCTGTCGAGTAAAGCAACGCTTTACTCGAAAGGAAAAAGTGTTGAACTCCTCTTATCGAGAATTATCGATAAGCAAGATGGAGGACTCAAGATCAAACGAGCCGTAGCCGCGCATGAGTTCCTCCTCGTTCGAGTTTTTGGATCGAAGTGCCGTCTCTGTGCTCGCGATCGGTCTTATATACCCGAGCGTGAGGCCCTTTTTTATGTCCATTGACGCACGAAGTACGTCAAACTTCGCTGTCCTTTATTATCGCTGCCCGGGGTCTGCCGCAACAGCTTAAGAAAACCGTGTGCACAAATGATGCAATACTACCGGGCAGCTCCCGCTATCGACCGTCGTTATTGATTGACTGCGCGGTCGGTAATTCGTATGCTGACTTCTTCGCAAAGTCTGGTAAATGACCGATAATCGATCCGGCATTTACCATATGAATTTTCACATGGATTTTTCGTTCTAATTATTTGCATTTTTCTAGTGTAGGGGATAGTTGAAAATTTAATACCGTCTCAATATGTATGTATATACGCATATGTGTATATACGTGTAAACAGTACTTTGCTTTTTTTTTTTTTTAATAAACTTCGACTTACCCATTGTAACGGCTGATTGATGGTCCATTATCATCCCAACCTCCATGTCGAGGTTCCTCGTCGCTGCAGCTTCTTCGTCGTGAGTATCCATCGCTTCATCGCAAGGATCCGCTGCATCCGGCGCCGTGATGATGAGAGTTTCGGCGGTTGACAGCGTATCGTGACGGCCGCTGTCGTAGTCACTGTCGCCGTCAGAGCCCTCACTATCATCGTCATCGTCCTCGCTGACACCGTAGGCCTCGGCATCCGTGTCGTCGCGCTCATCCGACGATGAGAGGATGAACGTCTCCGCTGTAGAGTTCGTATCCTGCTGACGATCGTTCTCCGCTCCGTCGGTAGCTGCTACGCCACTCGAGTCGTTGTCGGCGTCATCCTCAACGACCATGTTTTCAGCGTCGGTGTCGTCGTCTTTCTTCTTCTCCTCCGCGCTGTCCTCCCGGTCGTCCTCGACGTCCTCGCTATCGTCTTCGCCGTCCTCGTTGCCCTCACCATCGTCTTCGTCGTCCCCGTTGCGGCCGCCGTCGCTATCGTCCTCGTCGTTGTCCTCGGTGCTCTCATCGTTGGTCTCGTCGTCGTCGCTGTCGTCGTCGCTGTCCGTATCGGACGCCAGCATGTCGAGACCACATTGCGTGTTCTCGAGGCTATTTACAAGTTCCCGGACAACATGTAAATGTCCGCTGTTGCGTTCTTCAACGACGCTCACCGCAATAACGATAGCGTCGAGAGAACCGTTAAACGCTTGGTAGCTGTGCAGCCTCCCAATGACCCTCACCGGCAATTACCTCAGGATACAACGAAACTCTCGTTGAACCTGTTGAAGGGTCATAGCGTTGAGCCGCTTAGCCCAAGGTGCCGTACAACGCCTCGCAATCACGGCACTCCTGAATCGCGCAAAACCAACGGCTTTCTGCACGGCCTTGACAAGAACGCGAGCACGATACGATTCCATTTTTTTTTTTTTTTTGTTTTTTTAATTCGTTGAAAAAATGAAGAACACAATGAATCACGAGATTCCACAGAAGAGGTTTTTCACACACTGCCACACACTGCCACACAGAATGTATATGTATGTGTATATAAAACCTTAACACCGTAAGAAACGTATGTAAAAGCACGTCACGTGATACGAGAAGTTTGAAGCTTCACGAATGACTTCTCGACACAGAATTGTCAAAGATTTGTCTTTCCGAAGCTTTTATAGTTTTTCGCCTACACCCCACCACAATTTTCTGCCTATGAAAATGCGGAAAACAGAAGACGTAACACTGTCGCTGGTAAACATTACTACGATTTTGGTAGACATTGTTCTCATTGCCTTAAGCCGGCTTATTTTTTTCACCTCTTTCCGTTGTCTCAAGACATTGCGCACCGATGGTGAAAATATAGGCTACCCGCGGCGTAGCTTATTCTATTGCCTTTGCGCGCATCCTTGCGCTAAAATACGCCGCTCATCTTATACATAAAAACGTTACTACCTGTAACTTGCCGCACCACCGAAAATACGGCTAACATCGTATACATAAAAACAATACTACCCGCAACTTGTCGCACCGCCGAAAAGCCATTGAATAGTCACCTCGAGGTCGGTTCGGATTGTTTCCGCCGACACTATGAGTAATAAAACGAAAAAAAAAAATCTGTTCCTCGAAACTCCACTCGAAGGGATGTGCAAGAACCTAACAGTCATAAAAATACCGATCTACAGATAGTCGTCTACCACCGACACCCTTTTGAAATAGATCTGGATCTATAGACCGTTGCAATACACAGAGCTCGCGTCCATTGTATCTCACTGTCATAACAATATCGAGGTAACAGTTGGACACGCTCTTCGCAGCTAAACTCCTTTTCATCAAACTAAACAATACGGAAACCCGAGACAAATATCGGCGCATCTCAAAGACGCTGCACATTTTTTTTTTAATTTTACGATTTAGAAATTTTAACGGCTGATCTAGATTGGTTTTACGACCGTGACAGAACACTACAGAAATACATACATTTCAAGTGTAAGGTCAACATGCATCCCGTATTGTGACCGTCAACTCTTCCTATTTTTATGACTTTTCACGGGTCGCGGATCTCCAACTGCGAGGTCCAGCGATCGATATCTCCGATCTCCGGGATACCAGATTTATAGCTCCGGCGTTTCTTTGCACTCAAAGATCGACATCTTTTCTTTATGTATATCGGCTTTTCTTTCCCATACGCAGGTGTTATCTTTGTGGCATATGCGTCATGATCTTACAACCGGTTCTCCCCTCTCCCAGAGCATGTGAAATCTACAGAGATACTAGCGCCGTGGCGCCCCAGGATCACATATAACCGACGCGATACACCAAACAGCGGCAGTCCGGCCCGTGAGGTCATTAAAGAGATTTGAGTTTAAGCTTTCGAGTTTCTTCTCGTTAATTTTTTGCTAGTCTCAGTGTATTCGTGGACCATTGTTTAAGATGAGTCAAACTAGTAGTGTTGAAGATCTTCGGAGGAACGATTTACAACCTTCAGCCATGGAACTCGGATTGACGGAAGACGACAAAAAGCGGCTCGAATCGCCACTGATTCTCGGTACAACATATACTCTCAACCAGTCCGAGACAAAAAAAGTGAGCATTGGACTGCAACTACGCGCCGATGGAAGTATACAGCCTATCGTAAAACTTCAGAACAATAGCACGGCCGGTGGTATTGTCTTTGAATCGGAGGCTTGGAACTTGCTGCAAACTCATCTACCGACCATTTCGAAGTACTTTGACGGTAGTCAAAAGATCGCTTGGGGATCGGGTTGGCGCACCCCATCATCCATACGTGTCGGTGACTGTGAAATCGTGTTTACAATAAGTTTCGGTTCAAAATCTGTCGCGTTTGACCGTCGCGTTCAAGAAAACCCCGCGGAGAAGGACGACGACGAGGGATTAGGAACACCGACAAAGAAACGTAGAAAGTATTCGCCGGCCGTTGTAATGCAAAAAACATCGTTTGGCGGGCTTATCGGCTTAATGGAACGTTTCAGACGTCTGCAGCGAAACGTCACACATGTTCAGAAGTGTCTCGACGTACTTTGTGCCGAATTACTGATGTACATCCCGCCGATGGAGATGCCGGAAAAGATAGACAGTTCACGTGTCAAAGATTTGATAAAAAATAATTTCAAGTTATTGAAAGAAGCTGTTAAACGCCGATTGGACCCGTCGTTTATCGATCTCACGTTTGGCATTGTCTTCCTTGAACTGACGGTACTGGGTATCCCTTTCATCGTGAACGAGATGAAAAAATACCTTATGAAGAATAAGAAAAGTGCGAATCAATAGTCGCGTAATCGTATACATATCCTTTTACTGTTTTGGATATGCTATTAACAGACATCAGACCATGCGTATAATCATATGTAACAGTAACTCTACCGATTGGTAGTCAATTTCGTCGATCCAGTATTATTAATTATACCGATTCTCATTGTATTCATTATTATAAGTAGATTTAAGATTATTTCTCGTCGGTCTTCACTTTGCGTCACTTGCCCTTACTTATATGATAACCATGTATGAATAAGTATTTTATGTTTCGTTAACCGTACATTGTAAACTTTCGTTAGTCTGGGAGGATGAGACATGGGAGGGGATGGATTGTACAGAACGTCTAAGCTACTGAATAATAATTTGATATACTTAAAACGCCGATTTATTTTTACCCGCTTCGAATTACCATCATAAGGATCCGACTGAAACCCGTTTTACCGACTGCAGAATATATTCGTATTAAAAAGAAGTCGGTAACTCTTAGAGGGCGCTTTGGAAAAATTCTTCGACCAACCAAAACATCGGAAAAATCGGACGTCCAATCGTTATTAAGCGAATACTTGGAATAATACTAGTACAGAAAAGGCAATGGAAATTTATAGAGGGCGCCATGGAAAATCATTCGGCCAATAAGAGCTCGGGGAATTTCCAGTCAGCCAATCACGGCTCGGGGAAAATGCGACGACCAATCACGGTCCAGAGATTTTCCCAGCCTCTCTCTCATTGGCTCCCTATAACTCAGGGGGCGTGGCTTAAAGGGCCCTGGGGGTGGGGAGGGGACCACAGGTGGTGGGGGAAGGAGTGGGGGCAGACAGTGGGGGTGGGGGAGAGGGGTGGGGGTAGACGGCGGTGGTGGGGGTTGGCGCCAGTGGCCGCGTGGAGGGGGTAAATCCTGTCTCCCTATACCTGTACACTACTACTCACGGATCACGGATCAAACTTTAGCTTTTGAGACAGTAACGAAAAATAAAAATCATAACACTTGAGAACTTTGTGTCGATCTTTAGATCAAATACTAATACTGTAATAGGCGATCGCAAGCGAAACAATACAGTTAATTTTCCTCGTCAGAATCGGAGTTGCTTTCACCACTCGTACTCGCTGCGCTAGCACTCGCTCGCTCAGACTCGCTATTGGATCCAATGCATGAACCTTCAGATGATTCATGGACCCTTTCGATTCCATCTTCATCATCCTCTCCTTTTTCTTCATCCTCGTCATCTTCTGTTTCGTCGTCCTCTTTTTTTTTTTGTAATTTTTTTTTTGTACCGCCGGTTTCCTCGTCATATCCGACATTTTTGCTCGGATATAACTGGTGCAGGCTGCCAGTTCTTTGGCAATTCCTGCCTCGTCATACCCTTTTCCCTCGAGGTAGAATCGAAAGATATCTATGAACAATATTCGAAGATTGAAAAAATTCCGCGCGAAATGCGCCGTAAACTAACTTTTTTCAAATGATAATAATTTGTTTATTTTGTATATAAATCTGAACTTTTAAAGGTTTTTTTTTCAAACATTCAAAATTTTTTTAAATTGCATTTTTTTTTAAATCTGAGCTATATTTGCGAATATACTCACACTTCTTGGATGAAATGGATGGTTTTATGACAAATACATATCCAAAATACGTGACTACCCACATATTTTTAAATACCAAAAAAAAAATGATTGTAATTCAGAAAAGAATCTGAAATAATGCATACGCATTCAGGAAAATTAAAGCATTATTTTAATATGAAACAAAAAAATTGCTTGCTGGGTAATTTGTTGAACAATTTTTTTTTTCGTTAATTTGATACTAATGTTTTGGTATTATTATAATGCAAAATCAATGTTTCCAGCACCTTCGACATGCCTGATTTTTTTCAGATTTTTAATTCACCGAGAAATGCTCGAAATTCCATTTGAATCTCATGTTTACCCGGTCTGTCGCGCTAGTACCTTAATTACATCATTGACGAGGTTTCTACCTTTCACGGCTCAGAAATAACCTTATCAATTTCATAATTACATTAATTGAAGAACTCTGCACATGCACTGTACTAACTATCGAAATCGATATATATTTATTGACAATAAAGAAACTGCATTTACCTGATACAGCAACAAGTTTTGTTGAGTTGAGTGGAGGCTTTCGTTCTTCAACTTTTACTGCATTGCTCTGACCGCCACAGACGTTTGAATTTAGTAATTCGTCAATGTCAAAAATGGCGAGAACCATATTTCTGACGAAAATAGAATTTGATTTGGCATTTATCTTCGCGTTGTCATACTGCCTTTTGTGAATCCAAATTCCCTGGCCTGCGTGCATCTATTTACGAAAATGGATTAAGAAACCGATGGTAAATAAGTAAATCAATTTCACATTATCAAATATTGATAATTTCTGAATTTTTGCTGATCATAGAGACACTTTTTTTCGTGAAAAACTTTGTTTTTGACATTTTCATGACAGAATACTCAGAAAGTTTGTTTACGTTATAACTTGCGTAATTTCTAAGATATCGAGTTCAAATTTGAATCCGAAATAGATTGGGGTGAGCGTAAGGTGGACGAAAGGAAAATCCCTACGATGCTCTTTTCGGTCGAATCGAAATCGTTCGATGAAAATGTCACACAAATCGAAAAGATATAACGCTACACGATGCGCGCGCGAATTCATGTGTCCGCCAATAGAAACAAAATATAAGGCATGCGACAGCGAACGATTATTCAACGAAGACGTTCTCGCATATTTACACACTCTCCCCTTAATCCACTTTTACGATTTCAGTAAATTTAAATTATTATTGAGTGAAAAGAAGAAAAAACCAACTCCCTTCTCGGTTGGAGCCACTCTCAGTGGAAACCGTCCTTGAACTTTTTCACACAGCGGTGGCGCAGCAGCTTGGGAGGTAAATTACCCACAGTCGAAATAAGTGACTGTCGATAACGCAACTTTCTTTTTATTTCAATGGGGTACAAATCATTATTTGTACCGTGCTTGTTTATTTCAACGGTACAAATAAGAACGATAATAATGACGGTACAAATAATGATAAGGTACCGTTTTTGTTTATTTGAACGGTACAAATAATGATTTGTACCGTTGAAATAAAAAGAAAGTTGCGTTATCGACAGTTACTTATTTGGACTGTGGGTAATTTATCTCCCAAGCTGCTGCACCACCGCTGTGTGAAAAAGTTCAAGGACGGTTTCCACTGAGAATGGCTCCAACCGAGAAGGGAGTTGGTTTTTTCTTCTTTTCACTCAATAATAATTTAAATTAACTGAAATCGTAAAAGTGGATTAAGGGGAGAGTGTGTAAATATGCGAGAACGTCTTCGTCGAATAATCGTTCGCTGTCGCATGCCTTATATTTTATTTCTATTGGCGGACACATGAATTCGCGCGCGCATCGCGTAGCGTTATATCTTTTCGATTTGTGTGACATTTTCATCGAACGATTTCGATTCGACCGAAAAGAGCATCGTAGGGATTTTCCTTTCGTCCACCTTACGCTCACCGATAGATTGTTGTCAAATATGGTTTGGGATGAAATTTGGAGTAAATATGTCGAAATGTAAATAAATTAAAGTCTACTTTGTAATTTTTGCAAAAAATTTTTTTATCTGCGTTTATTTTGGGTCATATTTTGAGTCAAATTGAATAATAATAAAATGATGTTTGAATTCGGCGTGAATCCTTTAAAGTGTAAAAAATGTTTGGCGTTTTTTTTTAAGTTTGATTGCGTTCTAATAACTCGCGCAATTTTTAAGATGAGTATGAGATTAAGATTTTTTAAGTGAATCCGTCGATATGTAAAAAATTTATGTTCTTTTGAATTTTATGAAAAATGTCTGTTTGCGTCTTAACTCTTCAAGTTTTCGTTCTTTTTCTATCCTTTTTTTATCTGCGTCTTTTTGAGTCATATTTAGAATTGCATTAAGTCATAAAAGGAAATGCAAATTAAATTTGCACATGGGTTTCTCATTTTTTCTAATATTGTTTACAAAGCTTCCCCTATGCGGAAGCCAACACTGGTTTCATAACTTCTTCATGGAAGAGCTTGGTAAACAATGTTAAATACAAAATGAGTAAGCCATGTGACAATTTTAATTTGCATAATTTTTTGCCGTCATGGGCCAAAATCAATTGAAAAACACATTTCCCGTCGCTCGAATCTCTTTTCTGTGTATGATAACGGTTTAATCTCAAAAAAACATAGTATTTACGGAGACAGTTTCTTCTGAGGAAGCGAAATGGAAAGCAAAGTAGCGGAAGGCCTGGAAAGATAAATACGACATATTAGGGATGAGAAAGTTAACCCACAAATACATTAAAAACTGAAAGGTGAATCTGTAAATTAACTATGTGAGAGTGTGAAACGATTCAACAGACTGGTGAAACATATAATTCAATAAAAGTTAAATGAGCGAATAAATACCGTACAAAACGACGAATTTAAAGGTGCTATTTTCATCCTCACAAGGAGAATTTGTGGACGTAATTGCTCTAATTTGTAACGTAAGAAAGATTGTTAAAGACATTTCCACTGATCGCATCGAGTTATAAGCTATGTGCGGTAATATTATTATACGACGTTCGGACAAAGAGAAGAGCTACTGACGCGACGAACATGGGACGAACTACCTTAGGAATAAATTGGGCTTAGGAATAAATTGAATCATAATATTCTTACCATTTGGTCTTCGATTCGGAGAAATCCCGGCTGAGGGTGCATGCCGAAATCTTGTAAACGGTTTACACTCCCTTGAGCCGCAGGTGTATCTGTAAATGTGCACAACCGTCGCTTAGATTGTGCTGATTCCATTGCGATTGATTGAAAAGAATAAGTCGCAAATTATCCATAATTGAGCAAATAAAAACTCACTTTTCAACTGTTCCCAGTTATCGAGAAGCGTCTGTATTGCGGGAAGAAGTATATTCGATAACGTCTCGATTTGTTGACTCAAATTGAGTACCGTTCTTTTCACTTCTGCCAATTCGCTCGATTCATCGTTGTGATGAGTATGTCGATGATGTTTGATTTGCGTTTTGCTGATCTACGATCAATCGATGTATCTTTTTTTGATTTTTTCTTCGTTTTTTTCGTCGATTTTCTTTTCATATCGATTTTTTTTTACGATATTTTGTCCGTCTTTTTTGGACCAGCGTGAACCTATAAAGATGGGTAAGAAATTTTTTTAGCAACAACCCTGGTGACAATATTTCTTTCTCAATTCGTCTGAAAAACTCTAATCGGATCTTTTTAATGATTTTAACGAGTGTTGCTCGTAGCGCGAGAGAAGGCCTGCTTCCTAACCACGGTGGGATGTCCGCTTTTTCGTAAAAGTATCACATTCTGCGTTTTTTATCGAATGAATGGTATGTCCCGTGTCTCGTGCCTGTAAAGCGTGAGCGAAAAGGGCCCTCTCCCCTCCAAGCTAGTTCGCCTGGTAGTTGCGGAGGAGTGCGGGAATGTAACAAAAGAGAAGAGAAGTGAAGAAATCGTGAAAGAATATTGCTAACTGCGCACGTGCAGAATATTATTTCCCGTCTTAAAAAATTTTCATCTTCCGCCACGCTTTACATGTACGGAACACGGGACATTCCGTGCATAAGTTAAAAAAAAAGATCTTTGACTTTCTCTGAAAAGTGTGAAAACATAGCTTACTCTTTTTGCAAACGAAGGTGCAGGCGAAGGTGCAATTGGATGCGAAGGTGCAGGTACTCGTGGCTGTGCAGATGTATGTGCGTCATACACTCCGTTGACAGTATCGAAAGTCACGATATCACCGACGTCATAGCTACCATTATCGATGTTGAGTATAGTATCGTCAACAATCTCTCCCTTAATACAAAATATATGGACGATTATAGTCTACTTTCAATACTTTTTAATACATTTCGGAATGAGATTCGTCATTCATGATTTCAACATTGAATCGTATCAAGTACAGTCGTACATCTTTCCTGTTTCTATAAAGTACTTTCTGTTTATAAAGACGCAAATAGAATATTACTAAATTGGCATGAATTCCACGCAAGACTGATAGTTTAGTTTGAGAATTTTTACGATTTTACAACCAAGTTTTATTCAACGTTCTTTCCGACATGAATTTAAATTGGAGAATGTACGACTGGAGAGATACGAATATACGACGTTTACTAACTTTTCACGTACGGGGGGCAGGGTCTTACTTCCGAGATCAAACAATCATGCCTTCTTTTGACTATAACTACAACATGGATGTGTGTACTCAATTTTTGTTTGCGCTATTAAAGAAACAACACTTCGAAGTACCTCTGAATTTTTGAAGTTTTTTGTAGCGCGGGGTATTATTATTCGCAAAGTTTGAAGATTACAGACTGACAAATTCTAGGTCCTTGTACGTATATGGACCCCGTACGTGAAGGGTTAAAACGTATGACAAGTATGATGGTATATGTGAAGTATGAATTTTAGTATGGTGTCCACTATCAATAACGGAAATCATCTTGACGGACGAAATGAAGATTGGAAAGAAAACCACCTTTCGGCAATCATAAACGCGATAACATTTTACTTACCTCTAATAACGCTGCAGGAGGTTCCAACGATTCCTTTAATATGAGATCGTTTTCAATTCTCCTTTGAGATTTGGGCGGCATTCCTATGGGCGTCAGCGGCGATTCTGCCGAACGTTTTCCGAGACTTATTGACTACGAACAAAATATATACATGCAAAACCAATCTAAAAAATTATATGACGAAATTTAACAGTTCTCAAGTTATTCTCGACCACATCCCCGTCTTTTCGCATTATAATCAGTCTTTCGGAAGAAGAAGAAATGAACGTTAACATAGCCTTTCGAAATATTGCAAAATGTTCCATTCGGAAAGTTCAGTTAGTAAACACTCTCCTCTGAAAAACTGAAAACGATGTGAAATATGGACGGGTAGGAGACAGATCGAACTAACAGGCCTTATGGCAAAGTGAGATAAAACCTCTGTAAATTTACTTCACATCATCTTTTGATCAAGTGAAAGCTGTCCAGACGAGATAAAAATAAGTATTATGCGTATCTTTGTTTTAAATTCACGAAGGAGTCATAGTAACAAAGTAGGCGGGCAAAAATTGTAGACATGCGTCAACTCTACGCGATTGGAGGGATGCTCCGTATTCGATTGATGCGTCAAGAATAGTACATTATGCTACAAGGGAGGAAAGTGCGTGATTTTCACCGAGTGTGAGGTTTGCTGGCCCGCAGCTCGGGCAGCATTCGCACCAGGTAAAAATCCGCTCCTCCCGTGTGGCATACGATACTTTTTTTCGGACTGTGCTAAAAATCAACCATATTTTTATGCCGGCAACGGCCTGGCGGCACAAATTACCGATAAGAGAAACCAGGACCACGATTCAGGAGCGGTCGATTGATGCGTATTTTTTATTTATCAATAAATTAATAAAAAAAAATAAAAATTTAATAAAAAAAAAAAATGTTCAAAATAAAAAAATTAATTATTTATTTATTTATTTAATTTTATTCGCAGCTTCTTTTACTTTTACGCCCACTCAGCTACTTTTACTCCCGCTGGTCAAGAATAGCTAACTTTAGACCCGCGTTGAAGGCATGAAATATGGTCTTTTTAGCGCAGTCCGGGAAAAATGCATTTTTTTCTTCAGCAAATATCAATATTTTCAAAGATCGATTGAAAATAGTTGATTGTGATACTAGTACGGGAAAGCGGATATTCTACGAAGTTTAGGAAGCGGCGCACAAGCTGAATCGAGCGCAGCCTGCTTCCTAACCGCCGTGGGATGTCCGCTTTTTCGTACAAGTATCACATACTGTTTTTTTTTAACGAATTAATGGTACGTCCCGTATCTCGTGCCTGTAAAGCGTGAGCGACCGAACCTAACCTCAAAGTTAGTTCAAGTGTCGAAAGAATGCGGGAATTTGAGGATCTGCGCATGCGCAAGAGTATTATTTCACGCCTCACCACAATACGCATTTTCCGCTACATTTTACAAGCATGGAACCAGAGACATTCCGGGCATGAGTTAAAAAAAAAATCATTTTTTCAGTGAATATAAAAATCAATGCAGACTTCTTAAGACGCTTGCATCTATACTTATGAATCTTCGGAAATCAATAGAAATCAAACCATATCTCGAAAATGCTAAGTATGACAAGCATCGATTGAAGTTAATTGCGAAGGATCGATATACCGACGTGATGGAAGTCGTGATGCCGGAATAAAATTCTCTAATATTATTTCACATACACCTACAAAGCGATTAAGGCGAAACCAAGTATTACAAGTATTGAAAAAAGGTTTTCGTACTGCGACGCCCATCGTGCGGCTATCACGCGCCTGCGCGTGATTATAGTTCCTAAGAGCGACGCAAAATAGCGCCGCAACCGGAAGTCTCCTTACTGTACAGCTTCCGTTCTCTACACACATTCTTTCTTAGAGCATCACGCTACGCAATAAAAGACTTTTCATTCTGTGTTATCAACGAGTGTATTATCTATCCGTAGCATCCTAAATCCTCATTAAATTCCCTGGTAATTTTTCCGGTAAAATCAATAGTCTGCATCAAAAGGTTATGGGCCCAGTCTCTCTGGCTGGCGTGTAATCGATCGAGGACGGGTGAACGCGTGTTGGAAAAACGGTCTGACCGCGTGGCGGCCAGTGCTCGTGATCGGCGACTTGGCGCGGAGTGATAGTTTTTTTCTCGGCAGAAGAAAGTTTCGAGTGCGACGGAAAAATGTCGTCGGAAGTTACGGCGCGACATGTCGAGAAGCTTGACGGTTCAAACTTTCTCACATGGAAGTTCGAGATGCGAGCGGTGTTTGTCGCGGCGGGCGTCGATGGTGTTGTCGACGGGACGAGTGTACTCGCAGAGGGAGCGGCGCCGGCAGATCGCACGGCCTGGAAGAAGGAAAACGCGAAGGCGATGGTGCTGATCTCGACATCGGTTGAGAGAGCTCAGCTGCAACCACTGGTGACGTGCACCACAGCGAAGCAGATGTGGGACGCTCTGTGCGTGGTACACGAGCAGAAATCGGCGTCGAATAAGTTATATCTCATGCAGAAATTTCACGAGTATAGGATGACGCCGGGCGACTCGGTGGTACAACACGTGGCCAAGGTGAAAAACATGGCGCAACAGGTGCGCGATCTAGGCGGTGCTATGGACGATACGACGGTGATGGCGAAAATTTTAGCCAGTTTGTCAACGAGATACACTGCGTTCCGAACGGTGTGGGATAACATCGAGGAAGGAAGACAAACGGTCGAGAATCTGATCGAGCGGCTTATTCGAGAAGAAGCGCGATTCGAGACCGGTGACGACGCAGCCGAGGCGTTGACAGTGACGAAGAACAGTGCTGAAAAGAACAGGAAAAAGGACAAGAAGGACAAAAACAAGCAATCCAAGAAGTTGATTGAGTGTTTTAAGTGTCATCAAAAGGGCCATTTCGCGCGCGAGTGCCCGGACAAAAAGAAAAATCAAAGTGATCGCGACGACGGTGGTTCGCGTGATTACGCTTTTGTAGCCTCGAGCGACGAATCGCGCGGGAAGTCGAGAGCGCGAAACAAAAGCGGCGGTCCGCTCAGCACGGAAATCGAGCGCGTAATGTCGGCCGATAAAGGAGAAGTGTGGTTGACCGACAGCGGAGCTTCGCGTCACATTTCGTATCGGCGCGAGTGGTTCGACGAATTCACGCCGTCAAGCGGCGGCGCGGTTGTGCTCGGGGACAATGGAGAGTGCGAGGTGAAGGGTGAAGGCGTGATCCGCATCGAAAAGTTCGTCGATGGCACGTGGCGCGAATCGCGAATCGAAGGCGTGTTATATGTGCCGAGTCTTCGGAAAAATTTGTTCTCCGTGGGCATGTGTACTGAAAAGGGGTACGGTGTCAAGTTCGATAGTCGACGAGTGACGGTCACGCGAGACGGTCGAGTTCTGGCCATCGGGGAAAAACAGAGCAACGCGATCTGTCGTATGTTGTTTCGAGTGTTAGTGCCGGGCGAAGCGAGTGAGGTTAACGTCTCGTCGATAGATCTGAAAGTGTGGCACGAACGTCTCGGACACGTGGGTGCTCGAGCGCTGTGTGACATGGTCTGCGATGGCATCGTCGACGGTGTAAAAATAAAGAACACCGACAAATTCGTGTGCGAGCCCTGCCAACTCGGGAAATCACACAGGCAGCCGTTTCGCGAGCGACCGGGCAAGAGAAGCAGCGAGCCGGGAGAGTGCGTGCACAGTGACGTTTGCGGGCCAATGCAGGTCGAGTCTCTCGGAGGCGCGAGGTACTACGTCACGTTCATAGATGACGCGTCGGGCTTCTGCTATGTCTATTTTATTCGTCATAAAGACGAGGTTCTTGAGAAGTTTAAGATGTACGAGAAATTAGTGTCGAATAAGTTCGGGAGATCGCTGAAAATCGTGCGCTCGGACAATGGTCGAGAGTATAAAAATGCTAAGATGGAGGAGTATCTCGCGGAAAGAGGTATTATTATGGAGAATACCGCACCTTACACTCCGCAACAAAACGGCAAGGCCGAGAGAGCGAATAGGACGATTTTTGAGTGTGCGAGAACGATGCTTCGAGCTAAGGATTTGCCGAAGAATCTGTGGGCGGAAGCGGTCAACACCGCAGTATACATACTGAATCGAACTACGCACTCAAGCAGGAAGAATCTGAAGACGGCGTACGAGGTCTGGATGAACAGAAAACCGGATCTTCAGCACGTGCGTGTTTTCGGATCAACGGCGTACGTACACGTGCCCAAACAATTTCGTAGAAAACTCGACGACAAATCGAAGAAAATGGTTCTTGTCGGATATCAGGGTGAGTCGTCAAATTATCGACTCTATGATCCAGAGAAGAAGAAAATCAGCGTGTCGAGAGATGTCGTGTTCGACGAGCAGTTCGTCTCGAGAGATTCGAGCAACGAAGAGTCGAGCAAAAATCCGCTAACTCTACCGAGCACGACTGAAAATCCGCAAAACAACGAGGTCATCGAAGTGAACGACGACAGCGACGAAGAAGCCGAGGGCAGAGACAACGAACGAGTCGACGGCGTGGGAATCGAGGAGGCGAGACCGGAAGCACCAGCTCCGGAAGCCGAGCGACGAGCACTTCGAGATCGCGCACTGCTGAATCGGCCGAGGAGGTATCTCGGAGAAATCGACTTCAGTGAGTACCATCCTCCAGAAACGTATCACGAAGCTATAACCGGGCCGGAAAGTAAACAATGGGTGAGCGCTATCGAAAGCGAACTTCGAGCTCACGAGAAAAACAATACTTGGACGGTGGTAAGCAAAGAAGAAAACATGAAAATCATCGACACGAAGTGGGTTTTCAAGGTCGTGCGCGAGAAAACAAGCGACAGACCGAGATACAAAGCGAGACTTTGTGCACGAGGCTTTCGTCAACAGCAGGGCATCGACTACAACGAGACGTTCGCTCCGGTCATAAGATACGACTCACTGAGGGTGTTCTTGGCTCGCGTGACGCAGGACGACCTGGAACTCCTGCAATTCGACGTGTGTACCGCGTTCTTGCACGGCGAACTCGAAGAAGAGATCTTCGTCAAGCTACCGGATGGGCTGTTCGTCGTAGGTGGTAACGCGAGTGTAGTCTGTCGTTTGAATAAATCGTTGTACGGACTGAAACAGGCGCCGCGTTGCTGGAACGTTAAATTCAGTGAAGTCATTCGAAAGCTGAATCTAGTGCAATCCGATGCAGATCCGTGCGTGTACAGAGGAATGATCGAGAGTGAAAGCGTGTACTTGGCACTGTTTGTCGATGATGGGCTGTTAGCTTGTAAATCGTTGAGAGTGATCGAAAAAGTAGTCGATTGTCTAGAGGAAGCGTTTGAGATAACGATTGGGGACGCGAGTAGATTCGTGGGACTCCAAATTGTGAGAAAACGCGGCGAAAAATCGATGATGATCCATCAGAGCGACTACGTCGGAAAAATACTCGCGAAGTTTGGAATGGCCGAATCGAAAGCAGCGAGCGTTCCTGCCGATCCCCACGCGAGTCTAGAGCCGGTAGATAACGAGAGCGACGTCGAGAATAAAGTAGCATATCGAGAGGCAGTCGGCTCTTTAATGTTTTTGTCGGTGGTCTCCCGCCCCGACATCGCGTACGCGGTCAACTCGGTCGCAAAATTTCTAAATAAACATAACGAGACGCATTGGAGGGCCGTGAAGAGAATCTTTTCATACTTGAGCGGGAGTAGAGATTTCGGAATAATATATAGAGCGGGAGGGAAAGAGGCTAGTCTTGTGGGATATTGCGACGCCGATTACGCAGGCGACCTCGAGACGCGCCGATCGACAACGGGTTACGCGTTCAACTTCGCGAACGGTCTGGTCACGTGGTCGAGTCAAAGGCAGAGAATGGTCACGCTTAGTACCACCGAATCGGAGTATATTGCTGCAGCGGCAGCCGCGAAAGAAAACATTTGGCTCCGAAATCTGTTGAGAGGCTTGGACGCGAGTTGTGATAAGGCGACGGTGTTATATATCGATAACCAAAGTGCGATTAGACTCGCAAAGAACCCGGAGTTCCACAAAAGAACGAAACATATAGATGTAAGGTTTCACTTCATCCGCGAAAAAGTGCCTAGTCAGGAGATCGAAATAAAGTATATTCCGACTGAGAGCCAAAAGGCCGATATTTTTACGAAGGCTGTGCCAAAAGAGAGATTTAATAGTCTAAGAGATAGCCTGGGCTTGCAGAGGTTTGAAAAACTACTCAAACGGTGAGCGTATTGAAAAAAGGTTTTCGTACTGCGACGCCCATCGTGCGGCTATCACGCGCCTGCGCGTGATTATAGTTCCTAAGAGCGACGCAAAATAGCGCCGCAACCGGAAGTCTCCTTACTGTACAGCTTCCGTTCTCTACACACATTCTTTCTTAGAGCATCACGCTACGCAATAAAAGACTTTTCATTCTGTGTTATCAACGAGTGTATTATCTATCCGTAGCATCCTAAATCCTCATTAAATTCCCTGGTAATTTTTCCGGTAAAATCAATAGTCTGCATCAAAAACAAGTATGAAAAATTAATTTACCATCTTAGTTTGCTTCTTTTCATCAGACTTTTCATTTTTTGTCTTATTTGTGTCAGACATGTTTTTCGCAACTTCCGTTGTTTGTGCATCGCACTTCTTTTTTGGTTGTATTATCGTCACCGATTTGATCCGTATGTCGGGACGTTTACCAGACTCATTTCTCTTGTTTTTTTCCGCACTTTCTACCGATATTTGTGTCTCTTTCTCATTCGCTAGGGACTCAGTGTGCACCTGCGCAACGGTGGTTACCCTTGTATCGGCCGTTCCCACGAATAATATCTGTAAAATGAGACTTATTGTTCGAATGCCCATCGTTGTAGAGGTTGTCACAGGTTGTTTCATAACATTGTACGTGAAAAATGCTTGTTGTTAAATCGTTAATTGTAATTAAAGGGAGAATGTTAAATCACAAATACAGATCTTTCAAGTCAACAAGTTTGATTTTTGTTTTTCCGCTCGAGAACACTACGAGAAAATACCACAGTTTACTTAAAATTATTTGAAACTGTTGAAATCTTATACAGAAAGATGGCTATCTCCAACGCTGCTTTCGAAACAATCATATTGTGATACTACACGCATAAGCACTTTCAAGAATCACGGACATGTCAATGCTTCAATAATGCGGAAATATTTAATGATCTGAGGGAATATTAGGACGTAACATATTGTTTTTATCTGGCAAATGTACATATACACAGAAACAAACAATGTAAACTCAATATTTTTCCACAACTAAAAAGATATCTTACCTTGTCGGTGGTTTTCGTCTCGTTCGCATTTGCTCGATCGTTTGTTTCATCAGCGACCGACGCATTATTATTATCATCGCTTTTTGCGATTGATTCCTCGTGATCCTCCATTGCGTGGGAATGTATCGTTTTTTTTTAGTTTTCCTGTAAAACCGCTCATATTATAACATATAATTACATTCAAAAACACTATTATTTATTGATTCGTTTCATTCAAAATATTGGCAAATTTGTACGAAAAATGCATAGAAAAACTTTTATGGATAGGCTTCTTCAATAGTACAAACTTATTACATAAATTGGCAATAACTATGCTGTACATGGAAAGCTCAATGGTGAAGATATGAGTTTGGCAATGCCAGAGATGTAAAGTTAAATTGCAATAGGAACGAAGTCAAAGGGAATTTGGCTTTATACAAAGATTTGTGAATCAGAATGTTGAAAATATTTCGAGGCATCTTTGCTGAAACCTACAAGTCACGAATATTAAAAATACTCTTTGTTTTTATAAGATTTCAACAGATTCAGGTGCAATATTAGTCAATAGTTGTGAAGAGTACAAAAGGTTTCAATATGATATGATAAAACAGCCGACATTATGAACGAGCTCTCAGTTAATTGCCGAAAGTTTTTTCCAAAGTGCAAAGTTGGACTATTATAAATCGATTATTGGTACTGAATTTGGGCAAATTGTATGTAGTCGTTCAGTTTTCACGTATTTTTTTTATTAAACAAGGTCGAGAATTGAATCAGGTGTGCAGCCGTTGTTGGTTGGTTCAAATTTTATAACACTGAATTATTTGAAAAAAAATTGTTTGCAAATAAACTACTATCAGACGAGATTTGGAATTGAATTTGGCGCAACTTCGTTCGGAATTTTGGATAATGTGGCGTTCTTCTTCTTTCCTTCCATATATAACCAGCCGTGCTAGTAAAATGTTTTTTATATTCACGAAACAGAGGCTCTTCAGGAAGTCAAAAATAATACATGTACTTTCCTACAAACCGAGCTGAGTAGACTGTGATAATCAAAACAGAGGAAGCGATATGCAAATGTAATTGGCAGCTTTTTTTGGGTACTACGAGCCAATCTCCGTTTGTAATAGGGAAATTCGAAGAGAAGTGTCGTCCTTTGAGACGGTTTGAGAAGTTTTGAGAAGTGCTTTTGGGAGAGTTAATGAAGGCTGAAGCCAAGTGAAAGATTACAGTTATCAAGCAAATCATGCTGTAATTCAGAAGTTATCCTTCTGTACATTTCATTCATTCACGTTAATACCAACCTTCATTGTATTTCCACAATGTTCGGGAAAAAGCTAACGTACTCCGTCTCTCCAGTGGTAATATGCAAGACTTTCGATCCCATTCTTTTAGCATCTACCATCATTTCGGCACCTTTCTCATTGCTTACTTGGAGAATGTGCTCCACATTCACGTTTCTTGCAAGAGTGCTGGCCAAGGTAAGTATTTCGTATCCATACACGTAGCACTGGTCATTTATAGACACGAAGTAGTATATTTGCATTATGTTTTGCATTTTGTGTATCCAACAAAACCATCGTGTCATCAGTCCGTTTGGGCCGAGTGTAAGCAGTGGAGTGAAAAACCGTTCCTTTATAAATGCATCGGTCAAAACCCCGTGCAGATTCTGTTCCGCCGTCAACGAACTTTTTCAGAATAGCGTCAATATCATGGTTCCTGATACCAATGCCGATCAACGTTACGCCGTCATTGCTTTTTGTGAAGTATGTAAGCAACTTTTCGTTAAATAATTTTTCGCAATAAATTTTACTCGAACGAGCATTTGTCGACATCTCAATACGCAAGCGCATTACGCTTCTCTATAGCCATTTAACAGCTATTTGATGCGAAGCACCTTTTGCGGCATTAACATTCTGTTTAAATTGAAAGATCGCATTTTCAAACGCGAACGCTGAAGTAGCCCATAGAGGTCCACTTTGTCGGACGGAGTCGACCAAATGCAGCAAACTGTGCATATTGAATGTCATTGCGCTCGTCCCGTAAAACATTTCGCATTCGCCGACGAATTGAAGTAAATCGTATTCACATCTGTCCAGATCTTCTACTGTTATTGCCATGGTGAGTAAAGAGTAGACGCTTCGGACAAGCAAAAGATATGATTCAAAACATTGCGTGTCGAGTATTCCGTACAAGCATGGTGCACTGAAAAACAGTAGCCAAGACCTCCACTCGGATGCTATTCGTTTCGCAACTTCTTTCATCGTTCTTGGAAGTCTGTGTATTTCATGAGATGGCTTTATCGACATGAAACGTTTATCGATAGAAGCACGATCTGCGGGTGTCAAATAAAAATGTGTACCAGGAGTCGTCCATATGTTCCATAGCTGACGCACTACTCCTAGTAATACGCCATGCATATCATCGAGTGGAAATGTCCATACGCAATCAAAGTATGATAATTCTTTAAGGAACGTCGAAGAACGTTTGACTCCATTTATCGGTGTGCCGAGTCTTGATGCATCTTTCGCGTCTTGCTTGTACCTCTCGTGGGTTCTCAACTCGGGGTCGTGTACCGAAATGGGGTATCGCATCGCAGTCCCATCATATTTTCCGTGAATATAGCACCAACTGCAGCCAAAGTAGCCATTAAATTGAAGGCGATTTTGGATGACAGGTCGGGCAACGGAATCCACGCAGACCAAATTACAAGAAAATTTGAAGTTTAATATCGTCCCCGTCGTTTTGTGAATTACATTCACACCGTCATCCATCAATTCCTTGAGTTGTTCGCAAAACACCGATATATACAAATTCATGAAGTCCGGCTTTGGCTCCTTCTCGGTTAACCACAGACCAGCGAGGATGATGTGCTTGAAACGAATTTTTGGGGATAGTTCACCAATGTACAATTGTAGTGGCCAAAAACTTCGTCTCGAACTTTTGAAAAGCGGTGCGCCGTCTGTGCTGACGATAAGAGATAACATGCCTGGCATGGAAGCTTGAATCTTTCGGTAGAGACTTGAATCGGAAAAGTCCCGTATTACTCCGTCTTTTTTCCTCCGTTTTAGTTCTTCCATGTTTCGCAGTAGGTTCTCTTGTAAATTCTGTTCATTCAACAGCAGTTGTATTTGATATTTTATATCGATGGTCATAAAATAGTTTGTAGATTCTGATGAAAGATTATAATCTTCAGCACACTTTGCGCATGTTACGCTCTTACCGGTAACTGTTGACGTTAGATCTTGTTTGATTAAAATGATGCAGCATTTTGGACAGTAATAATGTAATATAATTTTGTTACGCGGTGGATCATACATCTTCGATCTCATATGATGACTGCAATTCCATGTCTCAAATCCAGGTCCAGCTAAAACTTTTACGAAGTTTACGAGATCATCTTGATTCTTGCGAGTTAAATTGTTTCGTACAGTGTATGCGTTTGCCATAAGCATTACGTCCGATACTGTTAGAGCAGCCGAAGGAAACATCATAAGACGGTCCTGCTCTGGGTTATGTTCAAATTCATCAAGTAGATCTTCCCGGCATGAACTGTCGGAATGCACGCTCGAGACCGTATCGTCGTCACTATCTACTGATTCTTCGGAAGTTGAATCGCCTTCTCCGACGGGTGGGGCAGCGGTGTCAGTATTAGGAAAGTCTCCACTGGAGCCACCGAGCGTTGACAGCAAGTCGACGTGAATCGAATGAGACTCTTCTTCGGTATCACGACGGTTTAAAATATCATGTTCGGCAGTTTGTGGAATTTCCAAGCCACTTTGATCATCGATGCATTGTTCTTCAATAGGCTCAACCGCCGAAGAACTATCGTGTTCTATGTTGAGAAATGTCCGATTAGAATTTGAATCACCGTAATTTCCTATTCTAATAGGTGTTTCGTAATTGCTTCAGCAAGGAAACCCAATATAAAACTAAAGTAGACTTTTTTTAGTAGCAACTTTTCATGTCAAACAATTTACCCTAACTCGACATTGCGTAACTACTTGATCTTAATAAAAAAATAATTAAAACGTGACCACCGCGAAACTGTATACAAGTGTTGACTTTGAAGGGTTGATAATGTACTGTATAGAAATTCTAAGTGACATGACTATTCAAGCAATTAACGCGGGAAGCGCTGCGCTTGAACATGAACGGATTGAAAACCAAAGTGCTATTCATGCAGCCGTAGCTTCTGACATATCGATATTTTTTAGCGATTTGTAACGTCTAAATAGAATGATATAAAACGGGATGATGCGACTGATCGAACGTTTATGTTAGCATCGGTATAACTAATTTTCCCAACGTGAATGTCGAATTATCTGCTACAAAAATTGATCAATGGAGTTGACTAGCTTCAATATTCTATCCGTTTGTAATTGCTTTACTACTCGAATTTTTTTTTGCAAAAAAATAATCTATAACCGTATCACCCAGAGTTACCACACATACATCACTGAGTCGTAAACACCGTTCGGGAAATGACGAATAAACATCAAAAAGAGTTACCAATAATCAGGATGTAAAAAGACCAGTAAAATGCAGGAATTGGGTAAAACCCCGTACAACCCCATACAACCTTCATTGGTCAAATGGCATTGTCAGAAATGTTTTAAGTGTCAAATGAAACTTTCCCATGAACTACACATTTTTTTTCATCAACTCACCTCCTACTTCTTTTGTTTTTTTTGCATTCATTTGTCGCCATCGCTTGCGAGTACGATTACTGACAAATACCGGGGTATTTGGCGAAACAAGGTACAGCTTGTACGTTTTTCGTTTTACTATTTTGCTCTTTGGTGGCATTATGTAAACGAGCGATGGCAAAACGACGCAAATCAGATTGGAATCAGATGGGGATCAGACTGTAATTTAAAAAGCGATCGTATATCGTGACACTGTCGTCCGGGCGATAGAAGTAAAGAGCTTTTCGGTAATCTCATGAATAGATAGAAAAAGTTTGCAGATTATTGGTACAGTAGAGGTCAATGCCTCGAGTAAAAGCTGCACGATTGTTCCGACCATCGGGACATTTTGCACTCTTAGAAAAACATCGTATCAGTCAGTCAGCGGAATTAGTTTTTCGGCCGCATACGACCAAACTGTATAGATCGGGCCTACGGATTTTTCGACCCGTAAAGTCCTATCCAAAACAATTACAAAAATACATTATCTATAGATTGAAGCACATTTTTTAAGATATATCTTTTTGCAAACTCGGATGATGAGAGAATATCGCCCCGGAACATAGAGTAGGCAGTTAGCGAATATTTCCTTTCCTATCCATTTTTCTGCACAGATAGAGCAAAAAAATCCCCAAATAGAGGTACAGGAACGCTCTGCGCTTTCTGTAGCGAAATATCGAGACTGGCGCTTCCACATAGGATACACAACTGGACATCGGTCGACTCAGCAAAGACTATGGCACTCATAGAGACCCGTTTATACATCACAATTATGGCAAACAAGGAAGCAGCGTTATTGCTCATCCCGGGATTAACAATAAAATATCGCATTGAACTTCCCTTCCTTGTCAACTGAACCATAAAGGCTGAAGGCCAAATTCCCCGAATAAATTTCAACGTGGTCTTGTCACATGACGCTTTATGATCGTCAAGATATATTACCAACAAATAAATTACCGGTAAGGAAATAATATGATGACTTACAATTTTTTCTTTCAGTGCTGCTAATTTACTATTCAAAACGGCTGAACGATCAGGCTTCGACTTATGCTGCACAATCGAATCGTTATTCGGAGCCTCCTCGTCAGTAAAATCGGAAGCCGATAACAAGAAAGATCTCGGTACTGTTCTCGCCCGCTCTGTTGCGATCCTATCGTTCAACGCCTGTATGCTTTCTGTAGAAAATAGATGAATCTATGATTATAACTTTTTTGTTTACAATTAAAGTTAAAAAAGTTTTTAATTTCTATTGTCGCTTGGGAAGTGATACGAAATGTATCACACAAATTTAGCAAATGACCTTCAATTCTATTAATCATCTGAGTGAAAACAAATTCAAAAGATGCAAAAACGTCGAATAACTTTCAGATAAAAATCCCGCATGTGTGGGCTTGAGACATGAAACTAAAATGGAATAAAAAGTTACGACGATTAATCATCATAATGATAATAGAAAGCCATTCTTACCTTCAACGAAGGCGACGGTACCCTGTTTCCAATCGTTATCGCATTTTATATGGTACAGTTTGTTCTTATTTGTTGGCAAAGTCAAGTGCCGAATTCGGTTTGCTTCTATCCTTTCGTAGGATGTGTTGGTGGTAAATTTGACGTAAGCCCACATTGCTAGAAGACGAATCGGTGCTGTGACAATCATATCATAATATTAAGAGAAGGTGAAATACCGCGGTCAGTAATAAAAACTTTAAACACCTTTTTTTACGCATTTTGGCAAAACTCTACAGACATTCTACAAAAAGTTGTTTATAGTTTTTGATACCGATTGAGCCCGGAATGAGCGGGGGGAGGGAAGAGATTGGACCGCCTCTTAAGATTAAAACTGAAGAGTATGTTTACAAGATCGATATAAATTCTTGGACGTAAAATTCTAACTCCTTGGAGTTTTGCGGAGATGTTAAAAAAAAAAATGTTATTAACCGGCGGGCAATATTAATGGTTCATGTTATACGAACTGTTTACCTTTTTTTATTTGCATGGCAAACATCATTATTTTTTAAAGATAAACGTAACGCAATATATAGAGAAATAAAAATGAAATGAAAATATACGTGCTCGATATTCATCTGTTGCAAACAGTCCACTTGACATAAATGAAAAGTAAAAAATCAATTAAAATATAATACAAATTTTAAAACGTCGAGTCTTCTTTTGTCAACGGAAATATTCATTAATCATTGCTTTGAATTTAAATTTTGTTAGTTCACATTCACTAAAGAAAAAAAAAGCTACCGACCACGTTGGCATAATGCTTCTACTCTTTCTTTTATCACAGTTTACCCCGCTTTGTTTGTAAGGAACTACGTTATTACTTTTGATTTCCTCAAGAACCTTTATTTCGTAATTACTCCGAAATCCTGAACGAATTTACGCCACATTCAATGGCAAACCTCGTCTGATAGCAGTACTAAAAATCTTCGATTAATAAAATTGATATCTGCCGAATGATCGCGTTTACAATTTTTTTACATCATAAAATCGTTCGGGCAATGTTGTCGCCGGGAGAAAAACTCAACTGAAATTCGATGTATAGTGGTTCCACGTTCTCCCGTTGCTACGATACGCTTCGTGAAAAAAACCTTGATTTTACCTCAGTGGCAAACAGACGCGTTCTTATGTACAACTTTTTTTTCCACTCTCGTTCGTCGGGTTTCTCGAGATACGCGGTGACGATATGTATAATATCGAGGGTAATGGTAGCTTTTGGCATTTCCTGTGAAATGATTGTAACACGATTGTATCGGCACGCGCGAGCCTTTGACACATGATTATAGATTGTTTACTTTCGACTATTTCGACAGAGGATACGCGCGCGACTTCGGGTACACGCGAAAGTGCCTCGACACGATCGCTCTTGGTTTGACTGTATACGTCGCGAAGTGTCGAACAATTTTTTTTTAATTTCGTAAATAGTTTACGACCATCAGTCTGAACATCACTGGGGGAAAAAACCCATAAAAAAGATCTTTATCGAATGACGGTACGATAAATGCGAAGTAAAGAAAAATAAATGAAAAGAAGGTTTTTAATATAAACAAAAATAATTACCTTTGCATTTTTATTTTGAAAATTTAAAATGAAATTCATTAATTAATTAATTTATTATTCTTCCAACTATTTTCCTATTTGCATCTCTATTTGAAAGTCTTACGAATCACGAATATTGTGAATTATATTGTTAATTTTTTTTTGTCTTTGTGTCGTCAATAAGATATGAAACATTGTTTTGTTATTGCAGGAAGTATTTTTCGTTCATTTTTTTTCGGTAAATTGCAAAATATTAAGACGCGATATCGATAAAAGAAAGAAAGACTACTCGCGTTCGATTGCAGAAAAGAGCGGACGCCGTTGTATTGATACCTACTTAAGTAAGCTAGGGTACGTTAAGCTATTAGAAGCGTTTATTATTAATTCGCAATTGGCGTTTTTTCTGTCTATACGAATAGATACAGATAGGTTAAATTGGTGTATATCTGTAAATCGAAAAAAATATTTGTTCAGTACTTGGCGTCGAGACGCTACCTCGTCTCTTGATACCAATAGATACAGATAGGTTCATTTCGTATATATCGGTACAAACCGATAAATACTTAAATTGGTGTATATCTGCATATACCAATAGATACTGATAGGTTACATAGGTACATATCAGTATATACCTATACATTCAGATAGGTTCTGTTGGATTAATTACATTGAAAAACAAAAAAAAACTGTAATTGTATTGTGTGTTCTGTAATAATTCGAAGCTTTTTAAAAGCGAAAACTGGTTCAAGATTTCAAGAAAAAAACAAATTCGATTAACTTTGCATTTTTTTGAATCGGGAAAAGGGTGGATTATTTTGAGGGGACAAAATTTGAAAAAAATATTCTTATGATACTTCGAGGTTTTTTGAAAGAAGAATAGAGTTTAACGTTCTGAGAAATGTGTAGTCACAAGACGAACGTAATTCGAATATTTTGTAAAAAAAAAAGAACGAGATAGAGAAATTCCATGACAAAACGCAAAAATCAAAAATATTCCAGGATTTTTCAAGGGTTGGCTAAATTCAAGGCTAATTTAATGGCTAAATTTAATTATTTAATTAATTTTTTTAGGTCATTTTAAGATCTGGATAATATCAGTTAGGATAATATGAAAATATTAAAATTGTTTGTCATTAATTCGTACTTGGCGTCTTTCCAGTATATACCGATAGATACAGACAGATTCAGATAGATAGTTCCGGAACTTGGCGTCTTTCTAATATATACCGATAGCTACAGATAGATAGATCCACATAATAACAGTTAGGACACATTAAGGTATTACTAGTTTCTATCAGATTCTATCAGTAAGACGCGAAGTACGAATTAAGTACGAATTAAAATATTCTCTCCGAGCAATTGAGTCTACTCAACCTTTCGACTCTTTTGGACGTATACAAAATATTAGGGTACTTACGGTTATTACTATGTAGCTCGTAACACAATTAAAACATGCACACAATTTTAATTGCACAATTAAAACACGAACACAATTATGACTCGATGCACTCTCCTTGCCGATCCACGGCCGACTGAGCTCCGGCGTACTGCCACCTCGCCAGCGCGCGCTCTAGCGGCAAACGTCACTTCTCCTTCTGAGAAACGCTTGGCGGGGCATAAGGCATAAAGTGGAGGGAGCAACAAACATTTATAATTATATTAATGAAATTAATAATTAAATCATTAAATAATATTTAAATAATTAAATACTAATAATTGATTATTTATTATTATTTATTATTAATATTATTAATATTATTAATAATGATTAATAATTGATTTAATTAATTAATTAATGTTTTTATTATAGGTGTCGCGTATCGGATAACAGAAAAACCCTTTTTCTCTGTATATGTATGTATGCCATACGCCCTTCGGATAATGTCAATCAAAAAATTAACAAAAAAAATTTAACATTGTTTTGAAAGTTATGGAGTTTCGTGCAACATTAACATTTTTTCACCAATTCGAAAAATCACGAAAAAAATTAAGCAATTTTTTTTATCGCGGATAAGAAAATTATTATCAAAAAACCGTTAACAAAAAATCCTGTATTGTTTTTAAAAATATAAATTTTTCGACAAAGTTGAATTTTTGTTTTTACAAACTCAGTGAAAACTCAGGAGACGGCGCTTCATTTTGGACAGCTTAATCATGTGCAAATGCTATTTATTTCGGATAAAATAAACTGACTATTCGAGTATGAAGTATGCCACATAGAATCATATACATTATTTCTATGCTATATCCCATAAACTCTATTACGAAGTTCAATAGGATATCCCAATAAATGATCATTGACGTTAAAAAATATTATGCAGATAGAAACGACTAAATCCAAGGCGGTATCTATAGGAAAGTGGTGTCATTTTGTCCATGCAAACACCAAATGATTCCATTGTGAACCATTTTTGGATTAGCACCTGAAAGCTGATGATATCCGTACTTTTCAATTAGATAATCCATATATATACCGATTTCATATTATTCGTATTAATACATACTCATTAATTGGAGTGGTTTTTCTGATAACAACGAATGAATGGAAACGTTGTTAATTCCTCATAAATAACGATTCAATCGCGGCTGTATATACTGACAAATGCACGAAACTATGCATATTCCATATAAACACGCATTAATCTTGACTTGGTTAATCCTATAAAAAACATTAATTTTCTAGAGCTACTGGAAACGAGTAAGGACCTTATACGGAAATCCACATACATGCACTTTTCTGATAGAAACGGTTAAATTCGTATTTCTCTCGTATATGTAAATTTTAGGTTGCAGATAGACCTCATTAATTCTGATTAAATCCCTATCAGTTTCCATCGGAATCTATAAGATGTTTTCAACAGGGAACCCTCAAGGTTGATATTTGTATTGTTGTCGGTTTATTCGTGACGTGATTGGTCGAGATTTGAAGGTTACGGGCGCGCGCAGCGCCACTGTAAACCGTAACCTCCTAGTAAAAGCCGCTTTCCATTCCGCTCATCAAAATGATGGTCATCACTTGTTCCGGTTCACGATTGGTCCATTCCGTTGAATTCCATCGTAATCTAACGGAACGAGCCAATCGAAAACCGAATGCAGTGATGACCATCATTTTTATGTGCAAATGGAAAGCGCCTAAAGTAAAAAATCTGTAATAAAAATCGAAAGTACAAATATGGTTTTTTAAAGTTTTTAGTCAAACGGTGGATTACCAAAGGGTTTCATTAGCATATTCTTGACCACCAAACGATTCTGCATCAAATGATGTTTTGTAAAGGTAAATCGGTACAAAAAAAAAAATTCGGCTAACTTCACGCCAAAATTTGTTTTTGATATTAAAAAAAAAAACGCTTGGCCACCAAATATTTTAATAAGGTTACCAATGAATAACTAACGACCAACAAACGATTTATATTTTTTAAAGTTTAACTACTAAAAGTTACCCGGCCAACTTCACGGAGGTCAAGAGAGAGGAGAGAAATAGAGATCCTCAATAAGATGGCAACACTTGTCCAGTCCGGACGCTCGATTGGGAACTGGCACTTGCTGACATTCACTGCTGCTCTCTCGCAACGACACCTCTTCTTCCAACGGTAACTGGGGAATCAATGGTTTAAACTTTTTATCGGCAGATCTCGGCTCCCCGCGCATCTTTACTTTTGTTGACAAAATTCATTTCAGGCACATCTCCGCAAACCACAAAGAACGTATCGTCGCTGTGCAATAACAAAACTTTGTAAACATTCGGAAAAAGTTTCTTGCGGTACTTGTATTGGGCTTGTTGTGTATATTTGTTCAACTTTAACTCGATCATTACACGTTCAACATTATCCGCTCGCTTACCATACGTTTAATATCCATGGTTATGCACTGCCATGTGATATTTCGGGACGTACACATTCATAGTGGTTAAGTTTGACGATCTTTCTCTTTTATTTATAAAACGACGAGAAATAATGAATAAACGAGAGCTTCCCGACGACCAGGAACCTGTTCTGGTTCGACTTGACAAAGAAAATGAAAAAATTCGCGATATTCGCGTTAACCAGAACGAGGTATGTAAATAGTTATTTATATTATAAATAGTATATATATTTATAAATAGTATATTCATAATAAAAAAAATTGCAGGGATTTTTTGTATGCAAAAAATTATTTTCACTTCTCAGCGAAAGTCGGGGTTTTTGTGGAAAAAAAAAAAAAAAAAAAAAAAATTGATATATTCACTTTACAAAATTCTTCCATTTTACATTATCTTTATATCGTTACAGTTTAAAATTGGCCGTGCGAGAGATTGTGATGAAGTCATAGCCGATGTTCTGATATCTCGTCGACACGTTATTCTGAAATGCGACGAAAATGGCGATTGGACAGTGACGCATTTGTCATCCACCATTACGCTGCTGAACAACGCTCTCCTGGAGAAAGACGTACCGGCAAAAATATGCCACGGCGATCTGTTACAATTTAGCGCAGCGGACGACTACAAATTTGTTTTTACGCTATGCGCCAAACTGAGCCAAGAACACAAGAGACAAAGACTCGACGACGGTCTCATGGAGACAATGCTGACGCAACAGAAGTCGTTCTCCGAGGCTCAGGAGAACAAGAGAAAAGAATTGGAGGAGATGTTACAGAGTAAACAAAACGAGCAAAACGAATTGAGAGCCCAACTTGAAAAGCTCATGAAGCATCAAGAGATGGCAGATGGACAAACTCAAGATCTCAACAATCAAATTGCAGATTTGCAGAGTCACATACAAGCGGGTAACGACGCCGAGCAACAACTCCAACGAATGTACAATCAATTGCTCTCGACACTGGAACAGGAGAGATCCAAGTTTGAGAATCGATTGAACGACGAGCGAAAGAAGTGGCAAGAAGCTCTGGATATGAGTAAGCAGGAGAAGGAAACTGTTGAGAAGAACACAAAGGAACAGATGGACAAATGGAGAGAAGAGCAGCAGGCGCAATGGGCCACCGTTATGGAGAGTTTGGTCAAACAGGAAAAAACCGAGCAGGAGAGACTGCTAAACGAAAAATCTCAGCTTGAACGGAAATTGAAAGAAACCGAAGATGCTCTCAAAGAACAAGCCGCTATCACGGAACAACTTCAATCCACAGCCACCAATGAGAGACGTAAGCACTCGATTTAACAAGGGTGTATCGCGTTTTAGATACAATTTCGATAAATTTAGATACAATTTCGATTGCTTCCCAATGGGATGAAAAACTTTGAAAAAAATCGACCATACGCTACGAAAATTGATTTTATACAATAGTTACAAACAGTTCCAAACAATTTAATTGAAAAAAAAAAATGTTCACCAAAATCATACTGCAACCGAACTTTTCCTTTAGCCGAAGCTGATTCGTTAATTTTTCCAAATAAGTATGAATTTTTTCTAATTCGCGAGATTCGTGTTTTGGGAAAAATGTTTGCTTTTGCAAAAATTCCTCTTGGAGCATAATGGGTGGGTTTTTCGCAAACTCATATCCGCGAACTCATATCCAATATTCGTGACTTCATCCAAGAAAAAAAAAAAAAAAAATTAGAAACATGTTAAAAAATTGTAAATACAATACAAAAAAATAACGGATCAATTTCTGCTTAAAAAACATAGGGTGCCGAATGATTCGTCAAACAGTTTTTTTAAAACTAATAACTTACCACTAACTAACTGAATAACTTAACTTAAGTTAATAACTTTTTGTGATTGTCATGCAAAATGAATGTCGTTAGCCCTTTCTGTATATGGTTTTTTTTACGATTTTTCTTCCATTGAGAAGTATTCGAAATTCTTCCTGATTCTCATTTTCTGCCGAGAATGCAACGATACACCCTCCTTAATGATGATTCATTGAACATTCGTGCACATCAATAGATTTTTTTGATAAGCTCTACAGCGATTGTTATCAAACTATTGCGAGAAAAAAAAATAATGCATTATTGTTTACTTTTATTTGTGCGTCGTATGTCTATGAAAAACGATTTTTTTTTTTACAGTGATGTTCGGACTGCCCACCGAAACGAACGAAAATTGTGTATTCTATCAGGTTATAACCGACGAAATGCCCGCTCAAATGGAGATCCTAGAAACGATCGATCTAACGGTCGATAGTCCGTCCTCGACGAGCTGCAAAGATACGTCGGTTATTAACAAAGTCGGCGATATAATGGACGAACAATTAACGTGCAGCGTATGTTCCGAGCTTTTCGTTAAAGCCGTTACGCTCAATTGTATGCACTCGTTTTGTCACCACTGCATAAGATCTTGGATGAAGAAGAAACGCGAGTGTCCCGCGTGTCGTACACCAATTGCGGCAATCAACAGATCGATCGTATTGGACAACTTTATCGAACAGATGGTCGAAAATTTGTCTTCGGAGCATCAAGTCCGACGCAAAGAGCTTCTGAATGAGAGACTGGGTATTTATGTGCATTTTTTTTTTCACCTCCACTCTTTTGCGAACATTTTGATACGTAATAACACCCGTTTTTTTGTTTGTCTTGCAGCGGCGGAAAAAGCGATATTGCCCAAAATCAAAATGAACAAACAAAAGAAAAGACCAAGCCGCAACTAAGATTCAACAGAGTGCACTTCCTAGCGAGGTGCTGCGACAAAAAAAAAAGAGGCGACATGTCCGTAAAGCCAATATATTACTTTTCATATTTATAATAGATACTACTCAGCTTTCGTTTCGTATATAAATATTTATTTTTAGAGTGAAACCGTTAAACGATGTAACAGATAAGCAAACTCTTTCAAACTGTTGGCGTACCATGAGAGCTCACGACCTAATTTAACTGTATTCGTGTTGACTCGTGTTATTTTATAAACCTTGTAATAATAAAAAAAATATATACGACAAAATATCGCGACGACATTGTCGCGAATAAAATGTTTACCTTCGTGATACGTATATAGGGTTATATTAATATTCGCGGAAAAAAAATAAGTACAAAGTCGGCCCGAGAGATTTGCGGATTATAATTTATAACTTATATTTGTGCGCGCGTTACAACAGCGAATTGTGTGTGTCATATGGATATTTCGTATAGACCAATCCGAGGCTCGCATCGTTTTGCGTGGCGTGCTTTTGAAGGTTAATCTATCATATGCGATCTGATTGTTTACCGTTTACTTACAGTGCCTTTAATGGAATAAAAATTGATATATGTACTCTATATCCCGATAAAGGCTCACGGAACCGAATGATAATTGATAATGGCTCAGATCAAAACGTTGCCATTGTTGCCGGGAGCTAAATTTATTGTTATCGATGACGGTAGGTTAACTTTAACGTTTACAAATTCTTTTTTCTTTTTTTTTTTCGTTTCCTCGATATTGAATAACCAAATCGAATAAAAAATCTCAGTAAGGTTATCTATTTCAAATCATTATAAAAAAATGTCTAAAATTTATTGTTATCAATGATGGTGGATATAGTTCGGTATTTCACACATTCTTAGTTGCTTTTTAATTCATTTGACGAGTCACTCGTCCATATTAAACATACATCAATATTAAACACACGTCAATCAAACTACAAATCTTTAATCATTATAAAAAATATCTGGAATTAATTCACAGACATATTTTAAAAATGTGTGTTTTCCATTGACATTTCGTAAAACAAAATGCTGCTATGAATTTGTTTTTTGTTTTTTTTTATCAAAACTTTTTGACGATTTTGTAACTTTTGCTATACATTGCCGGTGACTAAAAAAAAAAATGCAATATTCTTTCGCAGGGCTCGAGGTGACGAGAGCCGAGACTCTTATCTCCGGCTGGCTGCAAATGTGGAACGACAAGGGTCTCGGGAACACGGTAGAATTTTTGTTATTCTCGGGACCAAAGTTTGTCTATGAAAAACAAGCAGATCAGTACAAAAACATAGATCTGAAATTTCACGACTATTACACTGTTTTTGTCGAGGACAAATCAAAGGACGACGCAAAGAAATTGGATAGCATTCTCTATGAAAACGTGCTGCAAGTAAATTCCGTTGTTATCGTCGATTGTATGAGTTCTCTGGTGCTATCGGTGGGCTTAGCCAAGGCCCTGAGATTCGTTGAAAAATTGAGCTCTCGAACAGCGCAAATGATTTGCGTCTACAGGAGGGACTTTGGTAGCCACAAAATTCCGAGAATCGAGACACTCGGAACTACGTACGTCAGACTGGAAAGACCGGCTAGAATTTTGACGAAGATAGACGAGATACATTACGAAGTGTCGTTAAATCACAGAAAACAAGGCGGCGGTATATTGATTCACAGAGCTCTCATATGGCAAGAATACATCTCGGGTACATACGAGATAGTAAGAGAGGCGAAACCGACGATTCACGGTAATACCGAAATCGCTGCGGTATCGTCGCACACCCCCGAGAAACCCCGGGCAACATTCAGAATTGAAATGAACGCTCGGGAACAGGAGCAGAGGAAAAATACGCCTTTACCGTACGGCTTACGTCCGACCGCGCAAAACGAGTCTCAGATTCTCTACGAACCCGACAGCATCGACGATTTGGACGAAGAAGATCCCGACGACGATCTGCCATTTTGATGTAAATAGAAGCGTTTGTTGAAAAACAAAAAACCAATGAAAACAAAGTTTGTTTTTTTTTTTTTTTTTTTCGTTGATTACATACACCGACGACGATCATCCGTTCTGATGTTATTGCAAACGTTCGTTAAAAAAAAAAAAAAAGAAGAACCTACGGAAACGACGTTGATTTATATTATATTTTATATTTCACAAGAGTTTATTTTTTTTATATTGAAAGAAAACAATCATACGCTCGTGTCCCTGTGGTGTAATTTTTTTTGTTAGACGACTTCAGAAACATACGCGATAACGCGATAACGAAGATTAAAACATGAGAACAGCTTTGTCTGAAAATATAAAATAGCCGAAACTTTTGTTTTTTTATTTATTTTGCTACGTGAACCGTGATTCCTCGATCGAGAGAATAAAGAAGATATGGAGACTCATTACTGTCGCGTATTTATTTAAAAACTCTTTGGCAAATACACAGTCAGCTCAATGTAGCAGAAAATATTCGCTCGTTTCACAAATGTTTGTCATTGTTCATCGTGAGAAACGTCGTGTTTTTTTTTTTCCAATGCTATTCTTATGTATTGTCCTATTTTACTAAGCTGAAGATTATCGTTCAATCGACGAGAAATTGATACAATTGCGAAACGCCGTTCGTTACGATACCCGAGCCATCGATGTACGATGTACGACTCAAACCACTCGTCTATCACAAAAATATAACTATGAATACTATTTAATATGCGTTGAAGTATAGAGACGAGCGAGTTACCAATCTACGAAGCTAAATGACAACATTGAATCTTCGCCTCAAGTTTTTCTTGTTAAAATTAGGTTTTTACGTACATGTTGAAGAATGATTAATAACTGTAGCTAGATATCTTTTTTAATATCGCAATTTTGTTTTTCAAAAACTTCGATATCGTTAAATAAAATAAAGTTTCGTTAAGAAAAAATCGAAATAATTTCTGAACTTGCCAACTGTCAAGACACTTTGACGGAAAATCGACTTGAGCCGTTCAATGATTGATATGTTGAAAAAATTGATGTAGTTAAAAACATTTTTTTCCAGATTCAAACTAAGACTGGAGATAAGACTAAGAGTAATAAGATTTCTAGACGTTTTTTTCTCGTAGTTGTGGTAACTGACTCGCCTATCGGTTCTGAAACTCGAGACCATATGTGCACACGGTATTCGCTACATTGCTTCAGCGAAGTTGATACTAAAAAAAATATGTAAAAGAATATATCAGGTGCCCGTTCGTAAAATTGGCTCTCGCTGTGTTGCCGTTATATTTGTCAGCTACAGAACGTATAATATTTTTGTTATATTAAAAAAAAAAAAAGCACATATCGCTAGCACAGCCATTGCCATAGTCGACGGTATTATACAGGAATATCACCGACACTTTCCGCTTTTAATCGTCCCACGGAGCTTCCGAGACTGTTGAAAAATTCCGTGCGATAACTAATTTTCAAAGATTTCCATCATATTTGTTTCGTATCCAAGTGTCGCACAATTCGCTGCATCATTGTTACTCCGTTGAGTCTTGTTCTCAAACAATTGTAGGAAACCGCGTTCTTCGATCGCTGATTAAAATCGCGCTTAACAAACAACGTACGAAGAACAAGCGATAAAATTCTTAATTCCTAGTCAACATCGATAAAAGTTCTCCTTCCGATTAAATATAACCCGAAATAATCGAAAAATATATTCCATACTCGCGCAAAGTACGGTCGTTAGATGAAAAGAAAAATTTCATTGTCTATCTCTGTTATAAAAAAAGATGGCTAATTGTCTATTATAAATGAATGCGATCAATCTAGAATTCTGAGATCGTCAATGTAGTATCGACAATAGTGTATTCTAACGTTGAATTATCTACCGCGCGCGACCTACTAAGTGGACAATATCGTCGCGAACGATAAAAACATTTCGAGAACTAAAGAGAGTACAAAAATAAAACAATTGTTACTTTGAAAGTAATGACATTGGAAGGTACTCTCAAGCGCGGAAAGTGTACAAAAGACTGCCGTCTTGAAAGTGTTGAGTTCCATCGATATGATTCAATACTCGACTGTCGACGAGACAGCGACCGTAACGCACGGCGTCTTCGCGATTTTCGGCGAGACCGGCCTCTATCAGCCAGTCGATTAGATCGCTTCCCGAAAAAGCTCCTTTGTAGACTTTCAACAAACGCCTTCGACACATGGCTATGCGATTACGGCATTCCGTCAAGTGGCACTGCTGGAAATTATCGCGAATCGATCTCGCCTCGTTGCTCAACGCGTCTTCGTCCGGTAACTTCAATTCGCGTGCTATCGGTGGACAGAACAAAAAATAGAACAATGTACTTTTTGTAACACATGGACAAAAAGTCTCCCTTTTCGTGCCTGTAAAGTGTGGCAGAAGTCGGACATTTCGGTATAGTATGTCAAAAAAATTACGCGCATGCGCAAATCGGACACTTTTGTATTTATAACAGGCTAGTTACTTTTTTTCACGTATTTATAACACGCTAGTGATTTTTCAGATGGTGCGTTGATACGTAGGTTATTTTTCGCGCACTTTCACCACATTTTATAGGCACGAAAAGGGGGAGTTTTTATGCATTTTCGACAAAACATATTATATGATACACGTGCAAAAAGGCGGACACTCGGCGCAGACTGTGAAATTAACTGCTCAAGCCGTCAAATTCACAGTGAGAAACCTAATTCCCACTTTTTGGCACTTGTATCACAAAGTACTATTATTGAACGTTTGGTCGGACATTCTTTCGCTTCTAACGAAACTTCTCGAATTTAAAAAATTCGTTATTAACGATACATCGTAAAATTTAATTCCACGAAAAGTTACGGTAACTTTTATGTTTTCAATTTTTACCGCTATTATGGATAATTATTACGGCCGAAAAAATGATGTATTTACATGTAAATCTTAGCTTTTCACGCAAAAATGATCGTGCGTCACGAGAGGAATGAATGAATAATGAATTATTAACGGAATATATATTTACCTTCTCGCCACTTTCGACAATTCGTTTTCATCCATTCACCGAGCCGACCTAATCCCGGATCGAGTCCGAATATAGCGAAGGCGATCAAAGATTGTCCAAAATTTAGCGCCACATCCAAAAACGCAAGTTCCGCGTAAACGCCGGTCAATTGTTCCATTATCAGTGTTCCGATGGTCAAAGACAAGCCCTGTTGGAATCGTGAAAAAATCATTCATTCGTCAGCGATTATCATATTCCTCGTGGGTATATTGGAAGATTTTGCGTTATTATGTACTCACAATGAACATCGAGCATAGGAGTAAAATTAAAAAGACGAGATGTCGAAGAATCTGCGGATCGTCGAGATTGCTAACACCCGTTTCATTATTGGAAATCAAGTTCTGTTCGGATTCTGCAACCTCATTTCCCGCCGAACATAAGCCATGTGGAAATCGACATGCGCCATCGAATCCGCAGCCTCCGCTGAAATTTCAAATAATTTCTTCATTTACAGCCAGTCATTGGAAAAATGTCTTATACCCGAGGGTCTTAAATAAAAGAGTTTACTTAGTCACGGGGGGTTCGGGTGAAACAAGATCCTCGACGTCCACCACATTTCTATTGTCGATTATCGTTGTTTCGGAGCTTTCGGGCTGTGTTATCAATCCTGCGTACGCCGCGGCGCTTTGCCTTCTTTGATATCGTTGATTCAATATCAAGCAGCCCAATGTTACTGGAAAGAGATTAGAAATAAAACTTTGTTACTTCACCCTAGGGATAAATACTATTAGTAGCATCCATTGATTATCGATGAGCAAAAACGTAATACCGAGAGTCGACGGATTTTGTTTCTTATTTCTTTAACGCGACGCATGGATTTATTATCTCTCTCTTTGTTCTTTCTTACCTATGAAGCAGAATAGTAAAACGAGAATCGACATAGCGGCCTGTATTCGCCCCATTTGAAAATTAGGATTTCTGAGATCGAGATCCGCTGGTACTTTAGGGGTAATCGTAAGACACATGATGGTCACTATGAGAAAAGGTACGCTATGGAAAAATTAATGAAAGTTAAAGATTATTGCAATTAACATAAATGATTTAATATAAGGCATATTACAATCCTCCATGCTTCAAGTTGATGATTAAGTGGCTCATCAGGATTATTGCATTCTTTCATGAAAAACTAACCGTCACTCAAACGGAAAAAAGTCAGAAAATATTTGCCTTCGAGACTTTGAAATTAAAAAAAAAAACCCCCATTTTCAACGTATTAAAATCGCAGATACCCTGCTGCTAATCGAAGTTTATTTTGCTTCCGGTAAACGAAACAATTTCGCGAAAGGGAAGGTTTGTACAATTTTTCTTAGCACTCATCGACAGTCTCATCAATATTGAAATTATAAAAAAATGCGAAAATCCATTCTTAAACTTTTTAAAATATCGCAGCTCATCAAGCACTTCTTTTCGCAAAGCTAATTTTTTCAAGGGAAATGTGCGAGAAACTCAATAAGCGATAATCTGTCTACACATTTTCCGGTATTAAATATTGTCTGATAGCGGTCGGATTTTACGGTACGTTATTTTAAGCAAAAAGGAAAATAGCGCTTGATGGGCGGCGTTATGTTTTAATTTTTAAGAATTGGAATTCAGCATTTTTTAAAAAATCAACGTCGAGGAGACGGTAGTTAAGCGAATCACATATTTTTGGACTGGAAGCAACATGAACTTCGATGAGCAGCCGGATATCTACGTTTCGCAAGCCTCGCAAATTGCATTTTTTTTTGTAAGTAGTAACAAAGTAGTAAAGAGTAAAATAAATTTAGATGAGCAACTGAATAATCATTTTTTTATCATTTTTTATGTTTGACACTCACCCCCAAGCAATAGGAAAGAGCCACTTTTGCAAATTCTGCACAAAAGATTGCGATCGTGAGCTTAGAAACAGAAGAGACGCTGCCAGCACAGCGGTCCATACGCGACTCGCGTAAACTCCCCCCGTTATGAGAATAAATTGTAGATACCTGTGACAACGGCGAAATATGTTTTGAATTATAAAGTCAATGTGTTAATTTCTAACAAAACAATTTGTTTGTAATACCAAAGTGCAGAGCCAGTGGTGCTTGCATCGATTTTCGTCCATATGATCACTCCAATCGAGACGGCAAGCTGAAATTAATCGAGCCAATCAATTTTTGTAACGTTGAAGTTGCGATGAAACCTCATTCTTTAATTGCAATGCTCGAGCGATAAAAAAAAAAGTCCGATATTTTTGAAGTCAATAATGCAAAGAGTTTTCATAAATTTCTCATAAAATGAACATAAATTTAACAACATTCAATTATGAATTATCGAATTCGTCTTAACGGCCAAACTTAGTTTATCATCTTGTGTTATTTTATATTTATTTTTGCAAATTAATGTATATGAACCTACCTGAGGAATGATTATATTCATGGTGCAACGATGAGTGACCCGTTTATATTTTTTTCCTTCCAATAAAACAAAGCATATCAATAGCCAAATGCAGGCAGCCGTCGAAGCTGCGCTCGTGTCCATCGAAAATGCATTCAATTGTCTCGAATAATTAGACGGCGTAACACCGTCGTAAATGGCGGTTATTAATTTTGCCGAAACGAACATTAGAGGAGCCGAGAGAAAAGTGCACGCGACCATCGAAGTAGCGATGAGATCGATGTCGACATTGTAACGAAGAGTGAATATAAATAACGCCGGCGCTGTTGGTATGGTACCGTACAAAAAGCCGTAGGTACTCAAATCGTTCGTATCCGTTTCGTTAACGCCGGCGTCGAGTACAATGACCGATTCTCTTATTATCAACGGTAGAACGAGTAATTTAATGCATATCAGTATTCCCGGTATAACGAGAGCCGGTCCCTTGAGCGTATGAACTTTTCCAACCATCATGAGACCCAAAAGAAAAAGCGCGCTCGCTGAGAACGCGTCACCGAGAACTTGAAGAGGTGCGGACAACATTTTCGGTACATCGTGATCGGAGATGAGATTTCCTAGGATACCGAGAACGGTCATAAACAATATTGGATTGAGAGCGATTCCTTTGACGATCGACCAAGTCAGAGAACATCGTCCGTTTGTTTCGCGATCGTTCGTGCGACGCTTTCCAATCTCCAGCAGTACGAAACCGATTGGATTCAAAATTGCCAGAGATATGGGAGCCATCAGGTACAGATACGCCGAATACTCGGGATGCGTACCGCCGTAAAGAGCGTCAACTAAAGACAAAAAGTATATATACATATTCATGACGAAAACATTGAATTTTACCGTCGAGTAAATTTCACTTACTCATTGGATACCCGATGGCGAAGTCGTTACTCTGCGTCGCGAATATTGCGAAAAGAGCGGCCCGTCCGGGATTTGAGGCTCTCATGGTTATCATCGAGACTGCGAGAACAACAAAGAATACGGTACTTTTGGCGAGCAAAACCGCCAAGAGGAATCTCCAATTCACGAGGGAAAAATCGAGTTTTGCCAGCGACAAAAATATTAGTGATGGCAAAGCAAATGTTCCCACGAATGTGTTTAGACCATTTGCTTCCGATCTCGTGATGATATCCAGCCTTCCGGCTGCGTAACTGCAAAAGAAAAACTCTTGGTGCCGCTCAATTCTTCTTAAGGATGCATCTCACATACGTTCCCAACCAAAAGTTTAATTCGATCAAAATTTCAGTACCTCGAAAAATACCAAAAATCGGAAAAAAATCAACCATATTAAAGATGTCAAAACCTTTGATTGTCCATGATAATGATGCCAAAAAGCTGTTAACATATTCTTTTTTTTTATTATGCGAAATGCATAATAATAAATTCATAAAAATGCATTAAAATAAATAAGAAATTCTTGGCACCTTTAATACAGTCAATTTTTTTCAAATTTTCATACCATTAGGAAGTGTTGAAATTCTCACCGTATCTCACTTTTCGCTGGGAATGTAGATCCGATGCATCCTTAAGCATTGATATTGCAGTATGCTTTTTGTGCAATTTCAATAGAATAAAGTAAAAGGATTAATTGAATAATGGTACCGCTTACCCGCATAATATGATGGCAAAGCATTGTATCAGCGCCAGATATAGATTATCCGTTGGACTATCTCCGGCGCTTAACTTCTCAATCATTTTTGTTTTATCTTTGAGATTCGTTCAATTATCTTTTAATCCGATTGATAGGATTCCTAAAAATATTAATAATATACATTTTCCTTGGGAATTATGTGTTACATACGACAAATTGTAAAGTTGCTTTTGCGTACGACAAATGAAACTCTGAAAAAGTTCTTTTAGTGCAATTGGCGCAACATTTTTCTATCTATAGTATAAATATTATTACATTAGTATAGTAGAAAGAAAAAAAAATCGCAAATATTGTTTTTGCTGCTTTTATCAGATTTTTTTTTTGTGATAATTTTTCTCATGTTTAGAGTTAGAAGGATGCAAGTGTCAGAAACCCTTATCACTCATAGATATGTTCATGGATTCATGGGAAAAATCTTAAAAACATTTTTCATTAATTATATAAACTCCATTTCTATTTAACAAAATCATATATTAATCAAAATTATTTAATAATTGATACAAGCGAATGAAAAATCTGTCTCACGACACGCAAATATATGATGCAATATGAAAAATTTCACGAAGCTCAATGATTGCAGAAAACAATAATATTTTTTTACATTATAAATTGCTATTAACATAAGTTATTACATTTATAATGGTTATCACGCATTTCTTTATTAAGAACAATTTAATGGAATTCAAACATCGAATAATTGTTCAAAATGAAACACTTGTCTCTGACATGCATATGCTTGAGTTGCAAACAAAAAGTCTTGCAGTCATGTGATGAGCCTTGTTCGATTCCGCGCGGCTATGAATCATATTCAGATTTTTAACGAAGACTCCAAGATTTGGACGCGCAGTTACGTGTTCGCGTCATCATTAATTGGTATATACCTGAAGAAGCGTTTTTTTTGTTAGTTTTTTTCGTGTACACGACTGTTATACCGTGGGCCGTGTCATCGTCAGCTGATCAAACGAGAGGTTCACTTCTTTTGTCGTAATTAGCCGTGAAACTTCATCGTTGTTCCAATTTTTTAAGACTGTCGATCGTTTTTCGACGACATTTTTTCTACCGTTGATGAAACCACTTGTCATGTCAACGTTAGTTAATGTCGATCAACCGCGATGAGTGCATTGAATGCAACTGCACCAAAAACACAGATGCATTGACACTGACTCGCCGCTGCGTGTAATCAAAGGTAAACTTGCCCGGTGATTGACGTCACGGATCGCAATGTTAGAATGACGTCTGCTAGAAGAGATCCAATCTCTCCAACGCGCGTGTGCGTGCGGATCATGTTTCGGAACTTCCGGTTTCGACGATCGTTCAATATTCTTGCGAAAACTGCTGGGGGTACGAATTTCCTAAATGACAATTTATCGTTAATTCGATTACGAGCTATGACTCAGCGATTAGAGTTGACCAATTAATTACAATAAATTACAACAATCAGAAATGTTTTCTTCATTAACTTTGACAATAAGCATGCGAACGGTCAAATGTAAAATAAATTAAGAGGCACAATAAAAGAACAGTGTGTGAAAAAAAATTGTAAAACAAATATGGAAATAATGACATAAAAATACAAAAAAAATTTAGGTAAATAATTCCAACATAGGAAATTAAGAAACTACACGAATTGTAGAAAACGGCGAAATTGATGGGAATGATAGCGTTAATTAATAATAAGAGTTCAAAAATGAACTATTTATGAAAAAAAAGTTCGCAATAGGAAGAATACGAGGCGTATAAAAAAAGAATAGAGAATTTAATTGATCAAAGGAAAGAAAAAGAAAAGTATCGACGATGCGTGTAAATGCAGCGATTCAAACGCACACGCTCGTTCGTTGAACGCGTCTCTAGTCGTTCGTCTACGCTCACTTATAAGTCCGATAGTTGCTGGGTACATCCTTCTGTCAAATAACTATCTTTTCAATCGGTGCACCTAATTACCGAGAAACATCATAGAAGTAGAATTTTTTTGCACCAAACCAGAAAATCATTCCAATTCTGATAGTTCGAGTTGCCTTCGTGGGATATTGTCACGTTACGCGATGAGGAACACGACGAACGAGAACGTAAGTCGAAAAATCTCTCCAACCTTGTATTTTGACGTTTTTCTTTCGTGTTTTTCGTTGTATTTGAAGAAAATACTTTTCACGTTATAGCGATGAGAAAAATTAGTCAATCGAAAAAATCCGACAAATTGCATTGTTGCGTAACTTGAAAATATTCACAAAATCCGTAAATGTTTTTTCGCCTGTTTACACTCGTTCGGCAAGGTTTATACGTCGAGTACCCAGGGTGGCTCGATGCTGCAAGACTTTTCGCATTATCATTATTCCAAAGAAAAAATATATATCGGCGTGAATCCTTGTCGGCGCGTCGAATCCAATGTTTAGCAATTGTCATAGATCGTGCATTAGCAGTTCATTGACTTACCGTTCTAAGTACGCTACAACCGTAGAGTCGATATCAATTGTTATGATCTGCAAGTATAGTACGCATTTTGTTTTTGCCGTGCATTTTCCAATGAGACGACACTGTTTTCAAAGCGCATAGAGAAATTGATGCTTAAGGTTGGATTTTTGAAGATTTTTTAAGGGATCATCACAGTGTGATGGTCCAAAAAATATCTGATTTTCATGATTTTTGTTTTCAAAGGATAAAACACGCTAATCAGTTTGATTTTTTTATGTCAAATCAAAGCACTCTTGAAGAAAAGAAAAAAAAAATTTTAAACGTTTATTTTTATTTGTTTATAGTTTTTTTGGGTGATTGAAAACAGTTTGTAAAAAAATTGACTCCTGACGGTGTACACTCCTCCAATCGTAAATACTGTCTAAAACAACATTTGAAACAAAAATGATTAATCAGTATGAAAGTTGCTATTTTGCTATGGAGGATTTTTTGTTGTTGTACTTATCGAAATTGACAAAATGTCGTCAATTTGATAAAAAATTATCGAATTTAGCTTTTCTTATCGACAGTTTTTCGTTAAAAGAAATATGAAGAATTCCACAAATAAAAAAAAGCTTCTATAGCAAGATGAAGAATAGTGTGAAGAATGTTGTGTGAAAGTTTGAGACGAGTAGCTGGAAAACTCTTCCTTTGAGAGTGTAAACCGTGTACACCGAGTGGAAAAAGAGTTGTTGAAAATTTTACACTAGGATGATCCCTTAATAATTTTAGCATAGTTGATAAGTTTACATCACAGCTTTATTAGTCATTCCCTTGTGTCTCATCTCTTAAAAACGTGTAGAAAGTTATACAATTCCTTTACCAAGGCCACGGGTAATCTGATCTCTAAGTCTCATGCGAATGACAGAATTTGCTAAAATTATATAATTTTCAAATCTTTTTCAAATGTTTTTAAGTAAATGCGTGCCTGACGGATATAAGCATAAATTATTTTGATTCATTGCAATTTATCTAATAACTAATCCATCTCTAGTTTGCAATTTTATATTTGTTTTTTTTTTTACCATATTTGTCCGATATTAATGATTTCATAATTAAGAATATGTTTTTTAAATCGTAACGCAAATCTCACGCAAATTGAAATTTTCATAGAAAAACTATCACGAGGCACAAAAATTGTGTAAATAATAACTCAGATTTTCCTCTGAGCCTCCTGTATGCATTGTTGCACTTGATATTGCTATCCGACGCTGGATCGAATCATTCAGAAAGGTGGATGACGATGAGGTAAATTAGTCATTAATATCGAGATCCTGATTCATACTTGATAACAGTTGTTACTTATACTACCTGCACGGCACCTTTGTATTTCAGAAAAAAAAACAACGTAAAATGGCCTTAATACATACAAAAAAAAATGGTGCAATATTTTTACAGGATTAGATGCAGGGAGGGAAGAGAAAAATTATTTTTATTTGCACATATGAACATTTGCAATCTGTGTACTTCATTCGAAAGCCGTATAGTTTTTTCTTTTTTCTTAAGGGGGCTGTATCGTCACATTCCCAACAAAAACTAAGATTTAAAGAGAACTTTGAATACTTTCCAAAGGGATACGAATCTGAAAACAATCAATCATACAGAAGGCACTAAGAATATAAATTTTGCATAATAATAATGCCAAAAAATGATTAACTATTATTTTGACATTAACAAATGAGTTTAAAAAAAAAATGTAACAAATTATCCGGCAATCTAATTTTTTTTTAGTAGAATTTTATCCGTTTATTTTTTCTAAAGGATGTACATTTTTTTAGAATTTTTTTCGATTTTTTTTATGGATGAATTTTGGACACCAGTTGGGAAAAACACTACGCGTGGCACTCGGAAAGTTTCGGGGTGATTGTCCGAACATTTTCGCAAATACCGATTAAACATTTCTCGGAAAACGGAATTTGCAAAAATTCTAAAAAATTCGATAAAAATGCATATATATTCGAAAAAATAAACGAATCAACGTCTGTGTAAAAAAAAAAGTTCGATTGTCGTATAATTTGTTGAACAATTTTTCAATAACTTTTTGCAATGAATATTGAGCGATAAACGAGTGTCCATTCGGAAGTATACGAAAATCGAAAAAATAATTTTCCAATCTTCGAATGTATGTATACTTTGACAGCGGGGCGGTCTCGTGAGATCTATGGTGCCTTCGGTACATCAAATATTTTCTTAACTTGTTCTTTTCGGTTCGTTTTCTTCGATCGGTTCTTGGATGACGTTATTGTTTTAGAACCGTATCCGACCCGAAACTTTGATCTGTTATTGACGATGTATTATACAAATGATTTCAGAAATGAAAAAAGAAGACAAGATTGGTCTAACGGTGTCGATAATGGAAGATCAATATCTGAAAGGCACTAAGAAACGAGAGTAAAAATGGAATCTGAAAATCTGCCGAACGGTGTCTCGAACGAATGCTCGCAACCAAAGACGTCGGTCGATGATGTACATTTTACGGAAAATTCTCGTGGCGAATCGATGGAAAATGGTACAATTCAGGAAACGCTCTACTCGGAGTGGTCGCACGCTGAAAACGGTATTCCCGATGAGGCAGTTGCGGAGTGTTCGCAACGTTGCGAGCCCTTAACAATCGAGAAGCAGAGAATGAAGAAAAAGTTTGGTATATCGACAGCTCCGGAGGCCGAACAATTCGACGATAGAGATTCCGAAAACGAAATCGACGAGGTCGATCACGCCGAACGAGCGGACGCGAGTTACGTGTATCGGAATGGCGACGGTCCGGAATGCAACGGTTTGCCATCGTCCTCAAGATACAACGACGACGAATCTAGCGCCGATTCGTTGGAACGGGCAAAGGTCGTGCTGATTTCGCACAAAAATTTAATAAGAAAAAAACGTTTTCTGGAGAGTACCCTGAACAACGCGAACGAAGTGTCCCCGAGTTACTCGCAATCGTTCGATTGTTCAAGCAAATTGCCAACATCGAGTAAAACGGGAATAAGAAAGAAAGAATCATTGCGAAGCAATCGACAGTGCAAGAGCGTTGAGTACAGATCGGATTACGATACGGAATCGAGTCAGGGACGTTCGAACGCTGGTTCGCTTGACGATACGCACAGTTCGACGGAGAGCGTTGCCGGTGAGAGATCAAGCGCCGCTCGTTACGCGCTCGCCGTGCGTTGCGAGGGTCCCAGCGTCAAGTCCGACAACGATATCTCGATGCCGTCGGGCTCTTCCGTCAATTTTCCCGGTATCGAAAATTCATTGCCGGGCAATTCCAGCGGCGATTGCGAAGTATCGGCATTAAATCCGAAGAAACCGTTCAAACTTCCGAGTTTGGTGAATTTGTTCGAGGCGGCGAAAGCTCAACAGCGCATCGAACTCGCGGAGAGCGCCTCCGCGCTCGCGGACGCCGCGTCGGGAAACGATCCGGATTTGGACGAAACTCCGGGTCTGGAGGTCGAACCGGGTTCTTCTTACAGCAGCGAGGGAAGCAATTCCGATACGGAATCTCAACGAGTATCGAAACCCCATCCGAATCTCGGATCTAAAAAGGTAACGCTCGTTGGATATAATTTCATGATTATATTTTGTTAAAAATACAACGAACTCGAGAACACTAACCGCATTTTTGTTGTATTTCAGAGAAGCCGCGTAGCGAACGGAATAGGGCCTCAAGAGCGCGTCGAGTATTATCAACTGTGGCGAAGTACCGGTGGACCGTCAGCGCCGGAGTCTCTGTACGACACGCTGTATCCGAATCCTCCGCCTCTGCCCCCGAGATCGGCTCACAGATTGTTGCAGCGAAGCAACGCATTGCCGAGCGCGCTTCCCGAATTGCCAAGAAGACATCCTCACAAGCACTCGACGCCTTGCCGGCCCGAAGATTGCTTCGGCTTCGAGATTGTCGACGTCGATGAAACCGCCGCTTTGAAAGTGATTATTCGTTCGATCGTATCCGCATGCGAGATATTTTATCCGTTATTATTTATTTATTCATTTCTCCGAATTGTTCTTCATTATTCGAGGCACGTACAGCTATAACGAAAAGCATCGCTCTATTGAGCTCACCGAGATCGCACAGGCCGCTGATGAGACCGGAAACCGGAATCGGTAGCCAGGGAGAGTGTCCGCCTACTCCGACACACCGTCCGAGACCTTTGCCTATGTGTCCATCGTCGAGCGCGTCTCTGACATCCGAAGAACCTTTGCCACCCTGTAAGAATATCATTTACGTCGTATTCTCTGGCCGATACAAGCCACAATCTTAATCGGAAATATTAGCGTAACAATAGCGAACGACGCGCAATAATTATTAGCGTGGTTATTTGGATTTTTAGCCTGGGAAGCACGAATCGACAGTCACGGCCGAGTGTTTTACATAGACCACGTGAATCGTACGACGACTTGGCAACGACCGGGTTTAGCCCCGCGCAACACCGGTTGCGAGATGAGACGTCAGCAACTGGATCGACGATATCAGAGCGTTCGTCGTACGATATCGCGATCGGACAATATCGATCGAGAGATCGCTAATCCGGCGAATTCCAATGTCGCTCAACCGGAGAACGGAGAGGGACCGAGCGATCGTCTCGATCGGGTTAGCGGTTCCGAACCCTTCGACATCGCGAACACTACACCAGTATTATTTCTCTCCCGTCCCGATTTTTTCACCGTTCTTCACACCAATATGGACGCTATGGAACTTTACAATCGTAATCCAAGCTTGAAGCACATGATTAGTCGTATTCGACGCGATCCTTTGGTTTTCCCGAGGTACGAACACAACAGAGATCTAGTCGCGCTTATTAATTTCTTCGCCGATCCTACCAAGGAACTACCTAGAGGATACGAGTCGAAACTCGATCGCACTGGCAAGGTAATGTATTTATTTATTTATTTATTTACTTATTATTACTATGTACGGAACAAGTTCATTTTTCTCGATAACATTGCAAAAGTGGTTTAGCAGTATAATGATAATTCATAATTCACGCTGAAACAGTAATTGATCGCTGATAGCGAATTAATAGCCAAATATTTACAATAAATTTCAGAGATTTTTCATCTGTCACGCGCGAAAAACTACATCGTTCATCGATCCGAGATTACCGACAGAAGCGGCGCATCCTCGAACGCATCTGGACGAAGCGCCGGTACCACCGCCGAGGCCACAACAATCGGCAGTCACCGCAACCACGGAGATACCCATTGCTTACAACGACAAAGTTGTTGCGTTCTTGAGACAGCCAAATATTATGGATATTTTGAAGGAACGACACGGTGCATTGGGACAAAATATTGCATTGAGAGAAAAAGTTAATACGATCCGAGTGGAGGGCACCGCGGCACTGCAGCGTTTGGGTCACGATGTTCCTTTGGCTTTGCTACTCAGGTAATTGCGCATGATTTTCAATCGATAGTAAATAACAGGAGAATTTTTGCCGTCGGCGTTCGCGCACCGATCGCTATTCCTCTTAAGAGGAAGTGAAACACTAAGAAGTGCGAGAGAGATAGCGTGATCGGCGCTTACGGCGGAGCGGGAGAGAGGCACTCGGTAACGTGTTTCATCTACTCTTAACGGTAAATGCAATTGTTCACCGTGAGATATTTATTCCGCAGTTTGTTCGAACAAGAGATCATGTCCTACGTTCCCGGAAACATAGGCAGATCTCCGCTGGGAAGTCCCCATGCATCGCCAGGTTTAGCGAGAGCATCGGCGAGAGCGCCGGCCCCTTACAGAAGAGACTTCGAGGCGAAGCTTCGAACATTTTACCGGAAACTCGAGAGCAAAGGCTTCGGTCAGGGACCTGGAAAATTAAAGTGAGACTCCTATCAGATTTTTTTAATTCTTTTTCTCAAACAAAAGTTACAAAAGCTTTCGGTTATTATAAATATTAACCTATTAAAAAACGCAGATTGCACATAAGGCGCGAACATCTATTGGAAGACGCTTTCACTCGCATAATGGCCGCATCGAAGAAAGATCTACAGAAGGGAAAGCTCGTTGTGATATTCGATCACGAGGAAGGCTTGGACTACGGTGGACCATCGCGAGAATTTTTCTTTCATCTGTCGCGAGAACTTTTCAATCCTTACTACGGTCTATTCGAGTATTCCGCCAACGATACTTACACCGTTCAAGTATCACCGATGTCGGCGTTCGTCGACAATTATCACGATTGGTTCCGATTTTCCGGTCGTGTACTGGGTCTCGCTCTGGTGCATCAATACCTGCTCGATGCTTTCTTCACACGGCCGTTTTACAAAGCTCTACTGAGAATACCGGCGAGTCTCAGCGATCTCGAGAGTCTCGATCAAGAGTTTCATCAGAGTCTCATGTGGATAAAAGAGCGCGATATCAGCATCGAACCGTTGGAACTCACGTTTTCCGTAACCGAGGAACTTTTGGGTCGGGTCGCCGAGCGCGATTTGAAACCCGGCGGTCGTAATATAACGGTTACGGAAAAAAATAAAAAAGAATATATCGAGCGGGTCGTTCGTTGGCGACTCGAGCGCGGAGTTTCCGAACAAACCGAATCGCTCGTCAGAGGCTTCTACGAGGTCGTCGATCCGCGCTTAGTCTCTGTTTTCGACGCTCGCGAATTGGAATTGGTGATAGCCGGAGCTGCCGAAATCGATCTCAACGATTGGCGCGCGCACACGGAATACAGAAGCGGTTATCACGACGGACATCCGGTTGTCGAATGGTTCTGGAGCAGCATCAGTCGTTTCACGAACGAACAGAGACTTCGATTATTGCAATTCGTTACCGGCACTTCGAGCATTCCTTACGAGGGTTTCGCCGCTCTACGCGGCTCAACGGGACCGAGAAAATTCTGCATCGAGAAGTGGGGAAGACCAAACAGTTTGCCGAGGTAAAAAAATTCAAATTCAAAATTTTGTTCTTCTATTCTGTTCGACGAAACTGTACAGGACGATCGTTCGCTGATCGATACAAAATTTTACATTTTTAATACTTAATAGGATTTTTAAAATCCTATTAATGTTTTTTTTTCCTCGTAACGAACAAAGACTCTCCAAAACAGTACGATAAATGGGTTTTCCTAACAGTGCTCACGATGAAGATATACAACATACTTGGCAATTTCGGTGTCTAATTGTGCGAATTTGTTTTCTTTTCCAGAGCTCATACCTGTTTCAACAGACTGGATTTACCACCCTATCCAACGCCCGAAATTTTGTACGAAAAACTTCTGTTAGCCGTGGAAGAAACTAATACATTCGGAATAGAGTAAGAAGAAAATAAAAAAATAAGCGCAATTTCTCTATGAGTATATGGCAAATATGGCAACGTTCGTTCGAGCGCTACAAGCGGGTTTGCAGCTAGTCGACTAATAATAATAATAACGATAACGATAATAAATAGTAATATATAGATATGTATATGTAAATAATCGTTTACTCTCGATTAGAATCTTGGGGTGCGTGTGTACATTGGAGTTCCATGAAATTGACATGAAACTGGTGCAAACGTTTCCAAATTCAGAGTGTAGAAACGTTTTAATGTCAATGCTCCTTCGATATTTGTCACCAAAATGGGAACTCGAGAAAAAAATAGAAAATGGGTATCGATAAACGAAACTTTGCCAATTAAATAAAGTTACAGAACGAATAAGTTCCGGAGAAAATCACAGTTTTGGACTGAATTTTCATAGAATTGAATTAAGTATATTATTTTCGGGAATAATGAACTTTACGATTGCATTCCGCACACCGTGAAGTTCACATTCGCTTTTCGTCGAAAGACACGATTCGACGATAATTTTGATCGCATGCATATAGTATAGGTAAAAGCAATGCGAAAAAAGAAAAAAAAAAAAAAAAAACAAACAGTAGTTTATCTGACACTCCATTTTTACGATGCATTATAACGTGCATTAGTACATAACGATACGAGTGCGAAAAAATGTTTTCCGACGAATTGAAGAAAACGTTTTTTGCACGATAATCGTACAAATTTTTATTTCACTAGGTGCGTAAATGGGATTTGACGCACGCGAAACGTTTTACGCATGGAGTGAAATAAACTATCACTATTACATTACATACCGTGTATGTAAATCACTTTTTAATCAAAAGTGCCACTAGATCGAAATTCTGAATATTGATCTGTTAGCTAAGTAAATAATACACGTATATACTCACGGAGTATTTGCTCACTGTGAAACAGTTTGCTTCAATAGCGGCGTTTGACGTTTAATGAAAATATGTTCAAAAACGAAGCAAACAAAAGAGGCGTAAAGATCACGTTGAACATAAAGTTTTTTTCTTTGTACGAACGCACAAGCACTGTTGGCACATTATTCGATAGTCTGTTAAATACAATACGTTTCTTTAAATGTATTTCGACGGTAATTAACCGGTAAGCGGTATACCGGAAGCGGAATATCCGATTTAAAACAAATTTATCGATTACGGGTTGATAGTCTGGTTATTAATTATTTATAAATATTGAATTATTAGTTGCCTCCGGTGTATAGACGCGGAATATTCACGTTTGATGCATCGCCATTGCCTTTCGTACCGCGTAGCCAAGTTCGATAATCTTACAAATATATTTCGCATAATAATCGTACAACATTGAAAACAATTATTTCGCGTTTGTTACTTCGAATTGCCGAGGCGTCCCGGCATTGGTTGATTCATTACATCGGCGCGCAGTAAGTAACGGCGAAAGTTAAAAGAAAAGAAAAAAATAGTCTCCGGCGTGAGCCTTTGCGAATGCTATTGCATTGAATAACAACGAATAAATTAAGTGCCAGGCTTCAAAATAGAATCTTTCTTTTTCGGAGCTATCTTTTTTTCTTTTTCTAAACTTCATTAAACGAATGCTCGACGCTCCAAACTGCCACATTCGATAACGTACTTGTACAACGATATTTATAATAAGTCCGGCACATCGGACACATTTTTAAAGCCCGACCTTGCTATAAAAGGCACATATATACCATATTTACATGTATATATCGACTATATATATCGTACTCGGAGTAATCACAATTTTCAAAATCGTAGATAAACATTAATTAATACATGCCGTTTGGAAAGAGATTATTCAAATAATTCTTGTCCCGATTCAACGCTATGCAGCTAAAAGTAAACTAACGGAATTACACGTATACAATATTTGATGCAAACTACGTACAGAAATAATACTTCAATTTCCCTTTTTCATCTACACCTTTTAACATCTAAACGGTCATACTATAAGTTCAACATGTAAAATACATCAAAAATCCTTTGCTGCAATGATTTTTAAACATTTTCCCGCGACATTATATTCTGTTACATTTTTTTAAATCGTTTATAAATACGATTTTTCGAAAGAAGGCTTCAGCCCCGGAGCCCGTAGATGAATATTCGGGGCTAAATTTGTCCACCTTTATGATAATATTCGATACACGGAGAAATAGCACTTTCTTTTTTTTTTTCACGAATCAAAAGCTCATTTGTTCATTTATATTTAAATACATTATATACATACATATTTAGATGTATACGGGACAGTTGTAAAATCATGGAATATTGATCTTGGCGATCACGCGTCGGCGAACCGTTAGTCGGCAAGTTAATTGACAAACAAAATCGCTATATATATATATATATTTGAATGTATATTAGGTGAAGATGTTATTTGCAATGCGTATGCTCACCATTCCATACTTTTATAATGGGATTGGATGTTTAGAATTTTTGCCAAATGCCGCACAGGCAAACACAATTTTTATTTAAAAAAATTTTTTTAGTGATATAATGTGATTCTCGTCATCGGTAATCTATGACAATCGCCTCATCAATATCAGTTGTAACGATTATTCGATAGTGTGCACTATACGATGGTAGAATGCGGCTTACTTTTGAAAAACAAAAGTCGGCTCAATCTACAATTCAAGTCCTAAGCCTAGTCACTTAGCGTGTAGGAAATCTTTGAAATATAATATATATGTTATGCTACTCACAGTTGTGAGCAGAGAATTTAAGATTCTGCTCAAAATTATAGTATACACAGACTGTTCGAAAAAAAAAACAACAAAAAACAAAACAAAACCCATGCTCTTTTACTTATTCCAAATACTGTCTTGTTACGAACGAATAAATGCATTTTTTTATAGTGAAAATACGTGCGTTACATTCGGGTGTTTAATTGTTAAAATGAAAAATTATAAAAAATGTCTGGCCTCGATTATTAGGCAAGTTTTTAAAAATTACAATGGAATTTCGCTCGCTACGCATTTTTTTTAGAAAACGAGTTTCAGTTGAAATTTATTTATACTTCAAGGTGTTTAAATACCTTTTGCAAACTGAGATATTTGTTCCTTCTAGAAGTAATCATAAAAAAAATCCGAAATATTTTGATCATTCTCCGCAGAGATCTTCGCAGCAAGAGCTGCAAGAGCTGCCATCCATCCGGAGTTTGCGATCAACAAAAATAGAGAACGTCATAAAGATCACTAGATCAATCGAATAGCGAAGCGGTTGAATCAAATTCGCGTACGATAGTCGCCGTCGTCTACATTAAACCGGCGGTTTAATGTAGTTAAACCATTTTTATTTAATAGAAATGTAACACGATACGAAGCCCCCAATAATAAAGGGCGGGAGGGGGATGTACAAAAGATACCGATGGAGGCCCTCGTGTTTGGCCCTTATGACCTTGGACTTCGTGACTACTGTAATTGAGGGCATTCGAGTTCAGTTTTAGCAACATCACGCTCCAAATTCAGTATACATGTATATGTGTATTTCTCTCTATATCTCTTCCGTCTTCTTCTTGCTTATACCCGTCGATTGAAAACCTCTATCCGTTCTTGACTGTACAATTCAAAGGAAATCTAATCGAATATAATTCCCAAGCTAAAAAAACTCGCCCCCCCCCCCTTCTCGCCGTTTGACAATAAACAAAAATGCTAAATAAAAAATGAGTTTGAAAAGACTGTGAAATTCGCGGAAATCAATAATTTTGCAGGAGTGCGAAGGTCATGGTGCGAGAGAGCGCAAAGCGGGGGCGGAATGATATTGCCCCCGTGGTTCTCTCTCGTCGGCTACGAGAGCGCACACTGGTGTAATATCACACGCATATACACAGAGAAAAGCATCATCCTGTGTGTGTGTATATATATATATTTATCCGTAAAGGACCGGCGCGTCAGCGGCAAGCGACGAGTTGCCGAGAGCCCAAGAGGCACACAGCGCGCACAGCAGCAGGCAGGTCGCGCATGGCTGCCGACGCGTTCGTGCGAGCCTCTATTCTTCTCTCTCCGTTTTTTTTTTCCGACCAAAAATTGTCGAGCTCCGTTATCCGTGAATTATAAGTATACTCGGTACAGAGATAAAAAGAAAAAAGAAGTATTAAGATAAGCTTCGACGAGAGCTATGCTCGGTGAGGGGTTTAACGTTCTTATTGGTGGGAGCTAAGGCCCAAGGGCGTTATTTAAAGTTAAAATAATACAACGTTAAAATACGGCGTTCGGCGTTGGGTAGTGTCCGAATACACCTACATTTCTATCTCTGTCTTTCTCGCTTGCTCGGGCTAGACCAATTAGACGATCCTAAACCCCCTTTGGGTTAACGTTTGAGATACCGTCGGCCATCTTGGTGTTGCTTGAACGGGCCGTGGTCGTCTTCTGACAGTAGGCGAGGACTTGATTTGCGGTTATCGAGTTCTCCAAAATCTCTATTACAACCTATGATATATTCACGTTAAAAAAACCCTATTGTCCGGAAAAACGACAATACGAAACGCGTACGTCGCCGTACGGATTAATCGATTTGCGTGGTGGAAACGTTGACGTGTACCCCGAAAGGTTTTTGTTACGATGATGGAGACGCCGCGTGAACGTGAAATCGCTGCGGAAGACAGTATAAGAGTTGTGTGCAGATTTCGACCGCTCAACGATTCGGAGGAAAAAGCTGGATCAAAATTCGTCGTCAAGTTTCCATCCGGTGGCGAGGAAAACTGCATATCTATTGGGGTAAGCTGTGTCATCATTCTAATATCTTGACGTTCTTGCCGTTCAACGTTGTTCACATTATTCCTTTACCCCGCAACAACCATCTCGTTATCGAGTCTTACTTAATCACTGGAAAAAAAAAAAACGTCGATGACGACGGCGAGACACAGCTGACGGATGCTTTTGGATGTTTTTAGTCGATGACCAAAAAATTCATTTGACAGTACATATATATATTTTTTTTTTACGAATATCGATATTTTTTTATTATCTGACGTAATATAGGTAATTTGATTGTAGTTTAAAATAAAAGCAAATGTATACATTTTGTGACACGTTTCGAATAAACGCAATTATTATTTAAATTATTACTTTCTGCCAAATTTTCAATTGGGCTATGTAATTCTTCTTGCATCAGTGTTATTTAAATATTTTTATGTGCACCGCGTAATTTACAAACATTTTGTGCTAATTGGAGTTGGAATTTTCCGGGATACACGTTGCGTATGGCTTGTGTCCCGCAGAATTACATTTGTGTAGCGGGTATGTAGACACCATCCCTGAATGAGTCATTGAGTTATATTGGCAGAGCCGAGAGAAATAGAAATTCGTCTTTGGTATTTACCATCCGTATTTATAATTAGTTCCTCCGTGTAGAATATTCTGTTTTGATTGTAAATTTTGAAGATTCAAAATTTGAAGTCATTTCGTATTTATATATTATCCGCCATCGACCATTGTGATCAATATTTGGAGACTGCAAAGCTGAACAATAGATTTCAAATTATTATACATTAACCGTAGAGAATTTCCACAAGGTGTGGAAATATTTTTCATATTTTTTATTAAACAAAACGAATTGGCAAATTTATTTTCTATATGGTTTTTTCACGGTATTAAAATCTTTATTAATTACAATTGAAATTTTATCATACACGGTTTATAGGAACAACGGATCATTACCATCGTAATATGAGTTAAATTAAAAATAAAGAGGCTTATTGAAAATGTGATAACTTTTTAAGTACTGTTTATCTTGATACACTTAAGATACGGTTGTTACATCTAATCATCTATCAAGTTAGCAAATGAATGATTCTTCTTTTTCTTTTCATTACATATATTTATCCTCTGGCGAGAAACACCGTTTGCATAATAGGTAAAAAAAAAAAAACAATCTTTCGACAATAAGCCAAGAACGGAGTTCTCCCTATAACTATCACAGTCGTATAGGAAAATCGACTGCACAATCGTTTTTGGCAAGACTCTCGAGAAGCCAAAGTTTCGGGTGTAAGTAGAGGGAAAAAGACGCCGAATAGTCAGCTCTTTGATCCCTCAAATTGACGGTTCGCAGCGGGCATTCTTCCGCATAGGTCAATACCCCGAGAAATTCTCGCAAGACCCGATACAACCAATTATTTTCGTTGCCTTAAGCAAAAAAATCACCTATCCATATCGAATACCTCAAAAACACATCTAAAAAATGCATCGTATGTATTAGCGAAAATCATATTGAACCCTCTTCGTAATAAAAGAACGTAAATCAAGATTGATGAATGATGCTCACCTTTAATGTGTTTTCTCAAAGTCGCTACCTTATCGTACTGTATAAAGCCTGAAATAATAATTCATGGCACACCCTTTGATCGTTAATTTCTTCGACGTCTTTGGAGACTCCTTCATTGATAAAGGAATCTCTCGCGGAACAAAGCTTCGGTGATCCCTCTTGACGCAAGTTGCTCCCATTTTTTGCTTTCTATTGTTCACGAAGCCGAGGGAATTGTCCGAATAAGGGTTCTTGCGTAAAGCATGTTATCATTACTTTATGAGAAATACCGTAGCAATTCCGCTTGCAATGACGAGGCCATTGCAAAAAAAAAGTTTAATTCGAACGATATTTTTGTAAGTTAAATCGTTTATCGCGAATTCTTCGCTCAAATGCGCGCGTATGGGTCAAAGCGATGCGAAACATCGAAAGAGTTGCTACGTGGTGAAAAAACATAGTTAACATTTTTTAAACGATTTTTCTTCAAGATTGTTGACATGTTGAAAAATAATCTCATAGAGCGGTTGGAAGATGTGTTGAGTCCAATTTAATCCGCTGCCTCGTCTATTTAATATAACACAAACAATAATTCCAAATTGTTCAGTCACTCTATAATAACAATGGACAATGCAGCATGGAGCACAAAGGGAAAACGAAACTATCTACGTCATCGTAAACTGGAATACACAAAATGAGGCAAATTAGTTTAGTCATCAAACTAATTGATGAATATAAAAAGATACAAATGCCACGCTAAACTCTATTGGTTTCATATTTTCCATTAATATTCATCGTCGAACATTTTTTCGCTTAAAATTTCGATGAATTGCCATGAATGTGAGGAATCTGTACGGCATGAAGATTGTTGTTTTTTTCTTCTTTTCATTGCAGGGAAAAGTATATCTTTTTGATAAGGTATTTAAACCAAATGCAACACAAGACAAGGTGTACAATGAGGCCGCAAAGTCTATCGTTACGGACGTGTTGGCAGGATACAATGGCACGATCTTTGCCTACGGGCAAACTTCGTCAGGTACGTCAGGACACAAACAAAAAAAACCTCGTCGAACAGACTGAAAGTTTGATCCGTCGAGATGAAGAAAGATTGATGTCTTTACGCGTATGCGATTCGTCGGGTTATTTTTTCAGGTAAAACGCACACGATGGAAGGTGTCATTGGCGATCCCAACAAGCAGGGAATAATACCAAGAATTGTCAACGATATTTTCAACCACATTTACGGCATGGAAGAGAATTTAGAGTTTCACATTAAAGTTTCGTACTTCGAAATTTATATGGACAAAATAAGAGATTTACTCGATGGTAAGATTCAGTCGAATGAAATACCATTTAAAAAAGGAAAATAAAAACTCGGTATTAACTATGCGTGAAAGACTTTGGTGATTTTTTTTTTTTTTTTCACCATTCTAAATCGCTTTGATTTACAGTCTCGAAGGTAAACCTAAGTGTACACGAGGACAAAAATCGTGTGCCGTTCGTCAAAGGAGCTACCGAAAGATTTGTCTCGAGTCCGGAGGAAGTTTTCGAAGTAATAGAAGAAGGAAAGTCAAATCGTCACATAGCCGTGACAAACATGAACGAGCATAGTTCACGTTCGCATTCGGTATTTCTGATAAACGTGAAACAGGAAAATTTGGAAAATCAGAAGAAACTCTCCGGTAAATTGTATCTCGTCGATTTGGCCGGTTCTGAAAAGGTACGATCGATAAAAGTGATCTTCCATTGAAGAACATAGCCGATAAATCATTATTTTCTTATGCCGTGAATTTCAGGTTTCGAAAACCGGAGCCGAGGGTACGGTATTGGACGAGGCGAAGAATATTAACAAATCTCTTTCGGCCCTCGGTAACGTTATTTCCGCTCTCGCTGACGGCAACAAGACGCATATACCGTATCGAGACTCCAAACTGACGAGAATTTTACAAGAATCTCTGGGTGGTAATGCCCGTACGACGATTATCATTTGTTGTTCGCCAGCGAGCTTCAACGAATCGGAAACAAAATCGACGCTGGACTTCGGTAATTTATCATTAATCCGTTTCTTTTTTTTATCTTTATATATACGATGCATTATTTTTCTATTACCACAGCGATACTTGAACTTTTCAATAATCAGACCAACAACAACAACAAAATTACCATTGATATTTCGCGGTATCTGGTTATTAATTTTACAATTGTTTAGTCAGAAAAAATTACGAGAATGCAATCTTGAATACATTTTTGTTCAATATTGATAAACTTGAAATTTATCCATCTGTGAATTTATATGTAGAATCGGAAAATGTCGAAAATATTTTTAGAAAAGATGCTCTTCTTGTGTTAAAATGGGTGACACGTTTTTCACAGGTAAACGCGCAAAGACGATCAAGAACGTCGTATGCGTGAACGAGGAGTTGACAGCGGAAGAATGGAAGCGGCGTTACGAGCGTGAAAAAGAAAAAGCCGCGAGATTTAAAGGCAAAGTTGAGAAGTTGGAGGCCGAATTGGAGCGTTGGCGTCAGGGTGAAACGGTAAAGCCGGAGGAACAGGTCAGTTTGGTGGAAGGACCGGACGTCACTACGCCCGTCATCGCTCCCGTCGAAGGTATCGCAGCAATTATTAGCTTTATAATTACTATTCGATTGTTAAAAAACAAAAAAAGAATAGTCGATTAGACGTGTGACTTGCGAAAGATATTCCAGGCAAAGTCGAAGAGGGACCAACACCCGCGATACCCGGCGGTGGTCTAATGGCCGGTTCGTTGTCCAACGAGGAGCGACAAAAACTTGAGGAGGAGCGCGAGCGTCTCTATCAACAACTGGACGATAAGGACGAGGAGATAAATCAACAGTCGCAGTATCTCGAGAAGCTCAAGGAACAACTCGAGGAACAGGAGGAACTTATCGCAAGCGCGAGAAGGGATTACGAACAATTGCAGCAAGAGATGAGCACTATTAATCAGGAAACCGAGAGTGCGAAGGAGGAGGTCAAGGAAGTATTGCAGGCCCTCGAAGAACTCGCTGTTAATTACGACCAAAAATCTCAAGAGGTACGATATAACCGTAATATACCGTTTACAATGCCTATCATTTTCTTGTCACGAAAAATAAAGTTTTTTTTTTTTTTGTAACCATCCTAATAGTTAACGTTTCTCGTTTATGTTTTTCATCTTGTATTTTAACGAACAGTAAAGTGTATCGTAACTTTAAATCGAATAACTTTCAGTGTCAATGTGATGAAGAAAAAATAATTGTTAAATACTTTTGATATCTATCGCATCTCATTAATCGCTTTTGATATTCATCAAATTTGTTACGAGATTTATCGTTTAATCGAGCAACGCGCATATCCCACCAAATCGTTTGCCCAATGTTGACTCATTTGTTTTTATCAATAAAAAAAAAAAAAGGTCGAGATAAAGAATAAAGAACACGAATCGCTGACGGAGGAATTGTTGGCGAAACAAGCGGCATTCAACGCCACGGCGTCCGAGCTTCAACAGCTTCGCGACATGTCCGCTCATCAACGTAAACGAACGGCCGAGATGCTCTCCAATTTGCTGAAGGATTTGGGCGAAATCGGGGTCGCCATTGGCGGAGACGAAAATATCAAGGTATCGCGGTCTTATTTTTTGTTTTCTCCCGACATATTCGCGCGTCATATAATGACCGATTGGATTTTTCATCAGGTTACACCCGACGCCAATGGCAAACTCGAGGAAGAGTTTACCGTCGCGAGGCTATACATAAGCAAGATGAAGTCCGAAGTGAAAAATCTCGTTCAACGCTGTCAAGGATTAGAGACATTCCAATCCGACTGCAACAAGAAAGTACGTATTAATTCCTATTCAACGTGAAACATCTCGTATGCGAAATATATTTTTTCCCGATGCGTCGTAAATTCAAAACGTACTCGTGACGAATATTCACGTACGGAATTTTATCTGACAATCCTATTTTTTACATTATCTCAATATAATTGATCGTTTCATCGATACAGGTCTCGGAGTACGAGAAAGAACTCGGCGAGTGCAGATTACTGATATCCCAACACGAAGCACGCATGCAGACTCTTTCGGAATCGATGAAGGAAGCGGAAACCCGAAAGCGAGCTCTCGAGGAGGACGTCGACGCTTTGCGCGAAGTTTGCGCAAAGCTCAAAGCCGCCGAGCAAGTTCAGGCTGTAACGAACAAAGAAAAGGCCGAGGAGAAGGAAGCCGCGACGAAAATGCGAGTGGCGCTGGAAGAACAGATGGATCAATTGCGCGATGTCCATCAAAAACAGGTAATGTCATCCATGGAACACATTATTACTCGATAAAAAAAACATTAACAATTTACAAAAATTCATTCCCATATTATAATCCGGTGAAATCTTCCGACTACAATCCGTGGATAATTCATTATTATCTTTTTCGTTTATACAATTTCTTTATTACACTCCGTTTTCAGTCGTGTGAGATATTACATTTTTCAGATTTTTAAAAACTTCCATCCTTTTGAAGGAATAAATATTCCTCATAATTCCATATAATGAATAAATGCACTTCCCCCGTCTGACGTTATACTTCCCATAGATCGAGCGTTTGGCAAGCCGGCGTGAGTGGAAATAATATATCGCCGAAGGTGGCGGTCAACTTCGATGTAAAATGCTTTGATTTGTACCGATATTCAACTGATTTCAATTCTCTATTGTCGTAGAATCGCGATGTCAAATTGTGATACCTAATTTTCATCCATTTTCGAGAACATAGCGAACAAAGAAATCGCTCATTTTCGTGAAATGCAGAACGCCCGCTCTTTTTGCCATAGTGGCCGGTCGAGAGTTCAAAACAGGAATGTTCATTAGGTTTAAAAAAAAATTGTTCAACATACCTATTCATAAATTTTCATATTCATGAAATGCGACTTGTCCAATGCTACGAAGCAAAGAATGCGAAAGAAAATTGTAAAGTTTTATCGTTTTTTTCGTAGGTTTCCGCTCTCAGGGACGAGATATCTGAGAAACAGGAGCTGATCAGCGAACTCAAAGATTTGAATCAGAAGTTTACCCTTGCGCATCAACAGATGCAGGCGGATTACGAACGTTTGAAGCAAGACGAGGCCGATAAGTCTATGAAGCTTCAAGAACTCATATTGATGAACGAACGTCGCGAACAGGTACGAGTTTTAGTTTTTTTTTACAATCGATCGAGCAACTTTGCTCCAAGTTTTTTTGTTTGCCAATCATTTTGTAAATCTTCAGGCGAGAAAAGATCTCAAAGGATTGGAAGATACCGTGGCCAAGGAGCTGCAGACGCTACACAATTTGCGCAAATTGTTCGTTCAGGATCTTCAAGTTAGAATCAAGAAATCGATAAATTCCGAAGATAACGAGGACGACGGTGGTTCGCTCGCACAGAAACAGAAGATTTCGTTCCTCGAAAATAACTTGGATCAACTCACGAAGGTAATTTTTTAAATATCATTTTAATAAATTTTACCGTGCACCATCTTGCGTTAAAATTTCAGCAATCTTTACCAATACAAAATAAGAAAAAGTTCTTTGTTTTCTTTCACCGAATACTGTTTATTGATTTTTATCAAATTTATTTGATATGTTATTATCTTAAATAGGTTCACAAGCAACTGGTCCGCGACAATGCAGATCTGAGGTGCGAATTGCCGAAGTTGGAGAAGAGATTGCGTGCCACGATGGAACGCGTTAAAGCTCTCGAGACTGCGTTGCGAGATGCCAAAGAAGGTGCAATGCGTGATCGCAAACGTTACCAATACGAAGTTGATAGAATTAAGGAAGCTGTGAGGCAAAAGAACTTGGCCCGACGTGGACCCAGTGCGCAAATCGCGAAACCCATTCGCGCGGGACAACACAACGTGGGAGGCGTTAACGCGATGAGAACCGGAAACCGAGGTCAGTCGGAATCCCATTTAATCCAAAACTATCCTTGTTAAACGACAACAACTTGGAAATTATAGTTTTGAGTTTTTTTTTTTTTTTCTTTTTTTTTTTTTGTTCACAATAGACAGAAGAGCACCCATAAAGAATACACTTTTACCTTTTATTTAATTATGATTTGCAACGCCATAAGAATCTGTAAAAAGAAAAGAAATGTTGGTTTAACGTTTTTTTAATTTATTTGTTTTTCTCTTTTTTATGTTTCCAAATAGATGTGGATTGTCACCCTCCCCGGTCGTGAACGTAACCCCGAAATTCTCTTCACTTTTACAGAAAACGAACGGAAGAACGCTTTTGCCGATGAAAAGAAAAGAATTCCAGAGATGGACTTAATTTATAATTCTTTCATATAAAACACATGAAAAAAAAAAAAACGATAACAAACAAAAATCATGAAAAAATGAATACGGTATCTGAATAAGGGTAATAGACGTATTAATATTCGCAGCGAGCACCATCCGTTTCTTTTTATTAAAAAACAAAAAGTATGTGCTTCGTAACGCTAAGAATTCAATATAAATATGTATCGTGTAACACTGCATGTCTCATCGATTTGTAAATAGTTGATTTTTATAAATTATTTAATTTAATTAATGCGCGCGCGAGTCGGATGAACTGTGAGCAGCAAAGCCCCCAGTCGTTTACTTAATATTAAGTGTACGAGTCTCTTTTTTTTTGAACATGCTACGTCACTGTTCTTAAAAAAAAAAAACATAAATATGGCGAGATACAATCGTACGAAAAGTCTCGATTAACAACCGACACGGATAACAAAAACATGCCACTACGATTGAGGTTTGAAGATCTATGATAGAATTTATTTTTGATTTGATGAAGCTTATTTCACCGATGTAATACTTATATATATATATTCTATCGCGAAAAATAACATTGTGCGCCCGTTTGAGATACGACGAATCGAGCCTAACGCAAGCTAATTAACGATACCAATTGATCGAAATTACTTAACATTTTAACGATTCTCGATTGTTCGTCGGTATTTGTATGGACTAATTTCACTCGTGCCGCTAGGAAAAAACAAAAAAACAGAAAAGTTCCGTAGACAACGTCCCTAATAATTAAATACGATTGGACATGCAGTTTATGAGAGATTGTATGGATGATTGTGGGCTTATAAGTATTTATAATCGCAAATGAAAGAAAAGGAAAAAAGAAAAAGAAAAAAAAAACAACACATTTACTCGCTACACAACCGGGCAACGCGAACGATACAACTACTTAGACGGTGGACGTTTTCGAAGTACTGTGTCAATTTGGAGGGCTCGCTTAATGACAATTAAGCGCTCTAAGCCTTTCCTCTGTGATTTCGATACAAAATTCATAAACGTCTATCCGCCAAAGTTCGTACGATCGGCGTTTCGAGTGAAAAATCGTAAAACCTGTCTCTTACTCTTGGGTACTCGTCGATTAATCGTTCAAATTCTTTACCATACCAAGATGCATCGTCAATCCTTTATTTATATTAATTTATCCTATCATTGTCTATTACTCATCGAGAATTGCGTGGTTTTTTTTTTTTTTTTTTTCTTTTCCATTTATTATTACCGCGCACTTCGAGCTTCTTGACTATTCTCCCAATCCGGACTCAATTATTGTGTGGCCTTAAATTATTCGTCGCTTAACCCGATCGCAGCGAACGTGTACTTGTTTTCCAGGGTACGAGACCGGTTGTTTAGGCTTAAGTTCCTCGATACATTGTTGGTGCAATGCGATTTAAAATTAAAATTAAACAAATTTATTTTACACTCATCGAATACAGTGGCTTCGAGTGCAGCTTAATTATTTTTCTTTCTGTGTGCACCCAATTGAAATATACCTGCACCTATTGTGAACGATGGTTTTTTTTTTTTTTTCGTCATCTTCCATGTTTATCGATCTTAAATTATTTTCTTAATATTTGGCCGATGTAATTGTTAGTTTGCGATTGAAAACATTCGTGAGTGGCAATGGCGATCATCGATATGGCCTTTTGAAACGCGTCGAGTTTTGTATATTTTTCAAGTTGCATTTAAGTAGATTCACAATTTTAGGTAGAAATTAATTAAGAGCAATTTCTTTTTACATTGGCTCGGCGACACTTGTAATAGGATACAAAACATCTCATCCATGGTCTCGAACGATCTTTCTCTTCTCTTCCACCGTGAATATCTAGTTTTTATTTTTTTTTCAAGATTAGTTTATACATATTTTTTTCATTTATGCAATTTTATTCGAATGCACGAACGGGATTCGTCAATGTAAAAGCAGGAATGCATGCTGCAAATTGCATTTCGAGCGTTTCGACATGTTAAATAAATGTCCTCTCTGTGTAATATATGCGCAACAACTAAAACTAATACGTGTGCCGCATAAATTTTGTGCACGAATTGCTAAACAAAATATCCTGCTTATCGCTGACGACGCGTTATTTAATTTACTTGTAACACACTACCAGAGTCCCCTAAAGAAAACTTTATCATTCGGTACCACGTTTAACTTTCTCAATTCATCGTCGCCATCATCATCTTCCTCAATCAATGATGACACTCGACTGGTGAAGCTTTATCAAATGAGTAACGAAATATCTAAATAAATCTTTTCACAAGCTTTCAAAAATCAATGGAAGAGACGAAGAGTGAAAAATCAATCGAACTTATAACTAATAACTTTGTAAGATTCTATTAACGCTTAAAGATTGCTGTAACTCGATAAAGTCATCTATGTACATTTTTTTACGACATTTTTATGGCAAACGCGGATTGGTAAATGAAAGCTTTGTGTACAGAGTTTGACTTTTTGTTTTTTTTTTTTTTTTTTTCATTATAATACTTATCCGACGAAGGTAAACGAAGGTACGTAGGCGCGTTTGATAAATTGCGATAAGCCGAGTATCGCTCCTTTGGCCGAATGACGCCAAAGGCAAAAAAGTGGATACAGGCCGAATAATCCGTACTGTATAAAAATGTTCAGTATCATCCTCGATAGAGAACACTCCAGTAATATTTATTAATCATTTAAGTTAAACCAGACGGCATTATCGTTACGACAATGTGTTATTTCATTTTGTTTTCTTCACATATTTGCCGAAAGTCTTTGTGAATGCTTGCGAGAGAGTGCAAACATTAGTAAAAAGAAACAAGTTATAATTACATAAGAGCGCGGGCTTACGGGCATTACACAGCCACCCACATACACGATATATGAAGAAAAAAAAATACCATAGCCCGTATAAATTGCAAATCTTCGAAACGAAAGTCCCTTTGGTGGCTACAATTTACGTAACTCTGAAACAGCCCCTTCCTATATAAAGTTTATAGCGATCTCGAATTCAAGGGGGCAACCCCTCCCCCTCCCCGGTAAATCGAAAGTTAAAAACTTTAAGTAAAAAAAACTGAAGGCCGACAGAGTTTCGATTATTTTTCATAATACGAAAATAAACAAAATAAAAAGAAAGGAAGAAGCAAAGATGAAGATGCATCTAAGAATAATAAAAAGATAAAATATTAGAAGAAATTCGAGAATTTGTGCACACAAAAAAAGCGATCGCCGTTGAAGAGGAGGTTGATCTCAAACTGCCGTCTCAGAGGCTTTTAATCTTTTAATCGGCAACATCGACTTAAGACGCGTCGAGCTATTCTTCGATCTATAATGAGAGCATATATTATCCACTCAATGTAGATAGATGTGTTATCACAATAAACAAAAAAAACTTTAAAAAATACAAAAAACAAAATGATTTCGATTATTATGCGAACTCAATGTTGCCGTTATTTTTGCATGTTATATTTATGAAAATCTTTTTTTTACTACCCGCTCGTGTAACGAAATACCAAAAGGGAACGTATTTTTTCTATAACGGATTTAATTTTTTTGAAACGTTTCTTTCGGAAGAATAAGTAGCGATTGGAATATTTCGAAGAACACCGCGTTAATAAAAAGAACGTCCTTATCATTGTTCGAATGAAGCGCACACTTCAGTGTTCGGTTGGCGCAATCGACAACGCGCGATGAATCGTGTTTTTTACCGTATACTGGAATACTCGCTGAGAGATCGTTAAAGTTTGGATCCACCTCATCTGAGACGCGAATAACGATGCTGTAATGTTTCTTTGGATGATCCGATCTTATTAGCTTGTACATGATTAGCATAGCTGTAACTAACGACTGTAATACCGTAGTATCATTGAATTATAATTACATTTTGTTCAATGATAAAACACCAATTTCTGGACACGAAAATACAATGCTTACAAAAAAAATATCGAAAAATATGATAAATTGAGGGGATTACATTTTACTGGCAAAGCGCCGCAGGTTTAAATCCTCTTTTTTGTGTTATTGAACATATATACGCGCCGATTAGGATTAATGCAATTATGGTAGTTTTTCCTCAATTATTTTACATCCCATTTTGTGATTGTCATAAAAATGTCCACTTAGGAATTCGTCGAACTGGAACGTCTTAATTATAATTAATCCATTTAGAGACGGATTTATTGTAATGACTGCATTATTGGTCTCAGAAGTCAACATAGAAGAAATCAGTAAATTCTCTTGCATTCTTGATTATCGATTTGATACTATGCTAATATTGTGTAATTGACGAGGGTGTATCTCTATATGTATTTCCAGCCAAAACTGAGATTCAGAGAGAATTCCGTATACTACCCAGTGAAATAAAAATCTGAATAAAATCAACTATATAAAAGGTGCTAAGAACAATGTCGCTGAAATTTGGAACGTTCGACGAACGCATTTATTTGTTTTTTTTTCAGGTGTTGAACGTAGGAAAGGTGGTTAAAACACATCGTGCGAGCATGACCTATTGATATAAAAGTGGTCCCGAATCTGTGTCATCAAAATATCTTACCTTTTCACTGATTTTTACGGCTTTAAGCTCCGTACAACTACTTCCGGAATGGCGCATTCTTCCGGCTGCTGTGTCTTTACACCACCTTCGTTCGTTCACCGTTTGTTCACCGAATGTTCCGAACTTCAGCGACATTAAGAACATTAATATTGCATAATAATTATGTCAAAAAGTTAATTATAAAATGGCAAAAAAATGTTAAACAATCATCCGGTAACCTATCCTTTTTTCGGCGGAAATTGATCCATTTAATTTTTCCAAATACATATACATTTTTTTCGAATTTTTTCTAATTTAGGAAATTTATATTTTTTGGTTAAAAGGAACGAGTTTTGGATATGCGTTGGTAAAAAAACTACGCATAATACTCAAGAATGTTTTGGGTAATTGGTCTGCACATATCTGCAAATGCCGATTGAACATTTTTTGAAAAACAGGATTTTTGAATATTAGAAATCATTCTACAAATATTCATATGTATTCAGCAAAATTAACGAATCAACTTCTGCTGTAAAAAAGTTCTGTTGCCGGATAATTTGTTACACAATTTTTGAAACCTAACTGGTTAATGTCTTTTTAGAACTATCATTATGCAAAATGAATGTTCACAGCACCCTCTATATGATCGTTTTTTTAATTTTTTTTAATTTATAGATTTTTATTCTATTGAGAAGTATTCATTCTCTTTGAATATCATTTCTTGGTGCGAATGTAACGATACAATTCCCCTCCTTTATTTTCAATCATTAATAAATATATGCCGACATCATCAAAATCATCCACCGGATGCCTTTGGAAATTTCAAAAGAGAAAAACTCGAAGTTTCCTCCACTCGATAAGATCGTCTTTTAAGACGTGCAGCATGTCATGACGAAAATTGGTTAAAATTATGTGACAATTCGTAATATTGAGTTGTCACCGTTGGTGCCAGGTATTCCGTACGAATACTTTTAATTCCCTTTCAGCAATACTGGTATCCGGTGAGTTAGTAAATGCCCATCAGGGAACATATAGTTGATATGATTAATAAATAATAATTCTTACGACAATTTGACTTGGATATATATATATATATATCGATGGATATCGATGGATATTAACCGTTGTCGTCGCGTCTCAGTGTGGTTATATTGTTCGTGCTAACGACTTTCAACGATGGATACAATTCTCTTCACCGGTGGAGCATCCGTGAGCACTCCATCCTCACTTCCGTTGGATATATCGCGTTTAAAATGCAATTTGTTCGGTTGCAAAGACCGTGAGAAACGTACATCTGGTCCAAACGCACCGAATTATTCTGAAAAAGTATTGGTGGGCAATTGGTTCGAACGACGATCGGTCTGTCGTCGTCCAACCGACGAATGGATCACCATTTACAGCGCACATTACAAATCCCACGGTATCAAAGATTCGATTGGAGATGTATATAACGTTTGGAAAAATAAGCAAAAGACTCAGGTAAAAAAAGATCGACCAGATTGGACCTTCAGATCCATAATAACTTTGTATCGGTTTTTCGTTATATAAAAGAATTGGTCGAATTAATTTAGGCGTAGAAGAAAAAACGTACCTGTTAGAATACACGCTGTTATATTTATTTATTATCAAGGGTACCGATCGACCGCCTATGATCGACGGTCATTCGTATCTCAATAACATGACGACTGTCTACGACTTGAACTATAGAATTCTTCCGAAAGGTCTCTGCGGTCCTAAAATTCGAGTTTACAAAGCGAGGTATCGTTGTTATATTGAACGGATTGCTTATTATAGCACAATAATAATGACACATAAATAGCAGAAAAACCGCGTGGGTTCCCGAGGCAGATCTCACTCTCAGTTATGGAAATCAGACCAAATACGGCCTCGTTGATGCCGTGAAAGCGAAACAGGATCATTACAATGGCAGAGACGCATTTTTACCGTGGAAATCAATTTATAAAGTTGATTACGATGAACCGGTAGTTACCGATGCAGGAAATGGCAAAGTCAAAAGGTAATTTAAATTTAAAAACACAATCACTCATTAATTTGATTAATTTAATCTTTTTTCTTTTTAATTGAAATTGTTTTTGCTTTCTATTTTTATTTTTTGAAAATAATTACCGCCATCGAGAATATTTTATTCTCATTACAATCGTCGCATTCCCCTTAAATAATTTAATCTCAATTATTGGTTGCTGCAAGAATCCCGAAATTAATCTCGATCGTTTGATTACTAAATTGAATGGCAAGATTTCCCAAACTTCGGGGAGATATGAACACTCCCGATTTGCGCCATTTGGGAATGACGCTCGCTTCCACCACGAAACATCCAGCTCGGGAACCACAGTATCGTTCTTCGCATTCGAAGAGAATCTGTACTTCGTTGTAATTATCCGATGATCCTTTTGTAAAGCAGTTCTTTTTTACAATAAAAATAACTTTCAACTCTCATTACATTGTCTATATTTATCGGCTCGAGGATCGCGCGTATTAATGGAAGACTTATAAATTGCTGGTCTTAGAGTCGATTCTTTATTCGAATGTTTCCTTTTTTTCACAATAATCTCATCTACGAGCTCATAACAAAGTTAGGTATAAGTGACTTAAAACCGTGTTAACGTAAACATTGTACAGTCTTATTAATTCGTGTTTAGGAAAGAAAAAAAAATAGAAAAAAAAACGGAAATAAACATAACAGTAACGTGTGGAAGCACTGGTCGTAAGCAATTTCCGTTGCAAAAGCATATATAACCGCGCGCTTTAAATTATCGTTGGGCGGTATATACGACTTGACGACGTTACTTTTATCACATTTTATGTCTAAGACGTCGAAATACAGCGAGTGAGTGCACAATCGTTCACCGAAATCGACGATGCTACGAATATTTCGCTGATAATCGACATCCGAGATTTTTTTTTTTAAACAAATTTGTCGCTCGAAGCCGCGCAATGATTCTCAAATGTTCGATAGAAAAATTACCGAGAAAAAAAATTCGCCGCACTTCGTCCTTGTCGATGAGACCGAAATGAGATGCGAACTCGAGCGGCTAATATTTTGTAAATACAATTGATTCCCAAGGAATAATGTTTAATCATCAAGATATAAATGATTAAAGTTTTCACTGTTGTAATAATTAAGTAACCCCCCATAATCCTTTCAAGTATTTACATATACCTAATGAACACGTATGAGGAATATCGAATTCATCACAAATACATCGCGAAACGTTGCGGCAAAAAAATAAAAATAAAATCCATTTCTTTCGACGTTTCGTACGATACGCTGGGAGTTTTCAGATTGTTTATCATTAGATCGATGTATCAAAAAAAAAAAATTGTTTAAAATCTCCCATTGCATGATTCATTGCTGATGTGAATGTACATAGAAAATTGTATACAGGCGGAAGAATTGTCTGTTATAATCACTTTGTGGAAAAAAAAAAAAAAAAAAAAAAAAAACAGTTTCGGTTGCATACTTCGCGTAATTAACGATAATGGCAGTGAATTACTTGTACATCTTGTCGATTTCTTCATAGATCGATTGCTAAATCGAGGTCTATGAACGAGTCTCGGATTCGTAGACTCTAGAAGTATAAAGTAATTAGGTACAAAAACTTTTTTTTTTACAGTATCGAATGAAAGCTGCGTTATTTGGTTTTCTTTTTTCATTAGCAGCGATATAAAATATAGGATGACGATGACCGACGAATGAACGCCGAGGCTGGCTAGCGATAGATTCGATAAAACAAGACTTTTGAGCCCCAAAATGTTCGTTCATCGATGCGAATGGTTAATCTTTCGCGATAATTAGCGTAAGAGAATTGTGCAGAAAACGGCGATGTTGAAGACAAGAGAGCCGCATAATAAAACCGGTAACCACACGGGATTCGTGAGAACATTATGATAACCGGCGCTGTAACTCGGCACTCGTTGGCCCGGTTGCAACATCGAAGTATTTACATTCTGATTGTGCAGAGTGAGGCAACGATCGAAGCAACCGTTGACCTCCGGATGCACCGGTGAAAAATGCGATTGCGAATGATTATTTACGAATAAAGAGTTCGGCGAGTACTTCGGTGATTGATTGCAAACCGGACTCTCGCATCTCGAGAATTGAATTTGGGAAGCGTGTTGGCAGCACGATATCAAGGAATTTGCGCTGCTCGGCCGTGGCGTGTAGCAGCATTGCGTCGCATCGGAAACGACGGAACACTTGTCGATCTCTTTATTCACGGACGGCTCTCTCGACGGTCCGAAATTCGAACCGGCTGAGCCGAAACCCGAACTCTGACTCGACGAACGTGACAAACTCGGCGGTTCGACGCCAACTTGCCAATAACCACCGGCAACCCACGATGTTTGCGCCGGTGATTTAAGTTTCGGCGGGGCAAGTATGAACTTTCGCGTTCCCGACTTGATCGAACGTTGAAACAAATCGGGACTCGTCGAGCCGTAAACTTTGGTCTTAAAGATTCTTGGGATTTTTCGCGTTTGTCGAAATTTCGTTTCGCCGAGCGACAAAGTTTTCAGCGTAGTCAGACTGTCGTTCAACGAGTATTGCTCGGAATTTCCGTCGAAGTTTAAGATATGTTTCCGTCCGGTGTCTGCGCCTTCGGTGGAAACATTGCCGAAGGAAGACGGAGACAGACTTTCGTGCTTCTCGCCATTCCTAATGGAAAGAAAATAACGGTAAGAAGGGAAATTTCACTTTCTTTCGAATCGAAACGATTGCGTGAAAATAAAAGAATACTTGCCTCGAATCGCGGATCAACAATGACGTTGTTTTCGGTAACGGAGTTTCGGTGTCTATCGGTGGCCGACGATAGTTCGAAGTTCCGTTCGAGTCGAGCTTAACGCTCGGAGTAAAATCTTCGAAACTGTTATTGAGCATCGTGGACATTGAGGCATTTTTCTTATCGACTGGCGAATCCAATTTTTTAAAGGAAGCCTTGAAGCTTCTAGGATTCTTATATCTAAAAGTTACATTCGTAAGGCCGATAATCACTGTCAAAATAGTCACCTGAAAGAATAGGGGGGATTTTCCGTTAATAAAGCGTACAAATATTTCGTTACGTTATTAGTTTTTTTGTTCTATTTAGAAACAATTTAAGAACTCACGCAGTGATATTCCGTTATGTTCTCCAGTGGCGGCCATTCGGCCGTTATATGTCGTTTGAATAAATTCAGTTCGTTCAACGGTCCAACGAGACTGATGCAGATCCACAGAAGCGTGAGTATCGCGTCCAAAATTCTTTTCTGCGTTTGATTGACGACGAATGCACCCGTTTGTAGAAACGCTCCGATGAAAGGCAGTGGCCAATAAGTAGGATAATACATCATCGCAGATGTCAGCATCGTCAAGAATATTCGAACGCTCTTGTCGACTTTCTTGGGATTCTGCAAAACATTTTAATTACTCAGTGATGTCAATGGTCCGTTTTATTTAGGTTCAATGCTGTATCGTGTATCGCCAAAACGCTTGTTACGCATTAATTTACGAAGTTGGATGATTTCGCGGTATATGGTATTTCGACGCTTTTGATTTCGGTAGCATTGCTCGGGCGCGTTTCAATTTCCGGACGGTAATTCATATATTTCAATTTATTGCCAATTTTAGAAATGAAAACCGAAAAGTTACCCTCAAAATCGGATCGATCATTTTTGCGATCTCCAGTTTAAAATACTGGCGAGAGCGGTTGAAACGATTTTAATCAACGACAAAAGTCAGGCTTGCCATTCTGTGTGTTAATATGCAAGTGTATATGACCTTTGACCTTTGCACCTTTGGACCTTTGACCGCAAAATCATGGAATTACCGCCAAAAATTTCCCCTTGCCTTTCATGTGTGGCATAGATGAAAAAAATCACTCACTTGAATTATCTCGTTAACTGGTTTTTCTTTGAAAAATAGCATCTTGTACTGTGTAAGCCATCGCGATTGCTTTCGCAAAACATTTTCAACCAAAACTCTGCACGGTTCGCACAATGGATATTTAGCCTCGAGTTGCCGCTTGAATTCCTCTAACCCGGAATTGAAGAAGCGCTTCGGCTCGAACGTTCGCAATTCCAATAGCTTCAATTCTTCCTTCTTGTTGCATTTGTCGCACAAGCTGTTTTTACTTTTGCATCGTTTGTCTTCTTTGGTAGTGGATGCGCGTTGCGCAAAGCTGTCGGGAAGCTGCGTACTTTGCTCGGGAATATCGTAGGCGTAGTCTCCATCCTGAAGTATCAAAGAAATATGAGAAAATTCTGATGACGCGCGATAATTGCCATAATTGCCAAATGGACGCTACGATATTTTTGTTCGGTTACCTTTGTGAAACCATTGTACTGCTCGCAAGCCGAACACCACCACCAATCGAGTTGGCTGGAATAAATTTTCGTATCTGTGTTGCAAAACCAGCAATTTGCTCTAACGGGCCATCGGAGTCTGAAAAAAATATATACATACGTACATTTATAAAAAATTTTTTTTTTATTTTTACGAAAATTAATAATCGTTTGTAATTTTAGCGAGGATTGCTCAATTTTTTTTCGTTTTCTTTCCAACACTTACTTTAGTCGGCGGAATATCGTAACACCGGCGGCGCTTACGAACAGTAACGTAGCAATTATCGACGCAAAGTTGTAAAGTAAATTCTGATTGTATTCCATTTTTTTCTCATATTACGTTTAGCCGCGAAGTTTTGTTGTACTTTTAGATTGGTAAAAATCATACACAAGATGAGTCTGATAAATTCATATTTCTTTTGAACGTGAGTACGCGCTCTGTTTATTTAACGTGTATCAAAACGCCTCCCGCCAAGCGATATTCTACCGTTGCACATATATCACGATAACCTCTAATATTCAACAACCGCGCGATGAATTATCGACTTCATTCGTCGACTTTTAGATATATTATTTATTCCCAACTGTTTGGGTTTGTTGTCCGGAGAAAATTGTTGTTATCTATTATGGCACATTGTTGACGGGCGTTGAAACACTAACGGAGCAGCGACGAGTGTTACGGTAACAATTAAATCACGTTGCACGCGGGTAAAGATGCACTATCGGCGGCGGTAATAAAGCCGGAGATACGCCATATATACTTGCAGCGCTACTAATACGTGTGCGGGCCCGCAGGAAAAGAGAAAACGGCAGAAGGAGGAGGGAAAAAAGAAGAGGAAGAGAAAAAAAAAAAAAATCTCTCGTGGAAATCGCGCGCGCGCGCCGCGCGCGATCACATACAGTTTTCGATATATCGAAACTCAAAAACCCGCGCGCGCGCCAATATCAATGTAGTAAATAAATGTCTCTCTCACTTCTTCTCGGTAGTTTTAATTTCGTGGAACTCGTCTGCTTTTAGGTCGTATGTATACGGAAAAAAACGATTGAACATTAATTTCGAAGGTTTTTTGTCTATCAAGGGAATAATATTTTATTTTTATGATAAGAGCATCGGCATTGCATTAAAAATTGTTTTATCGGACGGGCTATTCGGTATCGGACCAAAATAGAAAAATTATTCTTCACAAATTTTTTTCTATATGCAATGGCTCGATCTGCAACGAGGTCTAATAAGTGGATACATACAGCACATCCGTGGTCTAATCATTGATGTTTTAAATGCAGTTTAAATTCTGCTATCTAATCTTCACTTTTCATCTATCTTTTTACTATGTTTATTTTACAATATAAAAATAATCAAAGAAACATTTTCTATACATAAATGAACAAAGTGAAAAATTGTTGAAATAAATAGATTTCTTGCAATAGATTAATTTTATAGCCTCAATGTTTGTGCGCGTCAAACCAGTTCTATAATCCTACGTACAATTTTACTGCGAGAATAAAACCCAAAATGTCCGATACATTTGAACGATAAAGAAACGATAACATAGAATAAATCAAAATCTGTAGTCTACGGTTTCAATTGTAAAATTATTATTTTTGTACATTCCGACAATTGAAAGGATTCTCGACACACACTGGCTGATCTGCTAGGGTAAAGGCAGTCATTTTTTAAAAATATTAAATCAGTAAAATAATCAATGTCTCTTATCCCCACTATAATGATCCACGAACACTTTCTCAATGCAAAATCCTTGGTCAAAAGTCTATTGCGTTTTTTGGTTGAAAAAAAGAAGAGAAGAAATGTCTATAATTAATAATTATATCACCGATACTGCGTTTTTCGTCTCTCGTTTGATGTGAATTGAAACTCTGACAAAATAAAAAAAAGTATTCAGGGATTTCTGTAGTATGTATAAAAGGTAACGATGCATTTTGTTTTGCTGCGCGTGACTTTCGTTTTTCACAGATAAACGTTGTTTAACATCAAATGTACAGTCGGTAAATGTTTATTTAGGAACTCGTCAGTGACGCCATGAGCAATTCCATCTTATTTAGAAAATTTTTCCCCTCCATCTTGTCCCATCGAACTTCTTTGAACGAACCACCCAGATTTTCCCACTTTCTTTCGCGCACCAACTGTCCTGGGAAAAAATCTTTTCTCGGCGAATGCGCTATCGCTACCTGAACTCCCGTTTGAGGTTCGCAGCGTACAGCAATCATCCTTGGACAGAAAAAAAAACAAACATCTTGACATTATATCGCGGTAAACATTATTGCTTTTCACCATTTTATAGACATGAAAAAATACCTGTCCCCGTTCGGAGATGCGAGAATGCAGCTACTAGCATTCCCCAATGGCTCGACCGCGCCAAGACCGAGGTGAGAACTGTTTGCCAATGACTGCCAACCCATGCATTTCGCTAACCCTTGAACGGCCGTTATTTGATGTTGATAAATCTATGGAATTCAACCAATTTAATACTATTTTAATAGTTCTACAATTAATATGCATTACGATGCAGTGGTCGCCGAATCAACGGTTCTGATTTTTCGCACCGCAGCTTTGCGACGGCTTTTTTTCTCCTTTTTTTCTTCGGTTATGTTTCAATTTCGATCCAAGTTCTCGTTAAAACTTTATTTACTTTCTTTTCTAAATCGTTTTTCGTTTGTACTTTAGGCGGCTTCTCCGATACGCGTTACATTCATAATAAAAGCGCAAAAGTGCACTACCATAACCGGCGTCTCTGGCATGAAAACGATAATTAAAAAGATGGAAAAAAAACAAGAAATAAAATTGACAAAAAAAGAAAAACAAAAGATCGACATGGAAAAGAAAGAATGTAACGTTCCGAGGAGTACCTTGAGATGGAAACGTAAACGAAGAAAAAGAAAGAGAAATATGATCGTTCGTAAATCACAGTGCGGAAAATGACTACAATTAAAATCGAGGATTCGACTATGCCGAGCAGTTGAGTACAAAGATGGAAAAAAAAAAAGTTCAACCTGACAGAAGATCAAGTCTCTGAGTTCCTGTGGTTCGTAGCTCATGTGCATTACTCGTCCGTCTCGGCACACGCACTTGAGAGATTTTTCACCAACGTGAACGATCATAGAAGTTCGATAAACCGTGTCGTAACCGTGCGTTACTATATTAATTTTCACGCACGATTGCATCGGTGAGTTGAGAGCATTCCAGTGCGAAACGATGAGAGGATCTTTGACCTCTTTGGCTATCGTATCCAACACGTACTCGGTTCGTAGACGCATGAAAAAGTGTTGAGCTTGTTGAATAATTTGTCCGAGAAGGGTTTGACTTTTGGTCATTTCGATCAATTCGTAACGATCGGCGGCCGTCGGTCCGGCCAAACATCGTCGTTTGCTCGGTCCAAGTGGCCCCGACGACGGATGAGGAAACGGATGATGCGTATTTTTGTGATGAACCTCGCGCAACAATTGATGCAACGAATGCTCGAGAACGTGATCGTGATCGTTCTTGTGCGGCGGAGGGGACAGTTTTTTGTCGTTGCCGGTACTGTGGCACAGGCTGATTATCAATTGTATCCCCGGAAGAACCTACGCATCGAAACGTCAATCAAGATGGTATCGAACATTTAACATATGAAAAAAAACAACAAAAAAAAACAAAAAGATTTACGGCGCGTGATTCTTACGGTAGCCATGATCTGATTTCCGACCACCATGTGAGGTATCGGGGCTCGTAAATGTACGGCTTCTCGGGCCAATTGACTGAACAGTTCTTTGCAGAACAAAACGTTTTGCGCCGCTTCCAATTTTTGTTGCCAGTGCATATCGGCGTTTGAACTGTTGGTGCTGCTGTTCAACACGTTTATATTCGCGCTGCACAAGTCTTCTTGATCTGAACATTATGATGTTGAAAAGTTACGACCGATTGAGATTATTCGGCGTTATATATTTTTGGATCATTCGTTCCGTGACAATGAAAATGGTAATTGATCGATTACCTTTTTTGCATAATACTTCGATGTATGCGACACCCTGCAGTTCGCTTGGTATCGTGACGCGTAAACCCGACGATTTCGAGTTTGATTGAGTGAAGACCGCGCCGGCGTTGGGATTCGGTGATGCCGGGGGACTGACGTTAGGTTTTTCCTCTTCTTCGGCTTTGGTTACTTCAAACATTCCTGTTTGCGTGTACTTGGAACCGGCTAAAATTTACATAATAGTTTTATTTACTTTGCATCGCCACAGTGACCAAAATAAATCATCATTAAATTCATTCAAATAATTTTTTGAAAATAAAAAACTTAAAAAAATAAGTCATTAGCTAAGTAAAGATAAAAAAGAAACACTTGTGTAGTCCATAAGAGACAAATAAATGTACTTGCATCAAAAGAAAAGGCAAGCAAAGCTTTTGTTATTTTTAGTTGTACTCAGCTCATATGATTTTTTTTTTACACTTTAATTTAATCTAATTTAATCTAGCGAATGCTAATAATATCTAATTTCTTTAAAAAAAATTGAAAAATGATAAACAATATGATATAAGATTTATAAATGTTAAAATAAAAAATGATACTCCACCTGTACGATAACTGAGATCGCCAATGATGGAATTGGAGACTTTCTTTAAACGCCAGTTTTGTCTGAGTCTAAGCAATTCAATGTGGAAATCAGGCGTGGACCTAGTTCTGGCTAATTCCGTTTGACAGTTTTTCAATCTCTCGGCACCCATCATCAATACAGACGCAGCGCCGGCTAAAGCTTTCTTGCGAGCGTAAACCTGGACCATGGGTTTTACTTCCGGCGGATCTTGAGGCACTGGATCCAGTACCATGTATCTTTTTTCCTTCGCAATGGCCAACACATCCGCCAGTACGCACACTTCGGTCAAAGCGTTTCTGAGAAAAAATGCCATTTTAATTTTTTTCACATCCAAACATTTTGTCGAAGTATTTCGAAGAGCTGGGAAAAAATGTGTGGTATAGCATTTCTTTGATAAAACAACAAACCTCAGTTTACTACGAACGCTATCCCAAGGCCATAGCGACGACTGATAGGACGTAGAGTCCTTAGAATCATCTTCGCTTTTATCACCATTTTCCGACTGTTCCTTCTTGTCGTCGCCAACGCTTTTGCTGAAATCGATCTTTTGTGCGATTTTCGTCAAGTTCTCCGAAAGCGTTAGGGGTCTGAAAAGAATATTCGAATTTCGAAATCAAATTTATCGGCAACAATGATAATCAACAACTGTAACGGAGCAATCACTTCGAGGTTAAAGTTTGTGGTTCGTTACGATTTATAACGCGACTATGACAATTTTTTATATCGCCGTCGATAAATCATGACGATTGATTTAAAAAATAGCTTACGCCTGATAAATCTCTTGTCCATCGTAGCTAATTTCTTGAATTTGATTTTCTATCGGTGCCTCCACCGAAATATTCACGGAGGATGCCATTTGCCTATGTCACGGATGTCTCGTGTTTTTTTTTCTCTCACTCGATGGAATCAAAACAACATTATAAGCAACGACGCGCCAATCAATCGCCGTTAGAATTTTTTAAATGTTTTGTCGATGGATGAATGAAAAAAGATCTGGCGTGTATTTATTTATACTCAGGCTAAAAATCATAACCGATGAATTTGCGAACAAATAAAGTCATTCGCCTTCTTCTTCTTTTCCTTCCGTCTCGGTTTTATGCCGCTAGGCCAAGTACCAGAGAATAAACTAATTGTAATAATAGAAATATAAATCTCGTATTTTTAGTTACGGTACAATATTTTCACAGTTCTCGCCAAATAATTCGGTACAGAGAAAAAACAATATCCCGATCATCTTTCGTTTATAATTCACGAAATGTCAGATACATGGTGTTTATACACCGTTAATACGCTCTTCCCGCCAAAATTTGATTGAAACTCGCAAAAGCTACTTTAGAGGGCGTTACCGATTTGCAAACGCTCAATACAATTCATCAATAATATATACGCATTACTACGCGACACCGACGATAGTTTATAAAAAAAATATTTATAATATTTAGAGCTCATACTCGTTCACAAATTAACTAACTAAAATTTGTTACCGATAAATTTTCATAATTTGAAAACGCTTGGAGCGTCTGGGTTCGAGACGCCGGGGCGTTCGTTGCGGTTTCTGTGCTCTGTGAACCCCGGCCGATCCGGTTCCTATTGATTTGGCGGTGTGTGCATCGTTACTCGCCGCATCGGGCACCCTCCGTCTTTTTCGTGCTTCATTTTCCAAGTCTGTTCGTCGTATAAAGTGAATATTTTGTTCGACGAGAAATATTAGGAGTAACCGTGAGTGGAAAAATCTTAATTGACGAAATATATAATTGTATAAACGATAAGACGCTTACATCGAGTACAAAGTAATACACGAAACACAAGAACATCGAGTCATTGTTCCGTTGGCTTGTCGGCGTACCCTACCTTCCATTTTGGAGCTACCGTATACATTGATATTTCGAAAAAACGCCAAAGCGACGAATTTTTACTCACGATCTATGGATATTGTGAGAGAGGCATATCGCTTCTGCGACGCTTTCGTTAATTCCCTCGTCGATCTACATCGACGCGATATACGTGCGATTTTTTTTTTTGCGCGTCTCGTACACAGCATTTCGCGAATAGGTGTGCCCGAATGGCTACAGTTCATTCCATATCACGAAAATCTTGAGTCAATAAAATATTCGCAAGTTGCACACAGTCAGATTATTGCGACGTTTCTTTTTTTTTTTTCCTTTTTCGTTCTGTTTTTTTACCCGGCGGTACTACGGATAATTGAAAAACAAATAAAGTTTCGGCAGAATTTTTTTTTTTTCCTTCGATTTTGTATTTTCATCCTTTTTTAATTGATAAAACCACTTATGTTGCTAAGTTAAAAAAATCAATGTCTTGCTACCAGAGCGTAGCGAACACACGCAACGCACGTTTCATCGATCGTTACCTGCATAACGATAAATACAATTCCGCTATATTACACTTATGAGTTTGGACTTATCGTTCGTCGACGCGTGCGCATGCAACTTTCTCTGTTTTCTCGAATATTGTTCTCCGATAATTGAACTAAAATCCAAAGATGGATAAGAGTGGCCAGTATGTCGCGCTTTCCATTACAAACGAATGATTATTTTTTGAAATTCTGGCAAATGCGTCAGTCGGAAGGTTTGACGCGTCGTCGCGCAACGAAAAACGAAAAAAGAACAAAGAAAAAAGAAAAAAGAAAAAAAGAAAAAAAAAATGTAAAAATAATCTAACGACGTTCCATTCGATTTACAGGTACATAATGACTCCGGAGGGATATACGCGGGTTTACGTGGGCGGCCTTAACGACAAAATAAAGAAAGACGATCTGCAGATGGAATTTGAGAAATTTGGGAAATTAAACAAAGTTTGGATGGCATTCAATCCGCCGGGTTTTGCGTTCATCGAATTTTTAAGCATGGACGAGGCTGAAGTAGCTTGCAATAACATGAACGGCACGGAGATAATGGGCGCCAAGTTGAGAGTCGAAATTTCGCGGGGACGGGGTCGCGGCGGCGGCCGTGGGGGTTCCGGGGGTTTTCGCGGAAGTCGCGGTTCCGGAAGTCGGGGCTTTGGATCGCGGGGTAGTTCGTCCGGGGGTTACAGGGGAGGCAGCACGTACGGCGATCACGGGAGTAGCGGCGGCGGCGGCGGCGGCGGCGGAGGCGGCGGCTATAGTACAGGCAGGGGAGGCAGTAGGGGCAGAGGTCGTTACGGGGACGACTATGCCTCCGGGCGCAGCAGTGGCTATGTCAGTCGCGACAGCTATTCCCAAGACAGCTATGGCACCGGTAGCGGCGACACCGGCGACGACTACTACTCCGGCAAGGATTCATCAACGGCGAGATATCGCAGTCGTTCTCCGGCAGGACGTGGCAGGTACTAAAGATACCTAATTTCCGTTTAAAATCTACGATAATGAAGCTTCTCTAGCGCACGGCTCTCGAATGTCGCGAGACTCTCGTCATATATTTCACATATTCCATGCATTAAAAAAAAAACACATATTCCTCGACGAAAAGCAGAGATTGCCCATATAATAGAGACGGCGGAAGAGTATAAAAAACAATTCGATTAATCGATGAAATTAATCTTCGATCACCAGAACAAAACAAAACAACTTCGATATTGTTTTTATGAGCGCGGGGCATTCAAATATTGCCTATAAAAGCAAACTTCGTCAAACTATAATAACAAAATAGAAGCCTGTTAAGTTTTAGGTCGACCAAATGATTTACGCTCCGAAAACTTCGTACGAGCAGGAGACCTTGAATATTGATCACGAATTCTTCGTAAATAATTCTTCGATTAATCGCCGCAATTTTTAAATCTTCGCTTAAAAAAAACAAAACCATTGAGAGGCCAAATGAATAATGCATAAATTTTACGATTTAACATTTTGGAGCAAAAACTTCGTTTTAGAGAAAGGGGGAGAGAAAGAAAGAGAGTGACAGAGAGGAAGAGAAAGAAGAGAGAAATTGAAATGTTTCGAATTCGTTGAGGGTACATCGGAAATGATGTAGAAATCGGCTGTTTATTGCATGCGCAAAAGTATTTCTTTGCCCTGTCTCTTTGAGTCCAAAGAAACGCAAAATTCTCTCTCGTGTCGAAAAAAAAAAAAAAAAAAAAAAAACCGAAAACAAGAGATTGACGTGAATGTAATGTGAAATCCTTTTTTTGCACTTCCATGTTCACAGTCATCGTCATCTTCGTGAATGCACATAAAAGAACTACGCTACGTTGCCAAACTGAACTGCGGGCCGATCAGCCACCCGCCTCGACGACTACATTCTGTCCAATCTACGCAGCGACGTGTACATATACAAGAATTATTCTATCGATATATGCTACGACATACTTCCTTTTACAACGTACGATCTGGTTTATAGCCTGAAATTCATGCTGAAATAATGTTTCTTTCATAACGTATCAAATTTTTAGTCTCCGTTTAATGAAGAAAAACAAAAAAAGAGGAAAAAAAACAAAGAAAAGTAACAATGATTTCGTGAGGTAGAAGGGAGACGACGATTGATGAAAGACTGACAAGTTCGCGGATGCGAACATTATAAAAGTAGGCAATACGAGAGACGATTTCGAAGTTTACATATTGAACATTCTTTAGTTCTGGAGTTCCAGGTTACCAATCGTACGAAATTATTAATCTTTTTTTTTTTTTTTTTTTCATAAGTTTTCATCGTGCTAGAAAACCAGATGCTACTCTTATTATCAGTTTTTTTTTTTCTTCCCACGATTATTTTTTTTTTAGTAAACATTACGTGAATCGTCTAAGTTGAAAAATTATTACAATGTTAGAAAACGATAATTCCATTTGTTATCGTGTTTTCTCGTCTCTACGTAAACAAAAAAAAAAAAAACAAAAAAAAAAACGCTTGGCGTTGCTTACTATTCTACTGATAGAGATGTTTTTTTATAAAAAAAAAATTAACGAGGCGCAATGGAGCCAAGAATCAATCTGCGGTCGTGCTTGGCCTATAAAGAGATACAAAGAAAAAAGGAAAATGAAAAATTCGAAAGGAGTTTGGAAGTATGCTCCGCGATAAACATTGAGACGACGATAGATATATGATTTTTGCAAATCAAATCGATGAAAAACTATTTCCGATACGTAGGATTTTTATTTTGACCCAACAATTTAGTACATTCAACACGGATACATTCCGTGACGAATCTACCGTGCGTATGTACTTCGCTCTGGAGTGAATCGCACGAAGGAAAACGTTGCTAAAACGACAAAAAAAGAAAAAACGAAAAAAAAACTGATCAACAATATTTTATTTCTGCTGTAAATGACATGGAATTGGAAACATATTAAATAATTTGCGCTCATAAAAACTACTGCCCGCCACCCTGCCTGTCTACAGATTTCGCCCATTATTAGGCCCGTGCTGTCTCCGCAAGTACAACGAGAGAATACGGGGGAAGAAACGAAACAGACAAAACAAAAATCTTGGCTTCGTCGGTAACGAATAATCAGCGTTAACTTGCCGCGCACAGCGCGTATACGATAATATTTCTTTTCGCGTAACGCGCAACTCTCGACGACGACAAAATAAATGATCGAATCTGCGTCTTAACTCGAACGGGATCACGACGTAAGTATAAAACTTTTGAGGAAGGAGTGTGTATGATTGAGAAAAAAAAGCGTTTGTTTTATTGATTATTTTTTTTCGACAAGTATGAAAACAAATAACAATTATTTAATATTTGCGAGTAGAGCGGATCGACGCTCGGTATTTTGAAAGAGTGCTCTTATCAGTTGTTTAATTTGGTTTGCCGAAAATTCGTATGCGAGCGGCCCTTTGCCGTCGGCCCATCTGTCGTCGATCTCTTTCAGTGACGCTTCCAGCACTTTTATAAGTTCCGTAAACTTCGACCATTTACCAACGTGACGCTGAATGCCGAACGGATCCTGCGAAACGAGAGAAGACTGTATATGAGATTGGGAAGACAATAATCAATTGTAGATTCTCTTTACAGGCACCGAAGAGCCGCGGGGCAAGATAGCAGAGGTGACGATTAGTCCCACGATTGATTGATCATATATTGTTGAATAAATGCATTTTTGATACAAGAAAAATTGAACAAATTGCGTACTTTATTGCAAGCTCTCTGATAGAAATAATTCTCACCGGAAATATCGACGGCGTTCTCTTGACGATCATGCCGAAGAGCGTCACCAGTTCTGTTGCCACATCGGCCGGTATATCTTCCACGGTGATAACTTTATTCACAAGATCCTCAACCATGGAATTCGCAATGCAGCCTGAATATGAAAAAAAAAAAAAAAAAAAAATGAAATAAGCCTCTGTTAACGGTGAAAAAAAAAAAACAATAAAAAATTTGAATACTCACCGACGGCACGACAATAAATGTTAACCGGAAGAACATCCAACCAGACTGTTTTCAACAATTCTAGTTGCCTTATACATTGGCGTAACGCGCGCTCCGTACTTTGAGGCAATTCGGGTGTTTGTCCCAATTGCGACAAACCTGTTGCGATTATAATTTATTTAAACCAAACTATTAATTTATATTATAAAGATGTTGGAGTAATCGATGAAACTAACCCGATTCCCGTAGTATGTCGATTATGATGTTTCTCTGATACTTCATGTGATCCAAAAAACATTCCGAGCCAACGTTGCGAAGAACCAACGTTAAATCGGTGTAAGTAATATTGTGCTCTTGCAAATGGGCCGGCAGGCGATCTCTGTACTCGTGGGCCAGCGTTAGAAGATGATGAGCGAGATACATGCAGTTGTTGTGAAACAGCGCTGTCCGATAATCGATTTTAAAAAAATTACGAGAAAGAACAAGCGGTAAAGAAACTCGGGAAATTTAGTATATTATGCTACAAGAGAGAGAAGCGCGCATTTTTCGCCGAGTGTAAAGTTTGCCACCCGAGCCAAGAAAATTACGTTCCCTCCCGAGTGCCGTACGCTATTTTTTCCCGTCTATGCTAAAATTTACCATATTCCATGCCTGCAACGCGGGTGGAAAGTTGCACATTTTTTACCAGAGGAGAAATAGTATATTACATCACGAGGGATGAAAACGTTTTTCCGCCGAGTATTGTATACGATTTTACTTCACAAGGTGTGGAAAGGGAGTTTCCACGGGGGAAACGCGCGGAAAACCTCACTTTCTATACCGCAGTGAAGTAAAGTAAATTTGCGGGGAAAATAGTACATTACGATACGAGTGCGAAGAAATTTTTTTGAGAAAAAGTTTCTCGCACGAGTGCCATACGACATTTTATGTCACGAGTGTGAGAAGTCGGCACTTCTCACACGGAGTGGCATAAAAGTAATTTTTGCGGGAAGAAAAGAACTCCGAAGGGGGGAATTTTTAAACAAATCACGTTTTTCTACTAACGTTGCAGGCATAAAAATATGGTAATTTTTTAACATAGCCGGAACAAAAGTATAATATGATACTCGGGAGGGAGTGCTTTTTCACCCCGTGTGATTTCAGCCCTCGCTTCGCTCGGGCAGCAAACTTTACACTCGGCGAAAAAGACGCACTTCCCTCCCTTGAAAAACATAATGTACTATTTTTCGACTCACCTACTTGCTGTGGTATAGTCTCGAGAAGTTTTTTGTGATGTTCCGGTACCGTACTCGCGTATATTTCGAACACATTTCGACTAGTGTAAAATAACCTTATAGCACAAACGTCGGAACTCGCGCAAGCTTCCTCGAGAATGTCTCTCGCGAGATTCAATATCTCTCTGGCACTTTTGCTGCAAAACAGTCCTTTCAAGCGGAGTTGGAAACGGATTAAGGAGGGTATATTGTTACATTCCCAGCGAAAGGTGAAATTCAGAGAGAATTTCTTTCGATTACTACCCAATGGGATTAAAATCTGAAAAATATCAACCAGATAGACGGTGCTAAGAACACTAATTTTCCATAATAATAATGCCAAAAAGTTCTCGGCAAATGAGTTAAAAGAAAAAAAATCAGCGAGTAATCCGACAACTCAACTTTTTTTAGCGGAAATTGATCCGTGAATTTTTCGGAATATATATACATTTTTTTCGATTTTTTTTCAAATGACAAATTGTTTTTTCATCGAAAAAAAATCACGGATTTTGGATACGCATTTGAAAAAGGACTATGCATTACACTTGTGGAGTTTCCGGGGAATTGGATCGGACATATTAGCGAACATCGATCAAACATTGTTTTGAAAATTAGAAAAAATTCGAAAAAAACGTATATCCAATCGGACAAATTACTGAATCGACTTCTGTTAAAAAAAAAGTTCGGTTGCCGGATGATTTGTGGAATTTTTTTTTTCGTCAAACTAATTTGTTAAAAACTATTTGGAATTATTATTACGCAAAATGAATGGTCTTACCACCTTCTATGCGGTTTTAGAAAGTATTCGCAATTCTTTCTGAATTTCACTTTTGGGTGGTAATGTGCAACGAGACACCCGACTGAAAAGTTGTAGATACAAGGCGTCAATTACCTTACTTGGCACGGCGGTAATTGGAATGTTTGTTTACTCAATTTTCGTTCGATCTTGTAATCGTATTCGTCCAACAGATCGTTAGGGAATTGTAGAGGCTCCTAGAAAATACGACATGCTCAGCAAAACGAAATACGAATAAGAGTATAAAATGGGTATATAACGGACCTTTGGCTCGTGTCTAAACGAATCGTGAAGATCTTTTTTCGTTATAAGACTCGCCTTGGCCAGCAATTCTTGGCATACTTTGTCAATGAACAGAGTATCAACGTTCTTCGTGTATTCCGACAAAAATCGTTGATTATCTCCGATAAATCCTACGATATAATGAAAAACAACAAAAAAAAATTCAGTTTCGTGAAAAATATCAACGAGTCGAGATAGAAGCGATTGCAAATAATCGTTCCACAAATGAAGGCGTACCAATATTCACCAAATAATCTTGAAACTCGTTTATGTCGTTGATGACTTTTTGGAAATTTTGCAATTCCGCGCTCGAGCTGGGAATGGTATCGGATATGCAATCGTGAATCAACTTTTTCGATAGTGGCTCGAGCAAACTACCACCCAGCAGAACTATGAGACTCTCGTTCTCGATAGCGACGTCGAGATGATGATGCAAGAACGTGAACAATAATTTCAGATTGTGCAAAACGCTCTTGTAGTCCGGTTTCTTTTTTTTATCGACCCGCTCGACCGTGAACACTATGTCGCGGTCGACGTAAATGGAACAATCGTCGCAATCGATAATCGGCTCGATCGAGTATTTCACGACTTTGGCCGCGAAGTTGTTGATCGAAATTTTCAAACTTTCGACGCATCCAAGAGCCCTTACGAGATCCTGAATTTCGTTGCGATCGCAAGCGATCGTGAGACTGGCAATTTTCTTGTTCGACTCTTCGGATTCTCTCCAGCAAACGTATTTCTCCCACAGCGAAATGACGTCCGTCTGGAATGTCGCGTAGCGGCTGGAATACACAGCTCTCAGCGTCGCATGGATATCAAGGATTTGCAGATCGTTCTGCGGCGCTTCGAGTATCGATTTAACGCGTCGCAGAGTATTCGCCGCTTCTACATATTTTTTATTGTGTTTGCAAATATCAATGCTCTTGAAACATTCGTCGAGTTCCAAGAGTCGAACGGACAGTTGCAGACTCAGATTAGACGCTCTGAGGGCATCGGACAGATCGTTCAACTCCCTTGTCGATCCCGAAAGTTCTATCTTTATCTGAAATGCCATTTTACCGTCGATGTTTACCCGCCGCATGCTAAAACGCCGGAGAAGCAAAGCGAACAAACTTTACAAACATTACCTGATCCTGGACTCGCTTTTGAAGAACGTTCATTTTATCAACAAGTTTTTCGCCGTTCAGAACCAAAGCCTGATCCTTCTTCAATGTCGGCACAAATTCTATGTAATTCTCTTCGATGAAATCTTTAACGTCGTTCTTCAGTTTCACTATTTCCTTCTGTATGTCCGTAATTTTTTCGTCTAAATCAACTTTCTCCAATTTTCCTAGTATCGATAACAATAATAATAATGGGTAATAACGAATAGACATTTTTCCCGATTCGATCATTTTTTTTTTAGAAAAGTAAACAACTGCCGGTTGTCAAACTGACAGACAGAACGGTTAGTTAATGGATTAAGTGTAATTTCGCATCGGATTAACCCTGGAATACTACACATGGCTCTACCGGACCGGAGCTGTTTCAAAAAAATTTAACATTTTTTTACTTCGACGTTTTGTAATTTCTATAATTTTTATATCGGATCTGCAAGACCCATACGCGGCGTTAAAGACGGCCAAAAATATGTGCGGTGTTCTCGGGTTAACGATAGACTACGGAGATAACGTTAAATGTAACCTACCAGCTGTGACCAGTACATCGGTCACAAACGAAGTCATTATTACACTCTTTAGGACAATAAGAATTGTCAAACAATTGCCATACGAAGTTCAAAATTCTTCGGCTAACCTATGGACGAGTAGTTCACCGCTCGAGACACAAAAACAGTGTGTGCGTGCGTGACGCATGTTTGCAATTCCGTACACGATAGCTTCCCGCCGCGCCGCCACTGCGCGGAGCGCTCGGCGCAGTCCACTAATGAGAAGGCGTTGGAATTTCAAACACTGCGACGAAACACTGTCGGTACTTTCATTAACCAAACCATTGTGCGAACATTTTCGTTTAAGTGTTTTAGCTCTTCAATGAATTGGTTTTTTCCACGTGACAGCGACAAATAAAAGAAAAACCACCATCAAAGCATAAACTGCGATGACAAGTTTTCATAAAAACGTATATGGTATATCGAACGTTGTCGTTTACCAAAGAAACCGTAACCATGGATACGATTTCTTTAACCAATAAGCGAATCGGTTACCAGGTTGCGCCCAGGTACTAGTAGTCCATGGGGCAATAGGGAACAGTAATGCTAAACGAGAATTAGTAATGAATTTATTCCGACATTTCGCCATTAAATTGCCGATTGTACATCTTGTATTTGTCTTGTAAACATTTTTCTTGAAAACGATAAATCTGAAAATGTATCAATTGAACTATGGATCGTCTGTATAGATCGCCCCTATGGATTATTAGCCTGTTTAATGCGAAAAAAATTGTTTAGAATAAATGTATCGCAACGGTAGCTACAAAATGGAGCTTAAAATCCAATTACTACAGATGAGGGCCCTACGAATGTTGTTGAAAAAATACCTGTGAAAATTGCAATATTCAATACTTGTCTATTCCATTTTCCCTTACAAAACGCCATTCGAGCCCCCTGGCGAACACTCGGGTGAGCACAACGTTGTTCGCCGCAGAGTTTCACGTATAAAAACAGCTTTACATGTGCCAGTGAGCGCTGGAGAACTCACCTGTTTCACAACCTGCGTGGCGTAGTATAGTATAGCGTCACGTGATCAGGTTTATACGTTTTTCGAAAGGTATAGTGTATAGAGGTTCGGTGCGTGGTTGAATGTGGTGAGGCAAGCTCGAGAGTGCTTCGGCATCAGGGGGAAACATAGACTGGGGACCAGTCAAACCGCACCCAATGTAACGCCAGGAGGTCGTTCAAGCGCCACAGCGAAAGCCCGTGGCTCTTCTTCTCAACGAGTCACAGTACTTACTGACATCTCGTTGCGCACGCTTCGCCAAATTTATCCTCCGATTTATTTACTGCCGAATAACAAAGTTATTCAATTTACCGATCGGGCGAAAAATTCATGAGGTAAAGAACAAAAATATCAGTGCTCGACAGGAAAATTCGCGAGTTACTTCTTCAGTCGGTGGAAGTGTTAGATCCGGTATCGACCCATCTAAACGACCCAGCTAAACGTGTCTTCGTAAAACACAAAAAAAAAAACAAAAATGACCGAACCTCAGCTCAATGCTCCCGGGAAAGTGAATCGTCGAACGATTATCGTACGCGCGTCGATCTCGAGAGCGTAAAAACACATACGTCTGAATTGCACGATGTTGCTTCGGTGTACCTTCGTTGGTTCGTTCTCGATCTTGTGTATCCGCTGTTTCTTCTGTGCTACTGGTGGTCACAGCGTCGACGCTGTTACATCGAGAAAAATCGAAAGGGCTTAAATAACAAGGTCGCTCGATCCGCGTGTGTTTTTTCCTTTAATAAAAATATTATAATTTTATTCAATCGGAAAGCATACAAACGAAATAATATCACGGTAACAAGCTCGTGTTTCGATTACACGGTGTTACGGAACGGAAATGTTTCCGTCTTCCAGTGCGATCCTAACAAAGAACCAACACCTTTGGATGTCTAAGTATAGAAAATTTGCGCAACTGTTTTCACATCGAAACTTAGCAAAGAAGTAAAAAAAAAAGGAGTTAAAAACTCGTTCGGGACTCGTAATGTTTCGTGACATGACGCTCGAGAGGATTGTGTGAATTTTTATCGTTACAAAAAAAAGTGAGGAATTCGGTGCCAGCGTCTTGTGTCGTTTTCGTGTGTGAATTTACGTTCATCACAGTGAGTGTACTCGCGAAAGAAATAAAATGCGATCGTTATGGCTGTTTCTGGCGATCTTTGGTCTCGCGAAAGGACAAGTGCTCGACGTAGCGACGGATACACCGTCGATTTACTACACGGAACCATCGAATAACGATAGAAATGATTTTCGAGAGTTAACCGAACTTCCCGGTGGTAGAATCACCGGGGGACGGAAGATTCTCGAGAGATCGAAGAGTCCGTACATCGTGAGGGAAGATCTTTTTGTCGAGAGCGGCGGAGAACTCGTTATCGAGCCTGGCGTCGAAATCCGGTTTGCGCCGATGATCGGACTCACCGTACGGGGGATAATGACAGCTGAGGTAATGATCATCGACGCCTACGCAAATTCGTTATTTACCCTATCCTATATATCTTATGTAGTAATACAGATATGTTCCATTGCGTTCCTTTACGATAAAACATCATTTTTCGTGTACGAAGGGCCTTATTAAAAAAACTTGGATCCCCCGTTATGAATCTTGACGATTCGTGAATGATTTTTCGCGACAACGAAAAATTAACGGAACAGTGAATTATACAGAAATATATAAATGAAACAACGGTTAGAATTTAGTTTCAAGATTCAGAATTGGAAACGATAATTTGCTTGATGCAAATATCGTAATGACAATTATTTTCATAGCGCACAAATCCTTACGAGTTTATGATATAGTAGAAAGACGAATAGAAGAATGTTCTTTGTTCATTGCGATCCGGCGAGTACGCACGCCGCCGTCGAGTTGACTGCTGTCGTCGAGACAGAGCTCGCAGCTCGCGCGAAAGTGCACAACGCTTTGAGCGCACAGTGAAAGGGTCGCGAGGCAAGGGTTATAGTAGCATCGTAAAATATAACCGATGAAGCTGCTACGAGAATAATAGAACAAACGTAACCTTTGCCCGGCTCGAGAAATTACCGAATAATCCGTATAATCCGTCGATGCGTCTCGGGGTCAATTCTGTTTTTTTTTCCCGACGACTTTTTCTCGGGGGCCAACACCACCTGCGTCAACCGGCGCAGGTATGAGAAATAGAAAAACCTGTTTCCTGTATGGGGGTCCGCGTAGCTTTGGGGCTTCGTGACTTTTCGGCAGCTTGACACCCTCGTACGGTGTCCAAGTTTGTGAAGAAAACATGCGTAACTGTTTAGACGAGACGAAGTCGTCTTTCTTTACCTGCTACCTGTGCTCATCTCTTTTTTCATCGTGCATCCCGCATTCTCCACCGTGCCGGTGTTTGAGGCTCTAATTTTTCTCACCTTTTCACGAATCATTGTCATTGTTAAAAGAACTGAGGAATCCCGATGTACATTATCGATCGCACGGGAAAAAAATAAAGTTTAAGAGTGACGAACTGAGACCGGAAGTCTCAGGGATAATACTTCGGAAGCTCGTTCGATACACTTAGGTTGATTCATCCTCTGTGATACGCGATAATAGACGTATATGTATAAGTCGACCAACCCGTACGGAGGATATCACGCACCCGTGTGTATGCAACTTGACGCTTCTCTTATCTAAATTCGTTTATCTTATCAACGTGGCACGAGCACAGGTTACAAAACCTGTGATGAGTCCCAATCGAATAGCGTTTGCCGTCGTCCATAGCGCGCATTCTGCTATAGATAATACAAACTGAATTAGTGCGTACGGTATCCAGGCGTTACGAGATTATTCTATCTATGTGACACGCGCTCGAGAGAGTCTTCCACGTTTGTCGAAAATGGTGATTCATACGATAGCGAAGGGATTGGGCCAAAGATGAAAACATCGTTTGCCTCATAACGTACCGTCGAATTTTCACATGATACTTAACCATCTAATTGCGAGAAAAAAAATGCAAATGTAAGAGAAAATGATAAATATTAAAAAATGAAATTATTTTCCCGAATGCGTATTTCTTGCCTTCGATCAATATGATTAACATTATTGACGATTTTGAGTTCTGCTTTGTGTACGGTATTTGGAATTGAGCCCATATATTGATATAAGAGAGATGGAACAAAGATATTGAAAGTGCGATTAATGTTTTTCGATAAGTATAAAGAATGCTAACCGAATGTTCGTAAAGCGATGAATCTATTCGGCGGGTAAGAGGCTCGTGCTCGCGAGTGAGTCTTTTCCTTGCGGCAATGTCAAACGATGGTGAAATCGCTGACGAACGTGAATGCCTCGCTCCCGATGACTTACGTCGAGAGTGAATCATAATCATTGCGTATAGCGATCGCAAACTACAAGCGTGTACAACGACTGCCCGTCGTAGCTTGAGTCATTCATGAAACTCAAACGATAGTATACGATTTCCCTCTTTATATCCAATCGTTTATTTCCCGGCATCGTCTTACCCGGAAGCCTTCGTACCTTCGTACCTATAGAATATCACGTGAATTCTCGGAAGTAAATCGTTCATTAACGATGACCGGGGAGACCCAATTCGCAGAGTCATTATCGCACAATGTCTTCTAATGACGACCCAGTCAGTAGCTTAGTTATAGAAATTCCCAAAACGAGCGCGTAACGCACCGGGAGTGATCGAAGCGCTCGATAACGCTGTATAACCCACTTCTTTTTTTTTACCTATAACGTAACGTAGCGTAAGACCCGTTGATACGAATGTACAGACTTCTCGATGCGAGTTGTGACGTATCGACTCTTTGCTATACTACGCGCACTGCTTATTTCTGAGGTCGATGTCCCAGTCGCTTTGAGCGTTCGTACAAAAGTCAATCGGATGAAATTCCAATGCATTTAACCCGTCTATAGATATCATATTTGTTTTTCACCACCGATTTAATATGTCTAATAATAATTCACATTTTTCAAAGATCCATTTTTTTTTCTTTTTTTTTTTTTACGCTACATTGCAAATGATACGGTTTTTAGTTCGTTTACTAGGAAAATCATTTTCAACATGCAAATCATTATAAAAATATAAATGAAATTGTAATAACAATTTCATTGATATTTTTATAATGATTAAATATATAAATAAAAATATAAATGAAATTGTAATAACAATTTCATTGATATTTTTATTATGATTCGCAACTCAAAAAATATCTTCCTGGTAAACGAGTCGATGTTTAACTATTTCATTTGTAATTTTTCGTAAAAATAAAAAAAATAAAAATTTCGAATTTCGTAAAAAGTGAATCATTTTTAAAACCATTGGATCGGTGATGAAAGTGATATCTAATCGACTTTACAGCATTGGAAAGATAAATAGTAGATACCTTCTATGTGTTCATAGAAGTCATTTAAAATTTATCTTTGAAACCGAGTGTTATTGTAAAAGTTAATTACTTTGGAGTTTCCATTAGGAGTAAACGAATATGCGAGAGGTATTAAATGTAGTATGTAATTTATACTCTATACATCCGGTCCAGGCGACCCGATATACGAATTAAAATTGAACACATTTATTTTTCGGATGGAAATAAAAGTCCTGCGCCGTCAAAGAACCGAAACATTCGTGTTCAAGGTACTCGAACGATCGCATTGTTGAGCGTTCGGATTCACCGAAGGATCCCAAAGTGACAAACTTTCGTTGTGTCCGCGTTAATGAAAGTAACCGTTTATTTAGCGAGTCGTCTTGGTATCGTCTTGGAGTCGAGCGGTGTATTATAAGTCTTTCGTACGCATGCGCTGTTATTTACGCGAGAAACTCAACACGCATCGTACACACGGCTTTACACGTGACCCCCGTATTTTTCTTGAAATCGTCCGCACAGGAAACAGAGGCCACAGCGAGGAGAGTACACATCATAGCTATGATACATATACAGAGTATGTATATATATATATACAATACGCCTAGAAAGTACACGGTAAATTATGATAAAAACAGTCGGTACTACTTTACAATGTCGCTTCTGTACTTTTATAACCAACGTCCCCGTCTTTTATACAGTATATAATGTTCAATATTACACGGCCCTTAAACGTATAAGCAACGCCTACGCGATAATTTTCTCGAATGCCATAAAGGAATGTTGCATTGGCACGAGAGCTAAGAAAATTCGAGTTGAAACTGAGCATTTTTGTTCGTTCTTTTTCGTACTTTTACGAAACATCGGATATCCACGGTGCGATGACTTCTCGTAGGTAACACTATCGACCTAAGCTACTCGCGTGTCCGTAACTGTACCTCGTTAATTCCAATGTTCGTACATAGATCGAGGCATATCTATATTTTACGCGATGTACAGAGAAAGTCTCATTGACTCGAAGCTCGGATAAATCTTGTAAGCGCGCGTGTGTAGTAACTCTATACATCCGTTCGTTTCGCGTGTCTAATGAACTAACCCGTGTTATATCCGAGCTTATGGACTTCCGCAACACGTGCATCGTCCAAGATGTATCATGCCGCTGACGTTTAATCTGCTAATTTCATTGTTGGGTTCAACGACCTCGAGAATTTTCTTGTTGAAAAACTATGCTGAAAGTTGCCGGTATCGGTGGAAGAAAAAATAATTTTATCCACTTCTCCTGGCTCTGGAAGACCCGATTAGTTCGTCATTGCTAAACTTTGCCAAAAATCTATATTATTAAGATTCATTATAGAACTGTCGAGATGCAACATACATCGACACGGTAGACTACGGAGAAACTTTGAAAACGACTTGTCTTAAAACGAAAAATAAAAGGCTCCGATAAATATAGTTAAAAATTAAAGATTTTCTCGAAATTTTGAAGTGCGGCGGTCAGAGAACGCGATATACCTAGTATTTTATTAAAGAAAACGTTCATCGGAGGGGTTAAACATAGTTTTGCGAGCGGATTGTAAAGAAAGGCGAAGCGCGTCTCGTTACGCAGGAGTGAGATTTCTCGGTAAAAATTCATCGCCGTGGGAGATCTCGATCGATCGTTTCCCCGAGTCCGTTCACACCGCGGGACAATGCCTCCTGTGTACCGAACAAAGTATGTAACCAGGACTCGCGAGGGAAACGAAAGACGCAATATTTTGTTCCGGAGAAAAGCGACCAGACTTTCGGAATTACCAATTGAATATCTTAATCTTCGCTGTTCGCGTTGTTCGATGTTACGCATAAAATAATAATTTACTTTCCTTCGAAATTGCAATAATATTAAAATAATTATCAGCACAAGAGATATTTAATATCTCGAAGATTCGGTTACTTTAATTATATTTTTCCGAGTTTCTTTCGTTATTCGGTCAAAGAGTATTAGTCATCCAAAGGAACAACCGTTACTCTACTCGACTGGTATACCACGCTTGCTTTTAAAACTATGTTTCTCAAATATATACGTATCGTTTCACGCGACCCACTTGAGATATGCCCTTCATCACAGCATTAATTTCTCTCGTACCATCCTAGCAAACGCACAACGTAGCAGCTATGCAACATTAGGCTTAGCAAAAAAAACAACACTGTTATAACATTCACGTCGATGTGACGTTTTGTTTTTGTAAAAATAACGTCAAGATACGATACAAAATTGTACGCAATGAAACTGCAAATGTTATATCACATTTCTGTAAAAAAATGTAAATAACGTCTGTTATCAAAATCTTACGAACTGCAATATAATATTTTATCACCATTTCACGTTCGTAAATGATGATCTTTTTCCACTTATCGTTTGTACCGCAAATCAACTTTTGTTATTGATACTTTAATGAGAAAACGTGTTTGGTTCGGAGGCTTTTTCAAAGAGAGACGCAACCGAAGTTATTGCCAATTACGACATTTGTCTATGTTATCGAATGGACAGTTGATTATTTATCGTTGAATCGCAAAAACGAAGAAAAACTATTCATAAATGGGGAATAGTATTTAGAAATTCATGTTTTCGCCTATAATAGCTTCCCAGTTCTATTTGTTTAGTACGATGTTAGACCAAAAGACGAATTTATTTTTAAAAAATGTTTGTTTTGGAGTCGTTAGTTTCGTATTTTAGATCCAACAAGTAGCCCAAAGAGCACAAAGTTGTTGGGCACAAATGGATAGTGCACGCAGCTTTGTGCACAAGTATTTTATCAGCCCAAACTTTTTAGTGCGCATACATTTCAATGCACGATTGACTGCCATTTAGAACGCAACCTTATTGTGCACAAGCATTATTGTCCACATTCTTATAGTGCACATGCAAATATATAAAAAACGTAGTACACGATTGCATAGCGCACAATATTATAGTGCACAGATCGTTAGTACACAACGTTACTGAGCACAACGGAAACAATACATTGCCGGATGGTTGGTATAACACGATAGTACACAGCGTTATTGTGCATACATTCTCGCCCCCAGTGTCCAACTGCTCGATAGTGCACAACGCAATTATGCACATCTGGCATGTGCATAGCGATATTGGGCATATTTCCGCTTTAGTAGTATTAGTAGTATGTCCACTACTAAAACGGAAATATGCCCAATATCGCTATGCACGTGTCGGATGTGCATACTATTAGTAATATGTCCACTACTAAAACGGAAATATGCCCAATATCCCTATGCACGAGTCAGATGTGCATAATTGCGTTGTGTACTATCGTGTTACCAACCATCCGGCAATGTATTGTTTCCGTTGTGCACTGTTGCGTTGTGTACTATAATATTGTGCACTATGAAATTGTTAACTACGTTTTTTCATATATTTGCATGTGCACTATAACAATGTGCACAATAATGCTTGTACACAAAAGTGTCGAAAAAAATGGGCTTTTGTGTGTAATATGACTGTGCACAAAAAAAAAATGTGCCCAATCATGCTGTGTTTGATAACTTGGTGCACAACAAAAATGTGTAGGATCGCTGCCCTCTCGTCATTGTTTTTGTTATTTTTGTATTTTTCCCGATAATCGTGATGTGGCGGTCGTTTGATGCAATAGAAATATAACAATTCTCTGTAACGAAATACTTACTTGTAATTTAAATTTTACATTATGTTATGGATTTGTTATGGAAATATCGCTCCGACTTGTGACTTTTTTCAGTGAGAAATTATGTATCACTGGTGAATCACCTTTTTGCCGCATGATCGGTTATTTTGTGAGATGTATAAATATTACTCCACTGTTACAAATTTGTGTGTTACTGGGATTTTTGTTTGCATCGCACATAGAAGAGATAGATAATATTGGGATAACTAACAATTTTCGAAGGTATTAACGGATGCCACGATGAACGATCGTATGGGGACAGGTGGTGCGGATGGTCGCATGCACCGTGTCAAATTATACGGCCGGGGTTATATGTTCGAGCCCCACGCCGGAAATACCAGAAAAAACGTGAATAGGGTACTTTATGCCATTCGTGACGCATAACGGATGTGCGTTAGTGAGATATTCCTATAGCGAATCGTGGATGTGTTATAATTTTTTTTCATCCAACTTGCACTCCGACGAGCATCACGGACATACGAAATCGTTCAATGACTCTCACTTGTTCTTCAATCTCGCGTACTTTCATGAATCCTGCAACGGCGAGCGAGAGAATTGGTTTTCACTAAATTATCATTTTCGGCAAATTATATTTCGATCATCATAATCATCATAAGGTCATTTTTTTTTATTCGATGGTATAACGATACGAATTGATTTTTAAAAATTCGACAATTGCTAGCAAAAAAACGGACTATTCCTTTGAGTAATCGGTATACAGCGTAACGTTTGAGAAACGATGATCGACCGATAAGCGACGACTCGCTTGAATTTTCGGTCCTCGACGAGCAATTTGACTCTTTTCATTTTCCGTGAAAAGGAAGTTTTGCCGGAAGATCATACATTTGGAAAGTTCAAATGATCGTCCGAGCGTCGAAAGATCCATAAATCGAAGTCGCGGAACGGAGAGTTCGAGTTTGCGGGCGGTAGGATCGAGACCGTGGCGGCAAGGTATACGCGAGCCCCGGTTCCGACCGTAAAGATCAGTGGCCCGAAACTGGCTTCTCAACTGTACCGGCATACTGTTCAACGACGACAACGAGCAGATAGACGAGTTGCGTTCGGTATACGCGTTATAGTTTAGCCGGAAGCGGAGGATGTGCCAAGCCGTGACGCGCAGACCGTGAGTCTCGCCGCGTGAATCCGCAGATTGTACTCCGACTCCACAAACATCTGCAGCTTGTAACCGGTGGTGTATTCGTACATAAACACAACGCGACTACACACGAAGGAAGATACTTTGGATTACGACGCTTTGTTGCACCGCCGTATCCTCAGCGGGCCAACGGTACTTGCTACAGGTGTACGAGGAGTATCTCGACAAGTCCGAAGAGACAAGTCTATTTATTTCCTCGTAAGATTTCCGATGAAGAATCATTCGCGGCAAAGTTTCGTATCAATTTTCGCTTTTGCGTATATAAATAGGGCGTTTCGGTGAATGAAGCGCGAGTAAAACGAGACGATGCGTCTTGCTGTACTTCCGCTCGTTCGACCCCTCATCGTTATTTTTTAACGAGCAACAAGGAAGTTCGAAGCCTTATTTTAGGAAAAAATATTGAATTACGCACTCGTCGAAACGTTACGAACGATCGATATACTTGCGCATAGATTCGTTGCTCGTCTTCTCAGTTTTATATTCTTCCGGGAGGTCTTTCGGGAGAGTGTATCATTACATTCCCAGCCGAAAGTGAGATTCACAGAGAATTTCGAATACAAACTTCCCGATGGGATAAAAAACGAAAAAAAAAAAAAAATCGAAAATGAAAAGTAATTGTTCCTTTCCGGATGATTCGTTCCGGAATTTTCAAAAACTACATATTTATTAATTATTTTTCGACGTTATTGTTATGCGAAATTAATGTTCATAGCACATTCTATGCAGTTGATTTTCTCAGAGTATTAAAAATTTTCTCTGAATCTCACTTTTGGTTGGGAATGTAACGATACACCCTCCTTAAATGAGATTTTGGCAATTGCTCGAATCTTTCTGAGATTGTTATTAACCAAAATTAATTGTCCAAGGATTTTTCATTAATCGTCCAGCTATTTTTTTCTTTCTACGTATACGTACATGGTATGTACATGGTAGTTGAATAAAAACGACGCGCTCGGTGTAAGCTCAGTTTTTCGTTGAGACTACGACGAATTAGTTTTCCTGTCCGACTGGTTACGGAGAGTACTGTAAATCCGGTAATTAACTTTTGCTGTGTAATGCGGCAGGGACTCATCCCTGGACTGAATAAAGAATCTAATCCAATCTAAATACTGCTGCGATGCTTTGGTAATTGATCGTCCTAGCGGTTGCTTCCTGTCGGAAGCGTTAGATCTGCTGAGAACTTCTCTCAGCATCATAATTCCCGTGGTGAGCGCGATTACGAGTAAACATTTTTGTCGCAATTCGTCAATTAGTCTTCTGGCGTGAGGACGGAAGATGAGACTTCGTCTAATTCGCTAATTGAGAATGGGAAACGGGAGAGCAAACGTGAATGGGTGATTCAACTGCACCGCCTCTGCCTCCGTGATACGCGCCGTTCGGGTCATGGTTCAATTAGTAGTTCTTGACCGACGTTAACCCACGACCCCTGATCTAATCCACCCATCGCGGAGACGACGGACCAAATCTCTCGCTGCAATATCGGGGACTCTTTCACTCGTGTTATCCGCTATCCGCATCTCTCGCTTGCCCTATATTTTCAGAACGACTCAAGGGCCATATCTCGCGGCTATTATATTAATATTATCACGCGTTCCTTGCGCGTGTACGGTTCGTAGCGTTTGACAACGATGGCAAGATCGCGATGCTCGTAAAATCCTCTGATTTTACGAGCTCTGATCGTGATACTCTGATCGTCTTTCGTTTTCCTATATTTTTTAAAACCCCCGAGGGACCAGCTTGGGACTGTAATATTATTATATGTACAAACTTTACGCGTACGATTTGTCGCGGCAGATGACGATAGAATGCTTTCATACGATATATCGCGTTTTTTCTGGGTGCGTCCTTCGTGTCGACGACATCACTTTTCTTTTTTCAGCCGTCGATTTTTTTTTAAATTATGTAGATGCACATCCGAAGTTTTCTCGGCAGAGACCAATGGAATATCGATGAATGAATGTATAAAGTTGGCATTGCTCGATCTTCAGTTCGCCTCTTTCGAATTATCTTCTTCAAGCGCTACGATGATTGTATCTATATGAACGTACATATTTCAATGTGTCGCTAGCGCTCGGACGAATACGACAAATTCTTTAAATGGCGACCAATGAGAATGTACGTTTCAAAACAAATATCAGCAAGTAGAGTTTTTGCAAGGGTCGTCAGGTTTATATAAACTCTCGCCAGCACTCGCGACTCTCGCCAGTCACACTCCATTCATGGACTAGGTAAGTTTTTCTTTGAGCCCTGTAAAGCGAGACAGCGCGATCGCGTTTCTCGCGTTGATAATTCAACAATTTGAAAAATTCACCTTTCCTCGCTTATTTCATTTATAATTATATTCGTTTTACGCAAATGAATTATTGCCGTGATACGAGAGGTTTAAAGTACAATTCATTGTTTGGCATGTTTCGGCATAATTATGCCGAATCAATATTAATATATGAATTTATACGAACAGAGTGCCGCACTGCAATATTAACGATGCTTGAGATAAATATTGCGCTCAAGTTACACGTGGATTTATTCAATTGCTAATTATGCAAACTTATAATTTACGACTTAACATTTCGATCAATTGTTTTTTCGTTCTTGTCAACGGACGTTCTAAAATAATTTCCAATTTATAATATATTTTAATAACGATGTAATATTGAACCCGGACGAGTCTTTGGTAATAATTTATGGGTCGAAAATCATTCGAAGTGGCAACGCGAGTTCGGGTTCGATAAACTATATGCCGATCGGTGTAGTAAACACATTGATACAGAAACTCGAACAATAGGCGATCGGTTCATTGGGGATTAGCGTTCGTTCGTCCGAAACGCCTTTGTTGTATTCCCGTACGCTGAATACAATTGTGTATTACGCTCGCAATAGTGCCACGAATGATAATTATAATTAAACGTCCATCGTCCGGACTCGTTGAAATATTTGTCGTGTGCGCGTAACGAGTCCTCCGGTGGTCCGCCGATACTTAATTTTCTTTCGTTATTATACGTTGATTAATTAGCCAATTATTTTCAGGGGGAACAGGAAGCGCCGATCGCGCTGACGAGCGCGGAGACGCCGTCCAGTGAACCGGAGCCGCGATCTATTCGTCTGGTCGACGGGCCCAGCCCTCTCGAGGGTCGAATTCAACTGCTTCATCAGGGCGAGTGGCGATCGGTCTGCACCAATTCTCGAAAGTACGCCAAACATTGTTAAAACTTTTTCCTTTTTATATGTGGAGATTGTTTTTTTTTTTTTTCTTTTTTTTTTTCATACAAATTCGATAATATCGTACAACTTGATTTTGCAGTTTATCGATTGGGAAATAAAATTGTTGTTATTCGATGTTTTGCAGCTGGACTTTAGCCGATTTCGAAACAGCCTGCAGAGAGTTGGGTCTTCAAGGCGGTAGATGGTCAAGCTGGATGGACCGTCAGTGGCCCGCGAAGCCACGATTATTGTACGAACAGCCACAATGCCGTGGCACCGAGTCATCGTTGCAGAATTGCGAGCAGTGGTCTTACAGGCAACTCGGCGCCGGTGTCTGCGGTAATTATATTACTTTCCCGTACTCAGTTGCGCCAACGACGATAATTCATATATTTTTTTTTGCGCGACCATTTGCTCCCGAACAATGGGAGTAACTATACACGGCTAACGGCAAATGTCTGCGCGCTCGACTTTTCGAGAAATCTCCCGGTACTTCTTATCGCCCGTTCGTGATCGTTCTCTTTTTTTTTTCTTTGTCGTCAGATTATCATCAGGATCTCGGAATAGCGTGTTCACCCCGTCACGACGGTGCTACGCAGGCCATCAAGCATTGGCGAGGCATAAGGTTCGAAGGGGCTCTGTACGGCAAGCCTCTCATTCAGGAGAATACTCTCTACGTCAGAAGATCAAAATCCAGACTTCGACATGTCGACATCAAGTGAGCAAACTATCTGCGCACGATTTTCTTATTTAATCGACAAATTTAATTATTTATTTATTATTTAACTGCTTTTCCAAGTTGTTGTTTTATAAAACAATTGTATAATGCAGATATGCGGGGACGGGAAGAGAATTCAACGTCACCGCGGCTCTACACGTCGAAGGCGTACCGCCGCAGATGGAATTTATCTCCGTTCTTCATTCAGCTTTTACGGGCATCAATATTACGGCGCCTAACGCACCAATCGTCATCACGAATTGCACCGTACGCGGTAATAGAGGTACGATGAGCAAAGTATTTGAAAAAAAAAATCATTCCTTTGCGGGATAATCGACGTTTTTAATTTTTTTTCATCAATTTCATTCCGATTTTAAAATTTCATTGATATTACTTTCAGGGCACGGAATTTACGTAAACAGTTCATCAGGATTGGCGCACATCGACAATTGCGTTATTCTCGACAACGGGGCCGATGGCATCAAGTACGTTCACCACGACGAGAGACCGGACGACAAGCTTCACCGGACGGATATCTTCGATCTCTGCACATTTCCGACAACGGCCAGTCAAACATTTCCCATCACGATATCCATGGAGCAAAGCAAATATTCGCAAAATCCAAAGAGTTGTCCGCAGGTACATAACATACGAATATTCATACAAATATTGAGTTTCGCAGGGAAACAAAAGTGTCATTATTAAAATTATGATCGACGTGAATTTATCGCAGCACATCTTTACGAGACCCGGCCTCGTGTTGACGCTGCAATTTTTAGAAATGAAAACCGATCGCAACGATAGCGCGACGATCGAAGTTTACGACGATATGAGCACCGGCGAGAGATTACTCGCGCGCGTCAACGTGAGAAACGGAACATTGCCGCAGAGCGTCACGACGACAAAGCATAATATGTACATCAGATTTGTCGCCGAGCCGAGCACGCAGATGATCGCTTTCATACGAATTTCCGCTGGCTACAGTGAGTATCTTTGCTTAAAAACTTATCCCGCGCAATTGTGGCGTCGATTACCCAAGGACTTGATGCAAATCGATTCGTTTGCATCGCAGGAAAAATGTACGACCTCAATGTAACCGGTAGCGCGATCGCTGACAACAATGGTCGTGGCATTGCCGCGGAAAGGCTTCGTTCCGCTCTGCACGTTCACGACACTTCGGTAACGAACAGCAATCACGTCGCGGGAATCCACGTTCTCGGCGGTGCTCTCGACGTGAATATAACGAGCAGCCGTATATCCTTCAATCACGGAGACGGAATAAACGTAACTGTTACCGGAGGCAATAGAAACGTTTCACGCACGAGTATATCATCGAATCAAGGATACGGCTTCGCCGTGTGGTTGAACGACAGTTCTTCGAGCGAATACGTTCCATTCAATCAGACAACGGTCGTCGAATATTCGGAGATTTTTCGCAACAAAGACATCGGTGTATTGGTGAGTTTTGCGAATCGCTATTTGTCATTGAGTTTTTAACAATGTGTTCTTTTTGTTTTTCCCTCGAAAATCAGGTCGGCAATTCAACGGGTCTGTCTTACGTGAACGTGACCGGTAATTGGTTCAACAGTAGTTCAGAAACCGCGGTACAAGTCGAGTCGAGTTGGAAGTACAATCTTGGAATGTTAAAATTACAAATCGGTCACAACGTTTTCGTGCAGAACGCGAAGCTCGGCATTAAGCTCAGTCCGGCATTGAACATAGCGGCGCGAATAGAATACAATCACTTCAGGGATCACACGTACGGTGGTATACTGGTGCGAAATCCTCTCTACGAGGAGTTCAACGTTATGCCGGCGGATATAACGATACAGCACAACGAGTTTTACGACAATCGTGGTGTATTCGTCGTCGGTATCGGTCTCTCACCGTACAGCGACGTTCAGAAGTTACTCTTTACGCGTAATTTTCTTCGAGATAATCGCGTTCGCGAACCGTTCGACAACAGCGACTATCAGGGCTCGAGGCTTATACCGCGATCGCGCGTCGCCGCGGTCGTTGTCGTCTCATCGAGTAACGTTCACGTTTTTCGGAATATTCTTCACAATCTCGATTCGCAGTACGAGATTGGCTCGCACTTGGAGGATCAGAGCAAAGTCATTAATTGCACGTACAATTGGCTCGGATTTCCCGAGGAACGGAAGATCATCGATCGTCTGTTTCATAGGTGAGTTTATGACAATTCTATATCCAATGCAATTATCAATGTCAATTACCCTCGCGATTGTTCGTTTTGCGCAAATATATCGAGGCATTTTATTTATTTATCGGTGAATAATTTGTCAACAGGAAAGACCGTTACAACCTCGCGAAAATCGAGTACTTGCCGTACTTGCTGCACAGCAGCAATCCAGCGGCAAACACGATAATATCGCATCGAACATTCGTGCCGGAATTTTTGCGTCCCGGAACGAACCTGGTGGGCGGCGAAGTCGACGGACAGGAGATGTTACCAGCGGGTGAATACGTCGTCGAACGTGACATAAACGTGAGACCCGGCGGCAAGCTGATACTACAACCAGGCGTGATACTGAGATTTCCACCGGCGGTGGGAATGATGGTAGCCGGCAGATTGGACGCGAAAGGCAAAGGACCGGGAAACATTTTACTGACCCTCAAAGAGGAGATAATTATCGGGCCGAATGATAACGATACTGTGATAGACGATACGACGATGACAGACGCGATTAACGTCGCGCCTCTGTCGGAACAATTTTCCATGGACGATTCCGGCTCTGTACCGGTCAGGCTGCTCGGAGGAAAAACGACGATGGAAGGAAGACTTCAAGTCCGAATAGGCGAAAAATGGGGGACAGTGTGCAATTACGGTTGGAACATACGAGACGCTGCACTGGTCTGTCATCAACTCGGCTTGACCCTGAATCCCGACGATTGGTATCTCGAGAGATCCCAGATCCCCAATGCCGGAACCAACGAAGATATTATTCTCAGCAATGTTCACTGCTCAGAGGACGATGTGAACATAGCGCAGTGCAAAGCCGAGGGGATCGATGAATTCGTTAATTCTTGCACTCACGAGAACGACGTCGGTGTTAGATGTACCGAGGCTGCGTGGGCGGGATTGAGACTGGGACCTCTCGCCGAGCGAAGCGATTTGCAGTACATAACAATCGAAAGAGCGGGTCTGCTCGACTACACGACCAACGCATTCAAGCCGGCGCTGCAAATCGACTTTGCCCGACACTCGTTGGACAGTGTAAAAGTCATCAACAATCTGCAGGACGGTCTCGGTGTTCTTTACTCCGATATATATTCCGCGGACGCGGTAAATACCGTGAAGAACAGCGATTTCTCCGGAAATAGAGGAAGTGGAATGAGTTTCAAACAATTGGGTCTTAGGGTGACGAATTCGCGTATAGAAAACAACAAGGTAGCTGGTATCAGACACAACCCCGCACTCTCCGCGGTACAGCAGAGAGAATTTGCAGGATGGTTCGTGCAGTCGCCGGGAATGACAGTGGACACACCGTACAATCCGATCGTCGTGCCGCATCTCAAGGAAAACATTGTACAACTTGCGATCGGTGAAACAAAGTACATCATAACCGCGAAAACTAGCGGTGGTAACGTCGATCGTACGATACAAATTCGCAGCACACCGGGTTACGTTATTGGGATACAATTGTTAAATCCTATAGAAAATCGTAGTACCGAACAGATTGTTCTTTACGATTCCGGACACGCTAATCGTAGGACAAGCGTTTGGCACGTTAAGAGAGATTTGTCCGTATTTCCACTGTCGACGAGCTCTTTCAACGTTGTATTCGAGTACAGCAGCGGTGACAACGCTATCGGCGGCGCGGTAATGGTAATCACTACTCTTCCGGCACCGATTCAAGACATTCGCAATAGAATAGTCAAAGGTCCGATTCCGACGCTAACGTTATCGAACACAAAAATAAAAGGCAACAAGGTGGGAATACTCGCGTCTTACTACAATCGCTATCTCGATGAGGTTGGCGATCATTTTTTGAGAAAAGCCAACGAATCCATTCGTCTGCTGAATTGCGAAATTTCGCACAACAGGGAGGAAGCTATCTACGTGCTTTCGCCTCACTGGAACGTTTTCGAGTCGAACATATCGGAAATTTCGATTCACATTAACGATACTTTGATCACCGACAATGGCAAAGGAATACTTCAATTTTCGCGCGACATGAGATACTCGAATAATCTCTTTCACTGGGTAATGCAGGACAGCACGATCGAGAGAAACGAGGCCGGTGGCTTCGAAGTTTCGCTTCCCTACGTGTGGCAGTACAACGAAAATTTCACTCATTCGCTATACTTCGGCAACAACACTTGGCGCAACAACAACATGTTCGCTTTCATAATTGACGGTCATTACGCAAATTTGAACATAACGCACAATCGTTTCGACGGTAACAATTGCAAGAATGGTCTCGTATCGATAAGGGGAATGGAAAAGAGAATGAAGATCGACAACAATCGCATAGAGAGAAACAGCGGTACTTACATGGTAGAGTTTCGCGCCGACAGTCAATCGGAGATATTGGGTGAAATACGGGCGCGTTTCATTCTCAACGAGGTAAAGGAAAATTATCACTCCGGCATCAGCCGTGGTTTTCATCAGATGTACAACACGCAGACTTACGTCGTTGGTTTTCACGGGATCCAGAAGGTCGACGTTAATCGAAATTTGTTCGGAGATAATTCGTTGGATTACGAACTGCTTGCCGGTATAAGAACGGCAAAGATAAACAATATCGTCGATGTAACGGAAAACTGGTGGGGCTCGGACGAGGACGCGAAGATTAAGGAGAGAATATTCGACTTTGACGATTGGAACGATCACGCCGTGGCGAATTTCCGGCCGTATCTGACGACGGACAGTTTCGTCTCGTCGGTATCTCCCTCGTGGGAAGTTCGGCCGATGATCGATCTCGACAACTTGGGTGGTCGTATAACCGAGAATCTTTCGCTCTATCATCGTTCGAATCCGTACGTTATCCGCTCGGATATAACGATAATGCCGGAAGCAACGCTGAACATATATCCCGATGTTACGATGGAGTTCGCGCCGAACGTCGGTATCCTCGTTCTCGGCACTCTGAAAGCCGTTGGCGCGGCCGGTCACGAGATAATCATGAAACCATTGAAGCGCCAGGATTCGTCGTTGCCAAAGCCTATATCGAAACGTACAACGAATAACGATCCGACGGAGAGTATAAGACTGTGCAAAGATGGCAAATGTTCCAAGGCGTCGAACGAAGGCTTCGTCGAGTATTTCAATCGTACGACTCTGCAATGGACTCCTCTGTGCGATTTGAGATTCACCGAGAGAAACGCTCAGGTGGCCTGCCGACAGTTGGGATACGATCCGGTCAACGTTTATGCGTCGCACGCTCGACGCTACGAGCTTCATCCGGGGTCGATGACGAGAATCTGGTCGTGGCCCGAGCCCCTGCAGTGTTCGGGCAACGAGGCTCGGTTGGAGGAATGCCAGATAAGATTGAACGGACAACTGTTCGGTCACAAGTACGATTGCCCGTGGGACGGTCAATTCGTCTTCGTAAACTGCGGCAAGAGAAATCTTGAGAGTGATTACGATTATTGGGGCGGTATACGAATAGCCAATAGCGAATTCGAACATCATCTGTATGAGGATCGCATACACGACGTCGTCACTCACGAAACTGTGCGCCGTGTCGAGTCGGTGCTGAAATACTTGAACATAACCGGAGCCGGTATTCTTCACAATGAAAAATCGGCAGCTGTACAATCGGTGATGAAGAATCCCGTCGTCACTCACGTTAAAATAACTCGAAGCGCTAATCACGGCATCAACATCGTATCGCCGACTCACACGGTCGAACTTTTGCTCAACGAAATCGACAATGTTCTCGGCAACGGTGTCAACGTTCTATCGATAACCGGCGAGGGTAGAGAAGCCGAGGAGAGTTCGTTCACTCCTATAAAAGATCTCAATGTACCTTATCATCTCTTCAGCATGGTCGACATTTGCGACACAACAAAAGAAGTGACGATAGAGGAGAGAGTACTCGTTTATTACAAGTACGACAATAATCCCGTTAATTGCGTGAAAATCTTTCGTAGCGCCTACAGAGCGAAACCATTTGGATTCAGACTGTTGCAATTTAATTTGTACAATTCGACCGGGAAACCCGGTCGCGCCGATGGTATTACACTGTACGACGGTGACATCTACAACGTAACTGCCAAGGAAATTGGACATTTGGAATTCGACACTCCGCGGGAGAAGAAATTATTCAAAACTTATGGACCGAGTCTGAGCGTTAAATTGTTCGCCAATGGTGCAAGTAGCGTTCACGGCTTCATCGCCGAAGTGGTGACACTGCCGATTTCGGCGATTGGCTTTAATCGCGACGTGCAACACAACATTTCGTATTCAGTCATATCGAATTGTCGCGAGGGCGCTGTTAAGTATGCGAGCGCCGGCGAAGTAAACGCTGTAATGACACTGGAGAAAAATCAATTCGTCGATAATTGCGACAAACTTTATGGAAATTTTTCCACCTGCAAATCGTCGGTGACCCTCGATGTCCAGAACACCCAGTCCCTTTACTTCAGAAACAATCTCGTAAAGGGAAATCAAGGCGGTTTATCGATTCGCGCCGATTCCCGAGGCTCGGCGACTTCGCTCAAAGGATGGATACACAATAATCTCTTTACCGATAACGTTGACAAACCGGCGTTATACGTCGAGGGGCGACAGAGCAGTCCCTATCAAGAAGTCACGATATTCCGGAATTATTTCACGAAGAATCGAGCCCCTTACGATAACAATATCGTTCTCAAACAAGTCGTCAGTAACATGACACTGAATTATTTACACGCAAATCTTGCCCTTCATCTTCTCGAGATCTCGGGTTTCGAGAGAGTTCGTCTTCCCATTTATCAGAGCACTTCGCACAATGGATTTTACAAGTCCGTCAATTTCTTATTCGTCTTTTTTTTTTTTTTTTCTACTTTTTATACTTGCGTGAAAATGATGAGATTTTATTAACGCCGCTTTTACGTTTGCTTCAGAAATTACGCTGTAGATCGCAACGGTCGCAGCACGATTGTCGCCGGCACACCGGGCCAGCAATACGTGGACAACGTGTTCTTCAATCCGGACAACGATTACGAGATTCTGACGATGAATCGATCTCTGTGAGTAACGCGATTCCGTTGGCTTTTCGAAGTAGTTCGATCGATCTTTATCCTTTTGTATTTTTATTTCATAAAAACTCGCAAACTCGCATGCGCATGATTAATCTATCCAGGGTGATCAGCATGGATTGGTACAGTAAGTAAGTAATCGATCATTCGTAGTTGTAACATTTTATTCTCTATGTAGTTTGTGCTGCTTTGCTTTAGGAAAAATACTTTATTGTATGAAAATACGATATTCTTTTTATGATTTTGCCAGCTAACAGCGCTAAAAGTAATGTAGAAAAAAAAAAAAACATTCTAAATTGCTGCACGTATCGGATTATTCGCGTCTATGTAATCTTTTTCCCATGCCGCTGTTGCGTTCTTCAATTGTTCGATACGAGGAATGATTTTTTTTCACGCGCATTTTTTCGTACTTACAGTCAACTTGAAATGTGGAGATCCCACGTGGACGCGAGACACAATTGGTGGGGATACAACGAAACACTCGCGGTAGCCGGAAGAATTCGCGATCGTGGCGATTCGCCAGAATTATTGCAAGTCGATTATCAACCTTACCACATGAACAACAAATCCGTTCTCAACGGCAAGTGTCCTCCAGCGTGGGACCTCGTCGGCGATACTTGTTACATTTACATAGGCGCCCCGATGGACTTTTACGGGGCTCGAGATTTTTGCCGAGTAAGCGTCGGAGCATCTTTATGCGCTTTTTGTTTTCCATAGCATTCGTAAAAAGACGATTGTAAGTTGTACTTTTCCGTTTCGCAGTCGGCCAACGCGTCAATGCCATTCATTATGGGAGAATACATAGAATTATGGAAATTCTTGAGAAAACAACAAGATCGTTTCGACTATTCCGAGAGAGTGTGGGTTCAACAATTGGAACGCGTCGATCAATGTACGACTTTCACGTATCAAACTATTGAGATTGACCATTGCGGTCAGCCGAGCCCCTTCATTTGCGAAATAGGTAAAGTATTCGGCGATTCGCGATATCGATGAAATCATTTTGTTCGCACGCTGACATTTTAATTTATCACTCACAGATCCTAGAGTCTACATAGATCCCCTGTCGTGGAGAAAAGACATAGTGGCTATCGGTGTACTAGGAGCAATTGCGGCGGCTCTCGCTCTTTTGGCTGCCGCTATCGGTTTCTGGATCTCGAAATCCAAGAAGCGTAAATTGGAAAGGCTCGAGAGGCGAAATTCTATACGGCAATCGTTGCATTCGTTGAGATCGGTCGGTTCCACGTCCGGCTTTACCGAACTCAATTATCGAAGAAAACCCATTGCCGTAAGTACCGCGAACACGACGAATAAACAAAAACATTGCAAAGCGCGCGCGAATATGCTTATTTCGAAACCGGCGAGTTGTTTCTCGTCAAAATTTGAACATCGCGCACTATGGGAGCGTTTTAACTAATCGATTAACAAAATTCTATGAACAGCAAACACGGGAAGAACAAGTCCTTTTATCGCCTCCTCCGCAGGTTAGAAATTCTACAATGAAAAATGAAATAACCGTGTACGCTTTCGTTAATTATTACTGTCGTGACGTCTTTGTAAAAGCTTATCTCGTACGTCTTCGATTAATATTTTCGTCGGAAGCCGCGATGCGAGCAACTTCTGATTTTACAATGAAACGGAAACAAGCTAATGTTGTCGATTAATTAAACGATTTTTTTTTATCTCCGACCGCAGACGAAGCAATCGACGGACACTCTGAACTCGAGATCTCTCGACTACAAGAAGATGATGAACGGCGGCAGCATAGATTCGATGGACAAATCGCAGTTAAATTCGTCGATGGAGGACAATCAGAGTTACGACGTTTACGAGGCTCACAATCCTCGTTACTCACCGAGCACGAGTGACTTCAAGGGAACCGCTCAGAAGTATCCGGTTACGCACGCGGATAATCCGGTGTTCGATTTGGCTTATCGAAACGAGGGTTTTCGCAATCATTCGACTTTCGCGTCACGAGCCGGTAGCAATTGGCCATCGGGCGCGAACAGCGAAGTCGCACCGGACGAAAGTCCGACGGAGCGGATAACGGAGTCCGAATACATGAATAACGCATCGACGCTGCCATTGAATTCGAGTCTGGCGATGACCGACTCGATAACGGAGCTCAAGAGGGACATAGACGCGACACCGGCGTACTCACCGCTCGAATACGGCACATATGACCCACCGCCGACGACACCCGGTTCCGAACCAGTTCCGGAATACTTCGGTCCACCCGTACCGCAGCCTTATTACTACGAAGAACGCCCGCGAAGCGGCACTCTTCTCGAGACGAATTTGGATACCGGCGAGGAAAAACCCTTGCGCTCGAAGAGCGAAGCTCTCCTCGAGACGAATTTCGATGTTTTTTTGCCAAACGAACCGACGGAATTGACACAATTGTCCGCCGATTCGAGAAGCAAGAGCCAACCGCTAGAGACGGCGATGTGAAAAAGTACAAAAATACTATATAGGTAAAATATCATTATTTTTTTTTCTTTCTTTTTTTTTTTGACACTACACAAGCTCAGAGTTCAAACGTTTCTAGATGATATATCGGTCTATCGCGTTTACGACATTGTATATATATACAAATCGCATATATATGCATAAGTGTGCAACGATGAGCGCGCGATCGCTATAAAATATCGAATGCACAAAGAGAGCATACGGACTAATCGTGATCATCGCGTGTACACGTTCGAAAACGGTTTGTCAGCCGTTTTCCACATACGCACTGCCCGACCGAATCAGTCTGTCCTAAAAGACTTTCAACAATTTTCAATAATCGCATTCCTTGTAGATGACAATAGCGACATAGAGCGTTTTAAACGCATGTATTTATCTTTTTTTTTTGCTATACCTAATTACCGAATGTTAAATGATAAATTTGTAAATAAGTTTCGTTGACGATACGCTTCACAAGTCGAATGATATAGTTCGATTGAAACAGAAAGGAAACAAACAAAAAAAACTTAATTCTTAATCGTAAGCGGACACGCTTCCGTCGATCGCGTTAACTCGGCTTATCCAGCATTTATTTGGACGTTTTTTTTTTGTTTCTGTTTAATACAAATTGCTCCCCGTAGATGTTAGTAATTTTGATTATTTTCTACGCATAAAGCGATCTCTCGCACGATTCGCGGAGAGATACGTTTTATATTCTATTTATAATAGTTAAAACGACAATGGGAAATCGTACTAATATAAGATTATAGATTTAATTTGTAATGCGGCGAGACGAGAGAAAATTCGTGTATTTATTCGGGTATTAGCACTGCCAAAACACGATTTATCTTGTCGCGATTTTAAGGTGGGTAATTATTGTATAAGTTGTTTCAATTTGTGATATATAACTCGCGTTCGAACGCATGCCGCGAGTATAAATATACATATACTATAAACGCTACGATAATACCATAATATTTGTCGGAGGACTTTGTACTCTTCTTACCAAGATACGCTTCGTCCCTTACGAATTTTTGTGTGTTTTTTTTTCTTTCGACGCATCTACATCCACCGCTGTCCTCTGGACGCTTCCAATGCCGCGTACGACAATTCGCGACGGCGTTTATAGTTCGTATCGACGCATACTCCGTCCATAGCTATATAAGATATCTTCTAGCGTATACTATATATGTTTAAGGTCTCGTTAAATTATAATTTCGTAATATCGCCGCACCACCACCGTATCGCCCCATTTCCGATCACACCGGAAACCATACTCGGTGTTAACATTTGTAAGATACGTTCCGTTTTGTTAGATACTAAGAATTAATTATTAAAAGACGAGCCTCGTTATCACTCTCGAGTACCAGCCTCATTGATCCATTAGAAAAAAAATAACTTGGATATGTGCGCAATTAGCGTAAGTAACGCGGTTCTACCGTGTACACATAATGTACATCTCGTATCGTATTATATTAAGTTAAGAATATATATTTCCGTTTTTCGATATTTATACGAACGAATCTTGTTGGGATTTATCTCCGCATCGATTCATCACGAATTAAGTTGTAATAAATTCGTACTTTAATAAAGACTTTGATACATACTTACGATTTATTTATCATTTTCTAAAAAACTACTTTCGATAATCGACAAAGTGTTAAGGAACGGGAAGTAGAGTGCGGAAATGTTTTTTACAGTTGAATTCAATTGAAAACAAAGGATCGAGTTCGTTTTTTTTTTAACAGTATTTAATATATTAATAATTATGTTCATATACATTAAGTTGCCAACAGCGGCCGAATCGGGGAACCCCGGCGAGCGAGGAGTAGCGTAAAATACGATCGTCGCATCGCAAGGAGATTCTTCTCAAGATCGCGCTCTTAAGAAAGTTGCCAGTTTTTTGAGCTTTTTTTTAGAAAGTAAGGCCCAAAGGAGACAAAGTTACCGCGCAAAGTTAAATTTGCGCCTTCCTTGTCGCAAGAGTGCCATTTGTACGATCTCGGTACCGCTGATAAGCATGCATCTTCTCTCGTGCGCGTCTCGCTCTCATCTCGTAAAACATCTATATACTCTTTTTTCCACATCATGATTCGTTTCGTACGATACTATTATTTCATTGGAATACGAATACTAAACTTCTCAATGGAGAAAAAAAAAAAAAAACACAAAATTTGTCTTATCGCTAATAAAGTTTTAGTTGAGGCCCATAGGAGGGAGGGCTTAGGAAATCGGGGGGCGGTGCGAAAAAGACCGCCGCGACGAGAGCGTTGCAAAATCTACGCTTATCGAATGAAAATTTACTTTCCGCCAGATACGAACTATCTTTTTTTAATTTGTAATTTTTTTTTATACTTCCGTAACGCGAATAAAATCTAATATAATTACTTTTTTTTTTCAGGACAAAAGTCATTACAATGCAACATTGCGCACGCGTTCGTCGCATAAAATCGAATATATTTATAAATATAATTTTTAAAGAACAAAGTAAATATATTAACAACTATGTCGAATAATCATCGTTGCGCTCGAATGATTTACACTGCAAATATCGTATATGGTTATTCGCAGTGCGAGGGTTGTAGAATTTGTCATTTCATTTGACTAACTATATTATCTAGAAAATATATTAATGTTGTATATTTGTATATCTACTATTACACGATAAATAGTATATAGCTTTATTTTTTTTAGGCCGGCGACGAAAAGAGATAAAAATGGAATTTCGCATTTCTACAAATCTTCGGTAGTAGACAATTTGAAAATGCACCGGCCGGATTTACATATATGTATATAGTATATGTATAGAATATTGCACGTCGAGTCGTATTGCACCGAATTGGCTACAATTTCTCATATATATCTAGTATGTAAATAAAATTGAGGAAAATACTTGGAGTATTTCTCGTATAGTTCGTGTGAATTTACGATTTAACGTAGAAATATGCATTTGTATCTATCATAGATATTACCTATCGCTATAAATCACGAATGCTTAAACGAGTGCGCCTTGTACGACACTCGTGTAACTATTATCAATTCTTTTTTTCAATCTTTGCCCGTTGGAAAAAACTTGAAATTAAACAACTTTCAGAATCAGCATCATTGTTATAATTGCACTGCGGTAGGCTATTGCGCGAAGCAAAAAAATATAATCGACAAATGGCAATAGCATTAGTTATTTACACGTTTAGCAGTACCGCCGAGGGCCGCGGTTTTATTTTCTCTACTGTCGAGCAATACTTTTGCTATTTATACGCGCAAGTGAAAAAATTCTATAAACTCTATATCGAGGAATTGAGCCTTTAAACTTTTCGTTATCATCTTTCATACATGGGTATAACTTTTTTTAAGCGAACGCTATATATAATATCTCGCGAATGCCTGTATAAATTCTAGTTTAGCAAATCCCACAAGAGGAGCGTTGCGCTCTTATTTCGAGAGAGCAATTTTATCGTGGAAAAAGCATGCAAATAATTATTTAAAAACAAAAAAAACATATCTCGAAACGGCGTACTCCACGTCTCGGAAGTTGTACTAATATTTCATTGAGTCGTTAAAAACGATAGGGTCGCTTTAACGCGATATTACGGATATTCTACTTGAAAGACCACATTAACGTTTCCACTGTCTTCGAGCCTTTGGTTTTTTATCAATGATATACCTTATATGGAAACAATATCCTACATAGAATTTTTTCACTCGAATGTCCTCTCCGTCAGGTACCCAACATTTCGTTCGATCTCGTTGACCTTACATCTCCGATAACTTACCCCGTTGATTCGGCGCTATAATTAAACGGAACGACGACGAGCACGAATATTCTACAATAGTAAACGGCAGTTCTAATGCCTCCGACAAATGTCTCGTTGCCACACGCAAGTTTTATCGGTCATCGAATAATTCGAGAGGCTGCATTGCCAAGGCATGTGATAATTGTGTTTGCACCTTATCTCGTAGTGTCACATTGGTTAATACGCGATATAACGTCTAGTAATTATATATTAATAAGTTAACAATTATAATTTTACAAGAAACAAAAAAAAACAGTTTTATCGACGGAAGACATTTGCTGATTTTTGCTGTCGTCTTATATTCATTCTTAATGAATACTCGTTTTGTTTTTTTATATATATGTATATGTAAGTAGTTTTATAATGCACTATTTTCGATAGCTGAACTATCGCAGGATCGCTTGATCGCAGACCGGCAGGATCGATCGATCCCGCAACAATAATGATCTCTCACGCGCTTCTAAAAAGTGTTCGGCAGAGTCTCGGCTGCGAACGGCCATGCAATTATCTTCGTTGTTCGGGCAATAGAAAATTTCATTTGCTTTACAACTCTCCGCGCGATGCAAACGTTCGAAAGGTCGTCGATCGTTCGGGTTTGTCAAATTGCCAATAGGAAAAAGAAGTTTTCTCAATTGAAAAAAAAAAAAAAAAAAACAATCGAACGATCTTTCTGTCCGAATGAGTATGAGCAAAATTAAACAATAAATATTACCAAGAAGAAATCCGAGCGAAGTACGGTTTTTTTTTTTTTCAAAAAAGCACAATGCAGAGTTAGGAGATTTTAACGTGGCGATGAGAAATCGTAAAAAAAAAAAAAAAGATTGCCATTGAGCGTCCGTCGCTGCCGGATAAGCTGTGAAATAAGTGCGACCGTTTGGCTTCGTCTCTAGACTAGAAAGAGCGTGTCACTGCTTGTCAGTGAATCGTATTCAACACCGAATATTTTCTTCGTCCGTTCGACTGCCCTTTTGCAAAAGGCCACGTCCTTCGAAGCGAATAAAAAAGTAAAACACGAAAATGAGAGACATAGATTCAGAGAGAGAGAGAGAGAGAGAGATAGTGGAAGAGAGTATAGAGAGAGAGAGAATGAAAATGTGCAAAGAGAAGTAATTATCACGTGAGTTTTTTGTTCGGCGAGGTACGAGGGCATAGACTTAGCGGAATTACGCGTGGCCACAAGCCAGTCCATCTCAATTACGCCGCAAAAACTATTGAGAAAGAAAAAAAAAACTGTGTCTAATTATTTGCCGCTTGAAGGGGAAGCATCTGTAGACTCTTTTCCACCTCCGTCCGCGGATCTAATTGGGCCATATGCATGCATTCGGGTGCGGCCAGTGGTACCGTAACGTAACACGATGTTCCTTGATTGATCGCGTTGTCGTGAACGAAATCGTATTTCGTTTGATTGCTCGCCATGTGATCCAATTTCGAAAGACCTACCAAGGCTGCCAAGGGGTTATAGTAACTAGTCGGACTGACCGGCGGCGAGGGATAAGGCCAGTAGAACGCTGGCGGATAAGCCGGAGCGTATTGCGGCATAGCACGTGCCATCAGTGCATTTTGCGGTATGAATATACCTCCCGGTCGAAATGGTGGCGGTGGTGGCATCATGGTACCTCCTGCGACGAAAGAAAAACAATATAACGTAAACGAATCTCGAAAAAAAATTCCACTACAATCAAATTTTCTTATTTGCCAAGAGAATGAAAAAAAAAAAAAAAGAAAAAACATTTTTCCAGGTCCCTCTGGTTGCGAAAAAAAAAACAAAAACATCTTTTTTTTGGGTGCAAAGAAAGACAGTTCCCGATTTATATATAAAAATATAAGTAGTCTTTTTTTAGCTCGTGATTCTCCGAGCTCTTAATTCGCGCTATATGTGTGACCGGATGTAAAGAAAGTTAACATTGCATACATGAATTAAAAAAAAAAACACCAACAACCAATTGACCGATGGACCCATGAACTCTATATACAATACAAATAATAAAAAAAAGATTCTACTCTAAGCCAGTTTGGCTCGACATCGTGCAGAAATATTACTCGAGCCGACTTTGCGTATTTTTTATTTGTTATATTTTTTTTTTTTTTATCGCCGCACGATGCCGTATTTTTTAATCGATAATGTACGGATTTATCGATTTTCAGGATAAGTCGTATATTCGGTTATCGTTATTTCAATGAAAAAAATAAAAAAATAAAGACACGCCGATGTAAAAATACCGTACATCAACGATTGAGGAATAATGAATGGACTTCGCCTACCTGGAAGCACAGAAGTTAGTATTGTACGTAGGTCCCCGCTACCATACCATGATCGACACTGCACCATTGTAAACATAATATATACGTAGATGTGTATGTAGGCTGCACGCACCACTTGCGAATATTTCTGCCCCCTTTCTGCCAAATCACCAATAATAAAAAAAATCCATCCCACTGCACACGCACACAGCTATGAGTCTCTTGCTTTCGCTATTCTCCCACTTTTTTTCCTTTTCTCTTTCTTGCCCTTTGAATTACAATGTAATTATAAATATAGTATTTATAAATCTCCAACGTTTTTTTTGTTGTTTGTTTTTTCGTCCCGCTACAACCACAGTAAGCATTTTCCAAAGATCCCGCATATACACGTACACCACGAGGGTTTTTTGTTTTATCTCTTAGACTGCGCATTAATTATTTTTTATTTTGTTTTTTAACGATCGTTATCACACGATCGTAGCCCCCGCATCGCCGCTGAAACGTATAGAGAATTAATCTGCAAGAAAAAGTGTCATGAGGAGAGTAGAAAGCACAGGGATAGAGCGAAAAAGATAGTTTAAAAAAACAATCGCGAAATCTATCAAGTCCGTTACTTTCGTTTCGTAACTACGAGAAAAATGTTGCTGTAAAAATCCCTGTCACTTAAGCTGACAAGATCAACGAAGAGAATAATTAATGATAATTCTTTCAAAGCGTATGTAGCCCACTTCGCAGTCCCGATATCGACAGACATGTAGAACTCGAGAATTCGTAAATGTCTCGAGAACGGAGCTCCGGCTTACACACACCCGACTCTACAAAACCCCATGTTAATATAATAATTTGCCCACAAGAAAAAAACGGTTTCTATCGTTTTGCATGCATTTAAATAATATACTCAAATGTCAAGCTGTACTCCGCGATATCGGATAATCGAAAGTTGCCCAAAGTTCGCGATCGAAGAAAACGACGCGGTAGATCTGCGTGATTCTACTTTTTTTCTCACATTTCTCTGCAGTCTGACAATCCACCGGACGACAAGCTGCGGTAGATAGAAGCGGGTGGCACATAGTAGAAGTCAGAGGGCGAAGGTAAAATTATATCGAGAATGATCGATGACCGATACGGATGAGAGGTATCGAGATAATATAAATAAAAATAAAAAAAATTGAAAGGATCCGCACCGACGCTGGGAGAGGAATTGGAACGACGGTTGAGTTACGGTTGTGTGGGAAAAAAAAAATGGAAAAATGAAGAGATAGAATAATATTTTTAAAAGTGTTACGACACAAATCTCTTCAACTCCAAAGTAACCTGTGAACCCAGTAAAGAATATCCTTAGAAAACGTGACAGGAATTCTTGGACGTACTCTTCTTTCGCGCTTTGGCGATAATCAACGCAAAAGATAATTTATAAAAAAAAAAAAAAAAAAGAGAACGGAAAACAATGTTTTTATACGATTCACCGCTGTGCGAGACGCTCGACCAACTGAAATTTGAGTTACGATGAACTAATTACCTACAACGTCTAGCGAACCTTGCGGCGATGCGCAAGAGGAAAATAATGTAAAAGTGAGCGCGCAAAGCTCTAGCGAAAAGTACGTCCACGAGACGAGGTAATCAGGATATAAGAGTCCACCAACCCGACAAGCGCAAAGATATCCACGAGACACGAGTACATTTATTTAACATGATTATTGAATATTAATATAATCTTCGATATACAGAAAAAAGTATACAGATAAAAAAAAACGGTATGTGATCGCGTGTGTGTGTGTGTGTGTGTGTTTTTATGTCATTTCTGTATGATTGTTGAACGTGTACGATAGAATCCTATGTCCCATAAGGCTATAAATGAGTTTTTATAACAAAAAAAAACGGTAATAAAAAAAAAAAATTAGACACGTCGCACAGTCAAGATATTAATCCCGTCCGTGATCGCGAGACTGCAACTGGTTAGCTTTCGCTCGGGCAAAGGCAGAATAAGCTTGCAAAGAACATTACCTATTACGCCCGGATAATACACATTGTTTGATAATCCGTGAAATACTGTCAAGCGAATATCGTCGAGGCGTCGTGAATCACTATGTATTTTATTTTTATTTTTTATTTATCCTCTAAAAATCCGTGAGTACTCTGCTTGAGTAGTTATTACAATATTTGTGGAATGCAAGACAATTACTATAATTAAAATTGATGGACATTTGCGCAGTAACGTTTCGTTTTTCCACAATTCAACGCTAAGGAATGTATCGTAATGTAGCAAATGTAAATCTTACCGCAAAGTACAGGTACTCCCGGATTCAACTGAAATATCGCGTTATCCGACGTATCATCGGAATTAATAAATATAAACAACAACAAAAAAAGGAGAAAAAAAAAAGAAACGACACGGTCAGTCACCAAATGTTAGCCATCCACAACACCAGACAAATAATCCAACACAGCGTTTCACGGTCTAAATGCGATGAGCTTCGAGTTAGTACGGTAGTAAAAATATATATATAGTGAAATAGAGAAGTATTGTTGTACAACGAATAAATTTGCCCATCCATTTCGCGGTGAAACTTCCAGCGAAAGCCAACAACAGTGTAATGCAATAACTCTTTGTTTTGTTTATCTATTTTTTGTAGAAATTTATACGTAGTGCACGCAAATATTTTTTTCGGGGCGCATCTTACCACCGGCAACAAACCCTTGTGTAATTCATTTATAAATATAAAAAGAGAATAAAAAAACGAATGACAGATGCCACACTATGATTTTGAAATGTTTCCGTGAAGCGCGTATTTGTTTTTCGGCATCGATTGTGCGATTTTTTTTTCAACTCCGCGGAAACATTTCAATACCCTTGATAAACACCCCTACGGAAAATTCCAAGATGCACCCCTATCGGAGTTGCGAGCCGGCGGATCATCGTCACTTAATTTTTTTGGTTGTTGTTCAAGCTATTGTCGCCTGAGCGCGACATGCTGTTTTGCAGTTGAGAAAGACAAAAGAACCAATGGTTCACCCGCGCGCAAACTCCGTTTAGACATATGCCTACATGCTATAATAAAGCGAAACCGAAAAGTAGATCTCCGCATCGGAAACGGACCTCGGCGAACATGAAATTTTTCGCATCGTACTTTGATATCCCGTGACAAACGACAAAGTTTGCAGTGGAAGACGTTAATTTCTGAGAGCATTTGCTTTTTTTATTTAACACGCAAGGTTCGTCTCGATTGATCGTCACGGCTCGGGGAAAGGAATTCGTATTGCGCAAAAGTTAAGTGTACAGTCGCCCGAGTGAGGAGCCGGTGATCGTGAATTATTAACGAGTCCGTCGAAACATTATAAATCTTCCTCCACAGAAAACATTCCATGCAAACGGTAGTTTGAAACTGATTCGATCGTCTTGATGCAACGACTCGATTTTTTCGGTGGCTTCGAACTCCTTTCTCTCAATAGAACGAAAAAAAAAAAAAGTTATTGGCAAGATTTGAGACTATTTGGCATTACGAGTTGAATCTCGACGTTGCCACGAAAGAACCGAACAATAAATCTGCAGAAATCGGCATTGTCACGGAAAATCTATTTTTTCTCGGCTGTAAGATTCGAGCGCAACGAATTCATTGCCCGCGTTGAGAAACAGTGACCGCGAGAGGATCTCAATGAGAGTAAACCGCTGACACCGAGCCGAGTACGAGAGCCAGAGTATTTATTTCATTGTTTAATGCCGTTTCGACGGGAGACCGTCGAATATTATCGTCGTTTACGAAGCCAGTTACAAATTAGCTTTAGCCCTTTCGTACGAGTACCAAGCGCTCTGCTCGATACGCGTCCTTTAACGACCAAAGGTTCGCTGTGTCGTAGGATTGTGCGCAGGAATATTCGGATGTTTCGTTTTTTTTTTTCGGGAAAGAGTCTTAGCTGCGCGAAATACTAATGATAGAGGGTGTGTATTTTTTTTTTCTATGAATCGAAGCGAGTAAAGGACGGTCACGCAATGAAGTTCTAGCCGCGTGGAAATTTTATATATATATATATATATATCTAAGTATCTAATTACATCAGAGTCGCGAACCCGTTTGATTAATTCGTTCTCCCTAATCGTAGCGAAGACATGGACCTTTATAAAAATGTATCTACCAAAAAAAAATATATATATATATCTATAGATATGTATACATATCATTCGCGATTGTATTCTGAAAAATATTATTTACATCGTGTAAAATGTCGCTAACTCGTTAATAATTTTCAGAACGGAGTGAAAATTTACTTCACCGAATACGGTGTTCGTAAGGCACTTTTGGTTATTCTGGAATGATGCGAAATGCTCGCGAAAGCTTAATGCTAATAAACAAAAATAAATCGCGAGATATTTAAGTTCCATCGCCTTATTGTCGTTAACTTTACTGCGATATCGATCGGTCGCTAAGTACTATCATTATTATATATATTTTCTTTTTCTCATCACCACAAGTAAGTTGAGTTTTGTTATTAATCGCAAAAACTCGAAGGCACTACCTCGGTGTTTGCAAAGAGACAAGATATGTATAAGATGGAAAAAAAACTCTGATTGTAACGCGGACGTGAGTTGGCGTCGACGTTTCGTATACCCGTTGAAAATAAAAAAAAGAAAAAAAAAAAAGCCATTCTCCGTAAACTTCGTTTACCCGTATGATAATGATTCTCGAAATGGCCCGGTTGCTCCGATCAGTGCTATTCGCGTATTACAACGTGAATTATTATCGATAAAAAATGTTTCGAGAAGTATGTAAAGACGCGTCGCGAGCCGCGAGCGAAAAAAAAAGCTACTCCTAAGGTCCGATAGTCGGGGATAAATTTGTGAAAAAAAAAAAAAAAATAGTAGAAAATAGAAAAATGAAGCTAGCCGTCGATAAGCGATACGATGAGAGTGATCGATCGAGTCGCTGTTCGGTCGCGTGTTTAATAATATTATTTCATTTCGTAATATGCCTCAAATTAAATTTGAGGATAAAATTGAGCAGGATACGCCAATCCGGGATTGGCGGGAGGTCCGGGAGCGAAAGCACCCGGTGCTTGCCACGCGGCCCTCTTGGGCATGTTACCGACGGTTTCCGTGGGGAATGCGTTCTCCCAAGATCTCTTGAGGCCCATAAAAGCGGCCGGATTAAGCTGCGCGGATTGCATTATAGGAGGCAAGAGTCCATGATGATGATTGGGAGGCGCGCGGAGAATGGGAATTCTCGCGGACGGCATGTTGAAGAGTAAAAACGGTGCGTGCGGATTTTGAGGATGAAGAGCGGAATGATGATGATGATGATGAGGAGCCATCGAGTAGGAGGAGAGTTGGTGTTGAGAGGGGGCGGGCAGAGCCAGAGCTTTGCTCGTTGCAACGGCATTCGGCGATAGCGCGGAGTTCGATGTCGGCGGAGGATTCGAGGCTAGCGCCATCAGGAAGAAATCTTGATTTCTCATCGCCTGGGCCTGCGCCTGCGCCTGCGCCTGGGCCTGGGCCTGCGCTTGGGCCTGAGCCTGCGCTTGAGCCTGCGCTTGCGCCTGAACGAGCGCGTGTATGTCCCACAGATGCGGCTGGCTATTTTGTACCGGTACGCTCGCTTGCGGGGGTGGGTGAGCTAGAGCCGCGGGTGTGTGTGTGGTCAACGTACCGGGTGACAGAAGTGATTTCGCCGGTGGCGGTTGAGCTCCCGTCAACACAAGGTTCATGTCTTCGCCGCTGCATTGGAAAACCTCGATGTAACGTTGCTTCTTCCCGAATATCATATAACGATGATGTCGCTGCGTTGCGCACGCGAAAGCCGAATTCTCGCTGTCCATTTGGATGAATGCCTCCCCCGACGGTTGTCCCTGTTTGACGAACACAAATAGAAACGTTTCTTTTACTTTAAATTCTTTTTTTTTTCCTCCCATTCACAAGCTAACGCGCGAAACCTACGTATCCACCGACGAGTTTTTTTTTTTTTATAATACGCACTTGAGCATTGTAGACCATGTGGACTCCCTGATAGACGATGTTTTTCGAATGCTCTCCCATAAACTCCAAAATATGCTCGACGAGCGCCTCGTAAGGAAGACCCCGTAATCGAACGCAATCTTTACGGGTGCCCGACGTGATGATGTGTTGAGGAAGCAATGGAATTGGAAGTATCGGCGGTATAGGTTCGTAGGTCTTTGGATCGATAGCTCTGTTCAAGACCTGCGGCAAACAAACATTTTACTCACCTACCTTTCTTTTTCATTAATTTACGAATTAAACGGGAAACACACCTGTTGCACTTCCGCCGTTGTACTTCGGAATAATTCGATGTACCGGGTGCCGATGGATTCGCGATGTTTGCTAAGCGCTTTCGCCGCATCTTCCTCCTTGGCGAACAAAACAAAAGCGTCACCGGTCGCCCGGCCGTCCGGTTTCTTGACAAACAGAACGCCCTCCTCGCCGTCGAGTACGTGGCACGGTTTTTGTCCTCCAAGAAAAAAGTCAATCTGAAAATACCCGCAATATGTTTTTAAAATTTTTTTTTTGTTTTTCTTCTACCAGCAACCGAACATTTTTGCATTTGCAATTCGAATTTCTTGCTCCTACTCACGACTTGTTTCGCAACGCAATCGTACGGCAGGCCTCTCATTCGCACGATAACTTGCGCTCCCCTCGAGAGGAACGCATGAGCTTCGCCACTCGCGCCACCGGCGACACGTACGAATTCCTCGCCCGATGCTTTGTACACTTCGATGTAACGCGTACCGATGTGATGCTTGTGCCTCTTCAACGCCATGTCTCTGTGTTCTTTGCTAACGAAACGCACCAAGGCCTCACCGTTACGCCTGCCCTGGTGACTCAAACACAGGGCAACGCCACCCCTGGAGAAAAGTTAAAAAATTTCGGATCAGTCTGCGTCGTTGACGATGAAATATACGTTACCGCGCCTTTCGAGTACGCGCGATAACGAATAGGGCACGAAAAAAAGAAAAAAAAACAAAAAACAAAAAACCCATCTTACAGTTTTTCTTTTCGTTTGCATATCAAAAAAATCAAAGTCACCGGTGCACTGACTCACGGATTTATGACCCGAGATAACGGTTATCGGCGACGTCGAACTATTGCCGTTAGGGCCAACATTTTTTTAAAATGCTCTCGACTGATTTGCGTTATCGTCCCGAAACAGGCCGGTAATTGAACAATTAAATCAACGTGCGTTTATCGTTATTATTTTTCGTGTAAATACAAAATTAAAAGGTAAATTAGGGAAGTGCGGTATTTAAGTGCACAAGAGCATTGGGAAGAAAAATTGATATTGTTTATCCATCGATATGTGACGAGTTTTTACGGCCTTTTGCTCGCCGTTTTCCATGTACGAAAATTCATTTATGTATGCGTTGGATTACCTTAGTTTTTTCTTTTCGCAAATCCTAGAAGCTTGCGAACGAATCAAATTGCAAAAAAAACCCATTAGAAATGTATGGGCCAAAAGAGGTGTACGATTGGAGAAATACGACTGATAATTATTAACTTACTTAGCAACATTCAGTCCTCTGAAAAACTTGGCGGTGTCCTGGTCGGACGACTGCCAAGGAAGTCCTCGCGCTCTGACCACACAATTATTGTCTACTTCCTCATCTTTTGAGCTGCAATTACAAAAGAATCGTCTTTCGTTGAGTAAACGAGGCAAATATATATATATGTATATCACACGAAGGGAAGTTTTTTAATTACCATATGCCAGGTTCCAAGACGAGATTTATCACTTCGGGATTCTGGAATACGTGCCCTGTAATAAAAAAAAATATATGTTCAGAACAAAAAAAAAAACATGCGAGGTAACCAACGTGAGAAGAAAAAATTGCAGAGACGGCGGAATTAATTATGAAAAAGAAAAAAAAAAAAACGTTTTGTCAACGATTCCTCGTAACTGTACACCTCTCATCCTGTCTCCTGTTTCTCAAACATTCTCATTGTTCACCGCCGGAGAGTCTTTGTTTCTCAGGCTAGATGTGGTTGCTATCGCGCGACATTAAGCTCGTTCGCAAAAATTAAAAGATCAGCAAAATACCATTCGATTTGTCGACTCGGCGTTATTAGCGCCTATCGTGGTTCTAGTCGGCAATCGGTCTCTGTCCAGTTAGTCGAATTCGCTAGTCCCATCCGACACACATGCGGTAAAAAAAAATCGCGTCGAATCCATTGACACAGTGGGTTTTCTTGCGTATGCGAACAATTTGTCGTGGACTTGGATAAATTTTATAATTTATCGGAGCAGTGCGAGTTCGATTTCTCGTTTTCGCGCTGGCGATCCGAAGGTCGCTAAAAACTTCTCTTCGAGGTTTCAGGCGACACGCGTAGGTCGTGCAGCCAACAGGTAACTTGCCAACTATCGGATAAGCCAATTCAGCTGCTTTTCGATTCAACGTTCGCGCGATGCAATTTGAACTTTGTTCCGAACCATAGAACATATCTCTTCTTTATTGAAACAAAAAAGAACTCGTCATCGTAACGGCTCGCAATTGTTTGCCTTCCGAGTATTCAAATTCAAATTTTTTTTTCGACACGAAATAAATTTTACACATATACCGAAATAAATTTTACACCGTTGGATAACGAACATTTTTTTGATCAAATGAACTTGACCGCGGTGATGCGAATGTAAAGAAAGATTAAAAAAAAAATGTAATTGGATAATTGCTAGTTACGATTATCGGATCGGTAAGTACTATCCACGGGAATCGTTGATCGTTGATGCGTATATATTAAGTTTTGCACTATTAAAAAAGAAAACAGAGTCGATGAAACGCGATGCGGCCGTTGGTGGGAGGTTCTTGCTATGATCGCGGAGCAAACGGGTTGGTTACCACTGTGATAAGGAGTGCAGTGTGGCCGGCGTCGCTCATAATATTGTACAGTTCGCCTCGCGGGCATTCAAAAGCCAATACAAGTAACGTACGTATAAGAAGCTTTTTATTATTATTCGGGACAAAATATGCGCGCGACAAGCGGACACCACGGTACCACGGTTTGAGTTTTCCTATTCGTCGCGATGTCGAAGATGAATCCGATAGAGACGATAGATTTCCGAACGCCAGAGCCCGGGCTCTCGAACTCGGTGGTGTAGCGACAACGTCCTCTCGTCGACGAGCATTCGAGTGTATTGTTTCAGTTTAGGTTTTATTTATTCTCACTATCGTCGCGATTGATCACCGGCGGGTTATTAAGAACCGCGCCGAGAGCGGTGCGAAAACGAGATGGAAGATCGAAGTGCCAACAGACCGATATCGGAGGATCGCAATCGTTAATTAATTAGATAGAAACGATAGAAAAAAAATATGATAAACGAAGACATTTGTACAGAAATATCGGGAAGAAACGGCTGCGAAAGAGAAATAAGGTAATAAATAAAGAACGCCCGATGACGATAAACGCTCACCATCCTTGATCATCCTCTGAACTACGTTGACCATGTCCTGAATCTCCTTTACGTGAAAGACATTGTCCGTGTCGGGGGATAAGCCAAAGTCTAATATTATTATCGTCAAGGATTCGTACAAATTGTAAATATAATTCGATAACAGGTTGACTAAACGGTACGATGAATGGTTAATTCGGATATCGACAAAATTGCAATTGACGAACGGAAACAAAAGCAATGCATTCGACATTTAACTCACGAGTATTATTTTGTTCATACGTCGGTTCGTCAAAAAAGAAGATATGTACAACAAAACACACATTTCAATGAGCTAACGGGGAAAAAAATTGAAACAATTGTTTAAAAATTATTGTTCTTTTATACATAATATAATGCTTCATAGAGGGAAAGAAGCGTTATCTTTATGATTATGCAAGAAATTACGTGTTATTAGGCCATTTGCCGTAGGATGTTCAATCGTACGCATTGGTAGATAAATTATATCGAGAGCGGACGATGATTTACGCCGTCAACTCGTTCGAAACATGGATCAATAGCGTGATTACGAAGGTCCTTGTTCTTATCGTATTCTCGGCACTTGTTAACTATGTATACATGTTATATTCACCCCCGAGGCCAGCCTTGGCAATTGAAAATTTGCGTCACTAACGACCGACACTATTTATTTTCCGAAGATAATTAATATCGAAGCTGCGCATCGAATTGCATAATAACACACTACCGTCTTCGACTTCTTTCCGTACTTTTTTTTTTTCCTCTACGAAACACCGTGACTCGGGACAGTGACGCGCTTTTTTTTTTATTACATTTTTTTTCGATCGAAAGAACTCCTTCGCTGTCTCGTAGCGATGCGCGCAATACGCGCGCGAATAACATACGCAAGCGCGCAACGGGTTATCGGGCAATTGTAATCGTAATACTCCGTAGCAGACCGCACGTTCCTAAGCGGTGCATGCTTCGCGCGATATCGCTGATCTTGTTCGCATTTTTTTTTTAACACATCGAACGCGCTATTTCGAAGACTCGACGTCAAAGATAAATGTCGCGCGAATACAAACGAAAATAAAAACATTTCGTTTTCGGAACACGATCGATCGATAATTCAATCGCGAGAGAATGACTGAGCTTTCGAGATGTCCAGGATACACTCACCGGAAGTTGTATTCCGTTCCTTTGGGGGGTCTCGACGGGACGACTAAACAAAACGTTTGTATCACACCGAACTATAGAGCCGACCCGAGAGATCGACGAGTAACCGAGTGTCGTAAGGCGCGATCGTCAGGCCGCTACTGCAATATCTTCACCGTGATGACCTTTCAACCGGCTTCAGACTGATAAGGTGTCCGTCCAACGAGCGGCTTTTCACGGGGGAAGGAACCAATGGAATGTCGATACGACATAGCTTCGACACTAACGGAGGATCGAATCGCTTGCACACGCTACATTCCGAGAAAAATTTCTTGAGCTTCGTTTTCAAAGATATAATCCTACGGTAGGCATAATTGTACTTTACAACGGTTACTCATTCTTTGCTATTAGTCAGAATATACTAAAATACGATTAATCGTCAATGGCGATTTCGGGAAATCACCGATTTTACCGATATATCAACAAAGTTCGAGAATAATAATTGTGAGCTCTCTAAATTCTCGCTAACTTTTCATTAAGTTTAACTTGTAACACTTTTCTCCCACTTTCTTTCATAATATATAACCGATATATTCGCGAATAAAGACAATTCATTCGATGAAATACAAAAGAAAACAAAAATCTCGTAATTTCGAACCTAACAGATGCTCTACAATTCGCTTATTTTTTGATCGATCAGAATAATTAGTGATTTTCCATTTGGTACACGTTTAATCGTCATTGGCGATAAATGAAAAAGAGTCCAATCGAAGAAGTACAATAATGACAGGGATTGCGACGGGCGTTTCTGTGGTGCGTGGGACGCGCGTATATCGTTTTCATATCACCTGTAACAGGTGGTTTTTTGTTTTATTAATCATTCCTCCCCTCCCTCGTGCGCTCGTTGCGATATAGGCTCGGATATGCGGTAGATGGAAAGTCTATGCCGAACGCGACGAGGCTAAAGTCTCGCAAGATCGAGAGAAGACGTACCATAGCAAAAGTATTAAACTTCGAGAGGACACGTAGATCCCGAAAACGAAGAAATTTTTTTTTTTTAAATAACTCTGAAGAATAATTCAAAGACAATGGTAGGTCTGTGTTCGAACGACCTTTCGAGACGGACCTATTCGTGAACGAACCTAGAGACCTTCCCGCTCACTCGTAGATGAACACGTGCTCGCCGTTAGGTTGGAAAACTGCTGCGGCTCTACGAAGGAAGAAAGCTCCCGATGCGTACCCGCATATTTCGACGTAACTCCGTGCAGCCCGAGCGGCCGTGGAAAAAAAAATATTTACGAGTGAAGTTGCCGCATACTCGCTCTTCCCGAATGTCCCGAAGGTCGCGGGCTTCGTACGTGACGATAAAGCCACCGATTATCACGATCGCCCGATCGTTCGCGTTTTCGCACCGCACATTTTTCTAAACACCGATTCGCTTCTTCGAATTGATGATTTTACGATTGCACCGAAAATTTCGTCGATTATCCGACCGACGATTTGTTCCGAATTATTTTATCCATCCGATGACTGGGATCAAAAACTACGACGATTATTTATATAAAACTTTCGTTCTATGACCCTTACGATAAATATTATGGGGGCTCGAGAGAGTGTTCGGCGTGCGGGCGGTTCGAATAACTCTAAAAAGGCAATGCATATATATACTATATGCGCGCGAGTAAACATACCTCGGTTCTCTTTTCTTTTTTTCGCTCAAGACAAGTCGTGGAATAGCACAGATTTTTAACCGGAGTAACGCGCGCACGATGATCCACGATCTATTTTACTTCAGCTTCGAACACACAAGTTTAATTTTTTTACTTAGAATTTGCAAATTTTTTACGCAAATATTACGTTTCGAGACGACTTCTGCAGCGTTTTCAACCGTTCCTCGCGCGTATACAGAGAGCACTGTAAACGCTGCAACGTGGTATACACAACTGTGCGCCGAGTATTCCGACGGTCCGCGGTGGTTGCTTCGACGACGAAGACGATGAAAGCGACGTTCGAGACTGTACTCGGCTTACACGTATATTCCTCGCTCTCGTTTGTGTACGCGTCAGCATAAGCATAAGCTTGTACCACGACCGATCGTCCAATACGACGGGGAAACGCAGAAGTACTCGAATCTCGAGCGCTAACACATGCGCGCATATATTACTTCTCGAACGAATAGCTACGAGTCTCGACTCTCGCGCTCGACGCAAGAGCCTAAGAAAGGCCGCTGATTCCAATTGTCGCAAACCGTACGTGCTTCGCGTCTATTTTCCTTTTCCGATTGAACATTATCGCGAAAATATTTCGCATTCTCGAGAAGATCACTATTGTAGATTTTTTTCGAATTTTCACAATCATCGATTCAACGATTGAATAATTATCAGCTTTACCGCAATTAATGTTATTCCGTTGTTCAATCGGCTCAATTGTTACGAACGCTAATCTAAAAACACATGTTTTTTCAACAAAACAAAGCTTCCTCCGACGAGAAAGCGAAAGATTCACCGATTGAAAGTAATGTTTACATTTGTTTGTTTAGAATATCGATTCGATTATCGTATCGTATCATCGACCGCGGTAATGTAGAAAGTATTTATTTTTTTTTCCAATTATTTTTTAGCTATTCGGCGTAGCGAGGAAAAATTTGTCCGCGCGACTAATAACGGGTGCAACGACTACCTTGTCAACCGCGAAAGGACGCAGCGAACGTTTGACGTTTTTGTTCATGGAACGAACGGGGTACAGGGTCATAGGTTACTTATCGGTCTCGAAGTTACGTAACGCTCGCGAATCATCGATAGCGCATTTATTTCTGCTACGAATTAAATAGAACGGCGACGACAACGACGACGATTATCCAATTCATTATTTTAAAAATACACTTTGAATGGTTACGAGATAAGAACGCGCCGCGACAATTAAACGAATAAAAAGGTGAAAATAGAAGCGACACACCAGTTCCGTTTTTATTTTTCTTCTCGACGATCGAAAGTGTAAACGGAAGGGGAGAATTAATCGATGTCTGCGAAAAATTCGTTGCAAAGATCTCGGCGTTCGACGGCGGGTCACGCCAACTGTAAATGAACTTTTCTCGTGTCCTGGCGTAACGCGAGATCGTCGCGTCTCGTGGCAGTGATTCGCAATCGACGGGCGCATATCTCTCTCGAGATGGCCGAAAGGAACTCGTCGAGTTTGCGGTACACGAAGAAAAGTAATCTCGGCGCGAAGGGCCGGACGCCAGAAAGAACCGTTTCACGGGAACTATAGTCCCCGACGGAGGGTCGAGGTATATACCGTAACAGGAGACGTGGCTCGACAGTGGTTTTCAACGGGATATCCACAACGGCCGGTAAGCTCGCGGAGCCTGGAATCGCCGTAAAATATCGGAAAGAAAATAGACGATAAAAATATTCCAAGAGCTGGAAATTCGATAACGCGAAACATTTGCTCGATCGGGGGATTACGAGAACGGCCTTATCGACGAAGGGATGAATCGTTTGAGAAACACTGACATTGCTGACCCCGCGTGCGTAACTCAAAAATACACTGGACATAGTCGAAACGAAGAAATAATAGAGAGAACGAGACAAAGGCAGCACCCCTTAGGCGCTTTGTCACGGGCTCCATCACCGCGGGAAGCACATTCTCCGGTAAACGAAAGATATTCATGTCAATTTTGTCGCGGAGCCTATTTTGTACGTATAACGCCGACACCTATTCGTAACCGCGCTATTGATCAAAGAATAATGAAAAAAAAAAATATATATATATATATATTATCCTTGTTGAAGTTTTAATACAACTGCAACTCCGTCAAATGTTTCTCGTAGAAAAGCTTTGTAATCGATTAACGTCGCTGATCCTTTTTTTCAATCATATCTATGAGCAGCGGTGATGAATATGAATATTATTCTTTTTTACTACATCAGTCGTTAACGAATCCGTGAAAATTTTACGATTACAAAGCTTTCGTTGTGCGTAAGTATATTTTATTTATTTTAACAGTGCTGATGGAAAAAAATTCGTTGCAAAGGATACATTCGATCATTTCTCGAACGCTGAGGCTCGACAGCTCCTCCTGTGACGAGTAGCAGCTAGTGAATTCCTTTCTCAGGTCATGGAACAGCGTGTAGTGATCCGGCAGATCGAGGTATTTGTTGAAACTTTCGGGGTGCAGACATTGCCTCAGGGGCGCTTGACCATCGACAACGAAGCGCGGCGAACTTCCGGCGGAGACGCACGTTAGCGACGACCACCACGTTTCAAACTGTAGAGTAACAATTAAAAAAATATATAGTTTTAAATTCTAAAAATTGACAGTTGTATTTGAGTTCCTTATTCCGATTAATTCAACTTTAGAACGGGTTCAATGAGCTGCGGTCACGATTATGCGCTATTGTCGCATTTTGATAATGAGGGCCCCCCCCCCCTCCTCCTGCGTTAGCGCGAACTCGGGATAACGCCCTCATCGCACCATTGCCGTGGTCTCTTTTGACGGAACACATCGAGGAAACATCCAAGTGCCATGCACCTTGCTACCCGCATGAGGCAAAATCGTGTCTAACGCAAAATCATCTATCGCTACCCGGTCGATACATACGCGTAACGACAAACTTGTTATTTCATCCAAAGGAACATAAGGATCTTGTCTAATTCTCGAGTATTCTCGTTCGATTAGCCGTTGACAAAATAAAACCGATTACATATTATTATCGTATATACTTATTAGCGAACCTTCATCAATAAATTATTGATAAATTATTAACGTCGATCAACGGATGAGCAGAATTGATTTTTGAACATTAATTTATTAACCAATTTTGCAAACATTTCATGTTGAAAACATTTTTTTCAATTGCGCTAATCTATTCTATTGTATTTGAATGAAAAACAAAAAATTTTAACGATTATGGGTTGTCAATTTATTCAGCACACCGTGTATCTTTGATTCCCGGCAACTCGCAATGGATTAATTAAGTTGCATATACAAAGTTGAAAGTCCAAAGTGAAGAGAGCGCGCACGACAGAGCGATTACATTTGTGTATAATATACAATCTACGCGCGAGAGACTTAATTTGTCTCTCGCAACGACGATTGCGAAGTTGATAATAATGCAGAATAATATATTCTCCGTCGAGACGAAGGATTTCGTACTTGTTCCCTTTATTTCTACTCGCTACTATTTCGCTGTTTGCCTTGCTTTATCATCTGCAACATCGTTTATCCACCCGTAGGACGTCCGTGTGACGCAACAATCCAAAATTACGGTATGGTAAACCTAAAATTACGAAGTTGCCGCACATCGAAGAGGACAGTCGAGAGAAGTAAGTAAGACGCGAGTCCGGCCGGAGCGTTACCAACGGCTCGTCTATATATTTATGAATATACGTAGATATATACATGGAATACGGTACTTTTGCAAAGTGACGGAAAAAGATAGGACGTCGGGGGAGCGCGAAGAGCTGCGCAATTCACGCATCCGCATGCACCACTTTTTTTTTGTCCGTTCCCCTCCCGTGTCCACCGGACCCCCTTGTCAAAGATTCATAATGCGAGATAAGGCGCGAATTATCGTCAATTGTGCAACTTACCTGACGAATCGCTTGATCCAAGGGAATGCCGTTCTCCCGAATGAATTGTTCGGTAAGGAGCGGAGCGTGGGCGAGCGCAGCTTCGGACAAGACTCCGCTGCTACCTGCGGGTATCGCGATGTTTTCGGCACCGTCGGCACCGCGATCCATCGCCGCTGGTTTTACTACGAATTGCTGCCATCCCATTACCTAAAATCAACCAAAATATTCATCAAAAACAATACTAATATAAAGAACATAATATTTTTTGGACAATATATATATATAGAGATATATATATATATATAGAGAGAGAGAGAGAACAATTACGAGATCGATAAGTGAATGAAAAGAATTCTGCAAGATGTATTGTAATGAATATTTTTTAATAGAGAGTAATAACGATGTCGATGCATACAGATATATTTTTAATTCAAGATCTTTCTGAATTTTGTCCAATAAAGGGGTAGAACAAGACAGAACTTTTGGTATGACGTAATTACTTTTTCAAAATAATATTCGACCGAAATAAAAAGGAAAGAATTGAATTGAAATGTATAAGGAAAAGATATGATTTTGCGAAGCCGACAGGAATGAGAACCTCTGAGAATGCGCGCCTGTAATTATGCATCCAGCACCTCGCCGTTTGCCGTCGCGTTATACCAGTTGCATATTCATAGGCGCCCGCAAGTCCCGGTCGGTCGAATGCGCTTCATGCGTTACAAAATCGTCCGATAATCGCTTACGATTTTTCCCGTGTGCTTTCGAACGCGAATGCGACACGGAACAAAACACTGATCGAACGATCGACTGTGGACCGATAGAGTATCGTCTTGGTTTTCCGATCGTTTAGCAAGATAGACCGACGGGAAAAATAAAGAACAAGCGAGAAAGTCAAAGTGGTGTTCAGGGCTTGTTAACGAAACAACAACGATAAACTTGTGAGCCACGTAACCAAAGGCAAGTTTTTATTTCTATCTTTGATATATTCTTTTTTTTTTCGATGACAGAAGTTAGCAAAGACTCGGACGAGTAATGCGCGAGAGAGAGGAGACAAATTTGCAAGTTACATTTGCGCCTCGAGTTAGAGAAACGCATACAAATGTATGGCTCTCTAACTCGTAGATGGGATTTAAATTACAGACTAAAATGCTTTCCGTCGATCTATCCGAAAAATAATCCTTCGTAAAATTATCGGAAGAAAATTCGACGAACGTAAAAGACAATTGAGCGTCTCGTGTATAAAAAGGAACGGTGCCCGCGTCGCGTAATGCAAAAGAACGCACGTTTCCATTTCCCTGGGTTTGAACAATATTATAGTTGGCTGTTTTGCTAACGATTGTGTCGTGCGCCGTTCACGAGGACGAGGACGACGACGACGGCGGCGACGGCGACGGCGACGGCGACGGCGACGGAAAAAGATCGAATAGTTTTTTTCCGCTCTGGATGCACGACACGAATACAAAGAATGAGCGGTGGTAATAAGAAAAATAAGACGCGGCGGTGAGAAGGGTGAACCTCCGCGATCCACGTAACGATCCTTCGTCATCGTGACTCTTTCGACGATAACTCAGCCCCGGGATTTGCGTGTGGCGCCCACAACAGCTGGACGGTAGAATCACGTACGTAAGATAACCAAGTGATATTCAATGGCGAGATTACGCAGCACGGATGGTAAATATCAGCAACGACGAGAATCTCAAGAGTATACCTACGCGGCGCGAGAAAATCATCGATCGCTACAAAGAAAAAAATCTCGGAGAGTGTATTATTTTTCAAACTATTTCCAACGTTTCTCAACAACCGGTTTGATATGAACAAAAAAATTCTCCGAAATTGAGAAGAATTATTTATATGTGGCAACGGTGACGATCGCTGCTACGTCCTCTGTAGCGAGAAACTTTATCGTGGAATATGCAATTTTATTCATGTTTAACTATCTACACGTAACATATTAATACGAGAGCTTCGGACACGCGTTGCATGAGCGAGTCGCGAAGATTACGAGGAGCCGGTGTATAAGTAATACGCGTGATCGCGTATTCGTGTTGTCCTCAAGAGTCACTCTGTGTCATAAGAAAACATATATAATGAAAGAGTTCGACGTCGTTGCGCGTACGGGGGTTAACGGATCAAGGTGCTTCGCTAGAAGTTATAATGAAGCTCGGTTGCCGATGCAACGTATATTCGTCGAATGATAAGTCACAGAAATTTGATGGCCATTCTTTCAGATCGTATTCTATATGAAAGAGAGAAGAACAAAAAAGGAATAAATATTTTCGGCTTGTGAAATTCGGTGTGAAAGATCCTTAATGTAGATAGATGATACGAGATCTTTCCAGAATATCGGGAGAGCCTCGGAAGCTCGACAAACGATTTCTAATCTCAGGTCAAACATGGAAAACTCTTCGGCGTTATCTGTCGCGGACCCGATGAGAAGAATCCGAGACAAGACGACCTTACATGCGACAACGCTGTATCCTCTTACCGCCAGTAAGAATCGAAAGAGTCGAGGCTTTCACATAGATTGCTAAAAATATATATTATCATAATACAATTGTTCGCAATGCTACTCAGCGAAAGAATATTATTGAAATTCTCATTACGTAGATCGACCTTATAGAATTTGTCTTTCGCTCGCCAGGTAAAATACGGGAATTATGTTTGGGAAGAGTCACTCTGAACGCGCGACGTCGCGCCCGTTTTCTCGGTATCCGATGTTCTTCGAAACGGCTAAAATGTCTTGACAAAATTTGGCACACCGTTTCTTTGCATCGCGTCTTGTGTCTTTGTTTTTCAAGTTTTATTACAATGCGATGCAGGTCGATAGAGATAAAGACTTTGAAACAAAAAAAAACCGATTGAACATATCGTAATTTGGCATCTCATGCCAGGTGTCCCTCATACATAACCGATCGAACGATCGCAAAAGATCACAATAAAAATAACAAATAACCGCACACTTTTCACGCATAATGACGAATAAATCTCTCGACTATAATATGCGAATAATAACTTGTTATTTTACTCTTATTTGTTAATACATTATCTTTATTATAGTCCTCTTTCGGTGGGAGTAATTTTTTTTTTTTTTTTTGAAGATACATGTAAAGCTACGATTTTTCAATTGTCGTACAATTATCGTTTACCTCATTTCACTTAGATGCCTCGACAAACTTGAGGATCAAAATCAAATTTTACTCGGCATTAAAAGCATCATAGAATTCACCGCGTAAAGCGCCAAGATGCATCGCGTTAGTCGGGACTTTGGTTAAAATAAAAATTATCTTGACGATACGTCAGGCTTTTGAACGGTGACAAAAACCCGTTGAAGAGTTGCACTTCGAGATACGCTATTTCTCGTGACAATGTAATTCCAGCCGAGTATCGTTGATTGGCCGAGTCACGTACCGTTTCGAATACCATAAAATGCGCTCGAGAAGTCTCGGTAGGTTAACTATATGGCCAGCGAAGACTACTCGCATCATCTTTACTTATCTCAACTGTGTATAGAAAATCATAAGATTGGATCTAATATAATTACACACACGCACGCACACAAACAGATAGATCGAGCTGTTTGTTATCAGTGCAGTCTAACCGGTCGCGCCTCTCACGATTTACATCGTACAGCTCGGAATCACGAATCTACCAGAAGTTTTGTTTTTCTATCCGATTGTGAAAGTTTGTATGTAACACCGAGATGCGATTACTCGCGTGTACACCTATACAAGCAACATTAATCGTATATACGGCACGCACACGTGACAACTCGACATAATTAATATTCCAGCTGTCCGCGTATAAACGCGGACTCTCTGCATCTTGACGGTCGAGTACAATCATCGGCCGGCGCACGGTTTCTCGGGTAATGCGATTATTTTCACGGTATATCGAAGATGTATGAAAAAGCATTTATATTCCAGATGTAAACTCGCGTATATAGCGGAGTCATCGGAGTTTCTAAGAATTCTTCGACTTTGATAAAACTGTAACGCGCGACAATAGAGACAAGCGGAAGCCTCGTGTATCGCAGAATTGTCGAGCACCGCTTGAAATTACCGGATTAAAACGTTTGAATATTTCCGTCGCGTATACGCTTACGCGTATATTTTGGAAAAATAACAAAATCCGAATACTTGTTTACTTGTACGCGTTACGCCGCGTACGCGTATATTTTGGAAAAACAACAAAATCCGAATACTTGTTTATTTCGTCAAGTCCGTTTCGTCCGGCAATGATGACGCGCATAAAACCGAAGTAAAATTACGCAAGAGTCGGCCAGCAACGACGAGACCGCGACGGTCCTGGACCTTTGGAGTTTGCAACGACCTCGCTAGCGCCGGTGTACACCTATGATATACGCCATATGCAATGTCTATCCCGTCGAACTACCGTGTAATTTGTCGTGACGATATACCGCGGAGAAAATTGACGAAAGCTCGAAGGAAGAGGGCTCGACCGTTCGGAATTGTACTAAAATAAAAAAAAAATAAAAAAAAAAGACATCGAAAAAGCGAGAAACCAGACGAAGAGCTGTCGACAGATGTTACTCGGGGATGCAGCTGCCCCCCCGCCGGTTTGGGGATCGGGCGACTCGGTACAGCTTTAAGCGTAATACCTATGGTCATTCGAAAGTGTGCAATACGAGGCCTTATCGGAAAACGAATAACCGTGATGAATACGAAGGAGAGAAACAAAAACGTCATTCGAGAAATGTACTCTCGTCATTCTTGTTGAGATAACCCGAGAGTTTGCCGTCTTTGAAGCGGTCTCAACTTTACGAGGCATTTCTATGAATGCGTGCCCTGTATATAGGTGTCGCACGCGGAATACCATCTGTATAGATAATAGCGCAGTTGGAAACTCTCGATTTTCACCTACGTATCGCGATACGAACGAAAGCGCTTAATTTTTTCGGCGCATACATACGGCCGCAAATCGTGAAATCACAAGTTATCAATGTTCGTTTTGCATTACCATTTTTTCATTTTTTCATTACAAGTGGATAAACTTGCGTTGCCCCCGTCGACAAAGTAAATGATCTCTGACACTGTTTCAACTGGAAAATATATGCGCGAAGATCACTCGATTGTGGATAGAAATGGGAAAACATCGAGCGCGACGTCCGACTTTCGTACGGCGAACGTCAAGACGACACACTCATAAATATTGTAAAATCGTACGTGGGGACAAAGAGGAGTAAAGAAGGAGAAGGAAAAAACGAAACCGACGAAGGCGATGGAGAACGAGCTCGACGGTGGTCATAGGTCGTTTAGCGACAACTCGAGGTCGACGGGAACACTCGACACGCGCATCCGTGCCCTTGGCACGACGCCACAGCGCGTACTCCGACGACCGGCACCGGCAATATGCACGATCGTGACAAACGTCTCGAAAGAAACTAAACGATAGAAGAAGAAAAAAAAACGTACAACAAAACGAAATAAAAAAATGTTGATCTCTCGTACCTGTTGTGAAAAATAATAAAAAGAATCGGCAAACTCGACTTTCGTCCTCGATGCGGATGTAGGCAAAAAACTATATTAGCGTATACGACGAGTTTTTATTAATTATTATAGAACAAGGTAATTGAACACGACTTGTCGTCAGTTTTGAAAATCATCGTTGGATGATCGTTTAATGGCTCGAATTGATCGTAAACGGAAATATGAGAATTTAAAAAAAAAATAAAAAATTGAGTACTCCGTGCATATGCGCGGTATTTCGAAAGACGCAAGTCACCGATTGGTCGTCATGATAATTTTTCCATTAGATTGTGCATAAACGTTACGTGTTTGTGAAAGATTCGAAAAAAAATGTTAAACGTTTTAAACGTGAATCGATGATAAAAAATATATGAGATTTTCATTGCAAATCGACACATGAAATGTTTGAGAATGTTTAACAAATGAAAATCGAGTATATCGGGGTTCTTCCGGATTCGCCGCATAAAATAGTATTAATCGTTGTTATTTTCCCGAGCCGTTCATGACCGAGGATCGGCTCAAGGAAAAATATTACATTCGTCAGATTGGATATCTTTTTACCGGGCAACTTATCGCTTTATGCCGGTAGAGATAACTGGATTTTCGGGGCAATCGAGAAGCCAATGAGGCCAAACGCCGTCGCAAAAATCTTCTCTTTCACTATCGAAAGATCACTACAATACGCAGCGAAAGATCACAAATTAGGATTTGACGCAATCGTATTATACGATTCGTGCTATCGATGAAAAAATAAAAAATAAAAAAAAGATATATTGAAATGCATTTAAATCATATGTTTCATCAGCGTTGACGATAACACGAATATAATCTGAAGAATCGAGAGGACCTTTGACCGTCGCTGTTACAAATGGTATTGCATTGCGGAGATTGAAAAAAAAACGGATAATCTGCCGCTTCATCGTGAACAATGTCGCATTCGACTTATATCTCGAAGTTATCGTTCACTGTCAATTGCGTCAAAAATAGCGTCTCACTGTTTTTTTAGCGTATCGCGGAGGATAATAAGCGGACGGACGAATATTTTCTTTGTCAAAAAACAATTCTTAACGTTCGGAGAATTTTGGAAAAATCTTTGAATTGCGCCCTTTTGATGTCGCTTCTACCTGAAGTAACGGAACGCGTAAATATTACATAGTGGAAAATTGAGCGTTGTGCGCGCTTGGAAAAAGGCCGCTTACCTGGGGCGCAACTGGAAAGATTAGAAATGCGGTTCGGATGCGGGTAAATATTTATATAGAAAGCGCATCGGAAATATCGAATCCGAGATGGCGACTAGAATTTGAAGAAAAATAACATTTCTCATTGTTTTCGTCTCGGTTTTCGTTGTTTGTATTATATAGAAAATTGCGTTAATTAGTTTAAACTAATTCGCGTAGGATGTATCGAACATTAATAATGATAGCGAAGAATGTTTCAAGACGCTCAATAACAACAAAAAATGTTACTACGTTTTTCGAAAAGATAAAACTCAACGCGAGCTTTTCTCAATGAGTCTTCTTGTAAGAAACATACAAAAGGAATAAAAAGAGAGTTTAACGAACGTGGTGTACACGCGAGAGGCCGAGAAGCATCGCGCGCCGCGAGAACGTCAACAATCTTCAACTTTACGGTCGACCTTCCCGAGGGCTCGATGGGAGGCCCCGCCTCCGCCGTCGGATATAATTCGAGAAACAATGGCAGCTCTCGCAGAGACACGGCGGTGCAAAACAGAGAGACTCATCGGTACGCTGAAATTTCTCAAGTTTTCTCCAACGATATTCGGTGAAAGTTTTACAGATTAGAGTATCGAATGGATTTTAATCTACGCGAGGCAACGTCATTAGGGCTAAACGACCTTAGAGATAATAATTAGCGAACTATAATTTTCTCTTGTTATTATATTATTTCTTTCCGCGTCGAACGGTGACTAACCATAGTGGCTCTCTCCGATCTCCCATTTTCAGCAATTATTCCGTTATCGATCGTCTGTGCGATAGCGTGGGAATCATGAGAAAAACAACACACACGCGGAAAATTATATTGAAACATTGTCCGATATACTTACTCCGCGTAGAGCGGCATACAGGAAGTAACATCGGAGTCACGACTTCCGGGTTCGAACGACAAACCGCGCGTCAAGTGTACAACGTACATCTCCATGACCTTTTACCGGCCGATTAATAATTCGACAATCTTTTTCAATATAAACCGTGATTACGAAAAATCGTTGAAAAAGTGAAATATGCGGCTTTCGTTGCTACTGCACCGTGATAACTGCGAGGTTATTAAAGAGAAAATCGTCGATCGACGATGCTTCATTACGGGAGCCGATTAAGTTGTATTAAACGTGACACGAATGAATTCCATACTCTATACAAATCGTGAAAGCTATAATTCTCGTAGCCTCCTTGCCGTATAATTTTCTTCATTCTCACAATAAAATAAAATTCCGAGCTTGTTTCGTCGCTACGTGTAATTATACATGAGAAATACACGAGAACGTGTGATTTTACGTTGAACAATAATGCGGCGCTCCGAAAATTAGTTAATATACGTTATCATTTTTTTGTTCCATCGATGCTCGTAATTGTGCAATATCGATCTTGCAATTGTTTCGCAATCTCTATAAAAAGAAGAATTTTAATTTAGAGAGATAGAAGAATTTAATCTCAAAGATATATTTTTTATACCTATTCTATATAAAAAACGTGTATATTTTCATCGTAAACGGAGCTAATCTCCGTAAATAAATAAATAAAAATAAATATATGGAGCGTAAACAACGTGAATATTCGATGTGGCATGTGCGGAAAATATAAAGTTTCGATCTGACCGAAAGCGCGTCTTTTTAATTGATGAAATAAAAAAATGGTTATATCATGATTAAAGCCGACGATTCGACTTAACCTGACCACAGGAGGCATAAATCATCGGGGTATCACGCTGCAGACACGTGTAAAAACCCGAAAACGCCATTATCGATAACCACGAGTCCCCCGAACAATCTAAAAATATATTTCCACCTGTTTCCTCACGATTTCCAACAGTCTTCGATGGGCAAAAAAATATATGATTTTGCTGCTAGTATAAGAGCAACAGGTTAAGAATGAAGATTCGTTTCGAAGTGAAAACAAGATCAGTTCTGAAACGAGTTTTTCGACTAAGAAGCGCCATTGTTGGGACGGTCTCGGTCCGTTAGCACACCTGGCGTATTTCTTACAACATAGTTTGTAGCTCGGCTCCCCGAGCTACACAAGTTGTTGTGCTTCAACAACTTAAAATCTCCGAATTCCACGTTTCGTTGCAAAAAATCAGTAACGTCAATTTAAAACTCGATTGTGAAAATTCACGGATTTAATCGACGAAGGATTCGATATTGTTAAACAATGTCACCTTATTTTGAAGCGCATCAACGAGTACATATGCGAGATACGTGATTTCCTCTTCGTCGGAGCCGAGAGCATTACCCTGAAGTCCGGCAGTCGCCACGTAAAGGGCGACCAGGTGAGTCGGGCCCTTTCCGCTCATCATCTGCATTTCCGTACTCCTCGTTCGGGCGCACTAGCGCGCCGTTGAAAAACAAAATATTACTCCTTCTCTCTGCGTCTTCGGCCACTCTTTATTATCTCTCGCACTTGTCGATTCTTCCTCGATACCCCGTAGAAACGTTCACTTTATATTATTTCTTTTTTCACACGATAAACAAAACAAATGTATTATCACGTTTCCTTTCTTTTCGAATTTGTCGACGCGACGTTACGTTACACTACTGAGGCCACTGTACTCGATTTAAACACATTGCCGAATTCCACTCCAGATTATTTGACAACGAAACGTCCTTTTTTTTTTCTAAGGTACTCGACTCACTACGATTGTCCGATACAACTCGATGATCCAACGGACCATGAGACGAAAGAACACCGACGACGCGTGTGTGTATATAGACGTTTAGCGCGTATACGGCTTAACCGCGCAAAAGAAACTTCAACGACGATTCATTTTCGTCGCGGCTTCCTTACGTTTTTCCGTTATTTATTTTCACTTTTTCGGTTTTTTCTTCGACGCGAAATACTCCTCGCGAAACGGAGGCGTCGAGAGGTTATCGCGCACCTCTCTCGCGCGCACCTTTATTCCAATCACCGCTTCTCTCACTCGCCGACGATCAAACTTCGATATCGAAAGAGTGAAAGAAGTGAAAAAAACAAAAAACAGTCGGATAAATATCGTCAAAAGTTGTTGACGAAGCACCACTTTGACGCGGAAGTTTTGTTCTGATGTTCGTCACTGCGAAGTCGTTGCTATGTCGTCGCAACGTATCGATGGGATTATAATTCGTTTTAAATTACAGTCGGTGAAATATTAAAAATTTCGTTGCGGTAGGAAGAAAAATAATAATATTAAGGTAAAAAGGTTTTTCGACGGAGAGAAGGATATAACCGTGCCGTGATGTGTACGTCGGACTGGGCCGACCCCGGTCGCGTGCACTGTCGTTGGCTCACCTGGCGACTGCGCGTCGCTTACCTCCGGTATACCCACACCGTATAGCCCCGACGACGCTTATTCGTCCACCACCACACCACCACCATCGCATCGTTCCTGCTCTCGGCCGCTTGGCCGCTCTATCCGCGAGCGTTACCAACACTGACGCGCTTCGAACACACGCACGGCTTCAACTTGTTTTCCGAGCTTTACGCCGCATCCCAACACATACAATGTCTGTAGATATTATACGTATATACGCATATACATATTATATAGATAGAAAGATACAAACACAGGGAAAGTACAACAGTGAAATAGTACTAAACTCGCGGCGTTCGCCGAGACGGAGCTATAATGTTGTACTACCGCGCGATGGAAGTAACTATTGCCATACTGCGCGATCGGTGCCGCGAGAACGGTAAATGTTCGCGCAAACTCGCCGCGGCTCATACTCCGATCCGTGCCTCTTTGCCGCTACAGCGACGGGTTACGAAGAAAAATATGGTTTCAAATGAAAAGAGACGATGAATGTCTTTTGCGAGTTCTGATTTGACGCAATTCGTTCTTGCGAAATAACGTATTTTTCCTTATGCTTTTTTTTCTTACATTTCATACATATGAGCGAATGGAATTGTTTTTGTATTAGTTCACCTTAGTTTACAATGATACGTAGTTTTTTTTTTTTCGTCGGTAGGAATAAATAGGATTCGGCGGTTGCCGGATCATCGAAGCAGTGAAAATTCTCGACGAGCGAGCGGTAAAAGACATAGACGAAGGGAAAGGCGGGCCGCGGTTCTTGGGAGCCGCTCTTCGTCCAGGTGTACGAAGACCCTCCACTCGTTCGGCTTCTCCTTCCTCGAGCGGAGTGTTCGGTATAGTCCGCGGCTTCCCCCCTCCTCTTTCTTTCATCCTGCGTTTACCTGCCCGCGAGCCTGCTTCTTCTCCGTTGATCCTTGCGTCGATCTCGATGCGCGTTGCCGAGGAATCACGAATTTCCGGCAATATGTAGCCGGAAATTTAATCCTCCCCGATTTACATCCCTACGAAGAGATTTATTCGTCCCGACGTCCGGTTACCCTTTCATTCAACGCCTGCAGGTGCTACCGAGGTGGCTGGTTAATCATTAATGGGATGGGAACTACTAATGCAAAATTACCCGTTGTTCCCCCGATGAATGTGGAAAATGTGGAATCGTTGTTACGGAAGACTTTTTCGCAGCGAACACAATCATTTTTTTTTCTTTTTTTATTGAAATAAAAATTAATACTCGATAAATAACGAAAAAACCTACGATTCAATTGAATATTTTTCCCAAACCAATAACAGACAAAGACTCGAGGAAAAATGTACAAATGCATTTGACCGGACATTACTGGAATACGGTCACTCGCTCTACTTGAATTGTAACATTTCGGTGTTTATGAGTATAAAAACCCCAGAAGCGATTGCCTTGAGTGAACTCAACAAAAAATAGCCATCCAAACGATCCGCGACACAATCCATCTAATACATTATTTCTCTATCATATCACGCATATGGAACCGATCTTAGACAAGAGAAAAAAGGTCGGTACACAATTTGAAAAACACACAGTTTGACACCATCTGCATACCGCGTTTAGCGCGTTAGTCAGCAATCAACATAAGACATAAACTCGCCGCACACACGATATGTCAAATCCTTGCTAAGTTATAACGCTTCGGCAAATGTCCAATAGATTGACAATATGAGATTAATAATAGTAGTTAATGATAATATTGATAATAGACAAAAGTAAAAAAATTCAACACGTACATGTATCTTGCCAGAGGCCCACGCGCTTCTTTCCGCTTAATTCTGATCGATGCATCAATCGATGAAAAACAAAAAAAATGCTCCATCGTCGATCGTACGAGGATGATGTTCTGCCGATGAAGGCCGAGAAAACACTGTGTGGTATTTCATTCATCGGGTTGTGCGCCTTGGAAGGAAATTGCCTTTTACGGCTGTGGCACATGTCCAAAGAGAGGAAGCATCTCGATAGTTACGAAAGCAACTGGTATGAAAAATTTCTCGCAAATCCGATGGATTATATAGTTTTAATCCTTCTTCGTACTCCCGTTCGTCTCGAGCTCACTTTTACAGTTAAAGGCATTGCCAGTTGCGGCGCATTATTTGTCCGCTTCATTCATGAATTCTTGAGATAATCCGATAGCGAGTAGCATATTGCATACGCGTCGCGTAGGTGCGTTTGCTCTATGACAATAATCGCGCATAGGCGGAGTCCGATGGATCGGCATTTCTCCCGTGCTTTATGCTAATCCCCAGTTTCTCGTACTCGCTGTTCGCAGCACAGAGTCTATATCGTCGCGTCGCATTGACCCAAACTGAATGAGACGCAAAGACATTGCTCAGCGCTCATTCATTCGTTAACTCCCCCGCCATAGATCCGACCCGCTAAATAGAATAACTGCATAACAATTCTTTGGTGCATCATTGTTACTCGGCGTATACAGTGACGATCGAATTAAGCTTTATTCCACCTTTTCTTCCTAATTCCTTCCTACTTCTTAGCAATATTTTCGAATTCGTTCGAATTTATTTTATACATATAATAGTTTCGAGGCAAATTGAAACGGAAGTTTTAGAGAAACCCATAATTGTGACTAATAGAAAATAACATGTTTTTCGGGACAATGGAAGAATACATTTGTGGAAGGAGTTTAATGTTCAAAATAAAGTAAGTAAACAATTTATTTCTCTATTAAAAAAAAAGTATGCCACGTGTATTACAGTTTTGATATTAGGATCTAGGAATTTCTCAGCACGTCCACTATTAGCAACAAACAATAGCGTGTAATTAGTGATATCATTTTTTTTCTGCCTATAAAAAAATTGACCGATTTTGACGATTGTTCGAACTTTTTGATGTACTGTGAGAGGTGAAATGAAAATGTACGTGTCGCCCAAGCGAATGTTCGAAGAAAAAATAAAAATAAAGGAACGAAAGACGAGGAGCTGCGAGGCAAAAAGTAACAACCCGAAAGAATTTTTGGTAGAAAACGATAGCGTAGCCCGCGTATAGGCGATCGTACGAGCGTCCGAACGCTCATGTATCCCGAGCGATATGTCTACAAGAGCGCCGCGTACCCCGGTTTATGCAAGCCACGCGCGTTTCTTCGTTATATATACCGAATCCGCGCCTGTTTGAACTCTGCGCAATTCAGCGTTTCTTACGATCTCTTGTCACAAAGCTCATGCATATAATACGCTATGGAGAGCGAACGTTCGTTCGTGCATTACAAAGCTCGAATAAACGGGATGAACTTCGAACCTTACGATTGCGGCCGGCATAATGCGAAAGGTGACACAACGCACGACGTGCGGACGCGGGGCACTATGTTCATCGGCGTGTTCAACGATGTCTCGAAACCTACCTGATAAATAATTATGATCGCGCGTTCAAACGAAAAAACTCGAAGGAAATCATTCCAAATGTGTCATAACGATTACTATTGCGGTAATTGGTTTTTTTTTCTCTTTGTTCGAACGACCATCATTTTTCTTGTAGGTCATCAAAATTGAAATTAATATTGAAATAAAAATCGAGATACTATCGACTTTGTGGAATTTTCCTTATACTCTCCAAATCGATAACAAATATAATTAACTATCAATGGGCAAGCGTTTTTTATTCCTTCTCATCCTGTTGATGAATTTCATAGATTTTATTATTTCTCGCACTCGTGAAATAAAATATTGTACGATACTCGTGCGAGAAACTTTTTCTCAATTCGCCTTCGGCTCGTGCTGCACACTCATACTCGTCAGAAAAAGTTTGATCGCACTCGTATCGTAATATACTATTTCCACTCCGATCCGAGAATCAATGATTACAGTTTATTAGCTCGCGTAATACCGCAGTTTAATTCTTCACCGATAATGCATGCGAGTCTAATAGACACGCGTAACCGCGACAGAGTTCACACCGCGAGGACGTTGGAGTCAAGGAAGCCTACGAATTGATGGGAAAAAAAAGTAATTACCCGATGAGTACGAAGTACAAGCGGAGAATTGGAAAAAAAAAACCGAAGGTAAGAGACTTTGATAGAAAAAAAGTGGTATAGAAGTGGGATAATGGCGAAATGACGAGAGCATCGGAGATGAGACGATCAACTTGAACTTCGAACAGTCTGGATGGGGCAGCCGCGACGAATCCGGACTGTATCCGTGGAGAAGAGACGAAAGCGGCGTGACAAGTCACGGTTTTCACTCTGTACGTATATATATTTGATATTATGTACATATACATTGGAGCGTTATATAGTAGCGAATAGTAAGCAGAAGCAAGCGCGTCGAAGTTGTGAGAAGGAGGAAACGTTGCTATACCAGTGGAATATCTTCGTGCTGCAGTCCTCTGCAAGTTCGATAATTGTGCCGCGCACAGATACACGAAAACGTCGTGATGTACGCGTGTCTATGGTGACAAGCATGCGCGCATATATAGAGAGAAGCGACGAGAACGTTGCGGTCTTATTGGTCGGTCACCTGTTGCTCGTGAAACTCCGATTGGTCATTGAGTCCATAACGCGAGTCTCCACCACCGGGAAAAGAGAGACAAGTGCAACACGAGACGCTCTCGGCGCTCTTGTAAGTTTGACGAAAAGAACGGCCGGAGAACGCGAGGCCAGGCCTCGAGAGGGGGATTATGTATATATTCTCGGCTGCGGTTGGAGGGGAGAGGCGCCTACACTCGTTCTCGTAGCGTTATGCGGCTCTTAGCCCTCTGTGACTTACTTCGGAAGGTCGCGAAGAGCTTCCTGGTTCGAAGCTTTACATTTTATTATTCAAAAATATATATATATTTTTTTTCGTTATTTGGAATATCATCTTTTGATAAGCGAATATGAGTTTTGCGCACACAATAGCTTGAGAAAGGAAGACATACGTTCAGCCTTATTTGCAAGAATGGCACACCACGCCACGCCACTTCGTGGTTTACCGCGGAGAAGCTCGGATACATCTACAGATTTCGACAATACGGCATTATGACTGCATGGCATGTACTTGTGTACTTTACTATATGCAACTCTAAAAACCCTCTTTCCGGTATCTCCACGCTCGCGTACCCGCCGCCACGAACGCGGCAAAGTGGCTCGTTGGCGCGACAGGTGTCCAACGCTAGAATTACCGAGGAATGCATCGGGAACAGTTATCCTTCGGTCTTGAGGACTCTTACGTTTTCCTTCGCGCTGACTGAATAACTACCGAAGCCCATATGCCAACACAATACGAGAAAATACGAGCGATCGGAACGAAGAATACGTCCCTTGTGATATTTCAATACTCGCCTCTTGTACAAAAAACATTTCGACACTCTTGCTACTCTACAGATCTGGAAAGAATACCTGCGTAACAAATAAAAAGGTATTTAAATGATCAATCATTTGTCGCGTAAATTAATAAATTTAACGGAGCTTCATTACACTTTTCCGACATAGTACGCGTCTATCCCATCGATTCGAATTTTCTATGTATCGAATATGGTTACATTGCCAGTCAGAATACTTCTCAATGGGATAAAAATCTGAAATAAAAAATCACCTATATAAGATGCTCGAAACACCGATTTTGCACAATTATATGTTTAAAAAGTTATCATCGAATTAGTTTTAAAAAAATTGTTTAACATATCATCCGGCATCGAAACATTTTTTTACCACACGTGCTTTCGTTAATGTACCTGAACTCATATGATTTTTTTGAAGAATTTTCCCAAACTTTCGAAAATCCAACAAATTGCTCGGAAATTTCTTGAGTGTCTTTTTGCGAAACCTTATCCAAAATTCGTGACTTTTTAGTAAAAAAATAAAATAAAAAAATATGTATAAGTATTTGGAAAAATAAACGGCCCGATTTGTGCTATTAGAATAAGTATGTTCTCGAATGATTCGGTAATCAATTTTTTATAACTAGTTTGTTAATAATTTTTCGACATTATTGTTATGTAAAATGAATGTTCTTATATAGCCCCTTCTATATGGTTGATATTTTTCAGACTTTTATTCCATTGGAAGGTATTCGAAATTCTTTTTGAATCTCACTTTTGACAGCCGCCTTAAACAACTCGATGAATCACGCCGATACATTGCTTTGGAATTTATTTTCTAAGGCGTAGTTTTTCGTTTTGTAAAAGTGATGCGGTCAAAGTGTCGATCTGGATTTACAAAATTACGCGAGAAAAGAGATACACGTTTGATATGGTCAAAGTCTCGGCGATTGATACTTTAGTAGGGGAAAAAGAAAAAAAAATGAGTTAAGGGCATCGAAGGGGTCGGAAGGTATATGCACCTGTCGTTTTGCACCTGTTTAACGTGCCCGAGCGAGCGTTCGGTCCTACACCCGAATAACTCCGAACAATGGGGGAGAACCGACAGCGAAGTAAGGTGGAACATAACGCTGTAAAGTTTTAGTGCGTTTTTCGTTGTGCGACCGATCGTCGCTCGATGGTTGACAGGAAAAAGGGGACAAAAGGCTGGACAGTGAAGCCTTCAGCCGGCGCCTCCTTACCGTGAAACAAATTGAAAAAACGTCAAATTAATACAGTGTAATGTATAAAATGCTGCTTCAACGAGTCAATTCATCTTTCGTGTAGCACAGCGAAGCAAGTAAAGCATAATCAACCGTTGCTCTCTGTTTGTATCAACGTGACATTTCTATAATACCGGACGTTACGTTCACTTTTCCCTCTCAACTTCAATTTATTATTTAAACAAATCGAGACTCGCGCACAGCGAGCTTTATTCATTATCTCTAAGATTAATCTGATTGTAGTAGTTGTTATCACGGAATAGACGGAGCTTCACTGTCTATCTATTCGTTATACGTAGCGGGCCGTTAGAAAGGACCGTACTTATACGCGTGCCGTACGAAGTTGAAAAACCGCGTATAAAGCCTTTACTATACTGTATCCAGTAAAAACATACTTTAAAGTATACACTATCGTAGGATAGTTTTAATGATCGCACATGTACCACTGACGATATTAAACTGGGACAGTGAATTCATATAGTAGTAAGCAGCGGTATAATGATCCCAGGCGAAGGATAGCGCGTGCGTTACGTGGTTACGCATAGCAACGAGAGTGGAAGCGGCTACGAGAGATCGATCGAGAAATCGCGTGAGGAATAATCGGCATCGGATGAGATGAGAGGAACGGACGGGAAGAAACTTATAGACCCGATAAACTATCCTTCTCATTCGTGCTGGTGGTGTCTCGCTGGCACCAACGGGAGCGGAAGCCATCGTATTTTCTCACGTGCAATTAACACCCTGGATTGTGTGTTTTTTTTTTTTTTTTTTTTTTTTCATAATGAGACCTCCCTGTATCTCAACTCTCTCGATAATACTCCGAGACTCCGAGTCTTGTACAACGAGTATCGAAGGAACATTAATACGCGATTTCAAGCAAAGATACGATGATTATATATATATATATGTATATACTGTATTTATGCGTTTATCAATCAAAGTAATTGCATAATTAAGGGGAAAAATATATAAATCAGTAGCGCGTTTAGACAATGAGATCTTTAATTTTATAGATGACTGAGTCACGGGTTTTTTCCTCGCGTTTCTCGATACTGCGCGCGAAACTCGTGTGAAACTGGAAAGTATCGCAGACGGTGGTCTGACTTTGACGGGACAATAAAAATTCCATTGCGTTATAAAGCTTGGAAGTGAATTGTTTTAGAAGTAAATGTTCGGATCGGACCGGTTTATCGCTTAAATACGGTATCATTCGATTATTTTTCGAATCGTTATTTCTCTCACTATTCCGGGTAAAGCTTTAGAAAAACCGCTGTGAAAGCCTTTCACCTCTCGCGCACACTTGCCTAAAATTCTAATGGTATGTAAAATTTGAGACATTTTTTGTGCGTTCATCTCTGCTTAATTCTTCTTACTTTTTTTTTGGCTTCGTGTGCCTAATAAAAGCGGTACCAGGGCAACCAGAGTAACATGTTCCTCCTGGTTGCTGCTGTTGTGTAGCCGCCGCATGAATCCGGGTTGTTCGCTCGCGGTAGTTACAGGACTCGTATATCCGGTTTGTGAGCCGCGAGAGCGCTCACAAGCGGCTTCTCTCCCGTGGCTCGTCGGCCGCAAAGTTACGTAAGGTGCAGAAGAGCATAGGCGCCGCTACCTTCGGACGTCCTATCGGTCAGAGTACAGTAAAGAGCGACTGTAAAGCTCTGGCGAAGATGACGACCGAAAGAGAAGGAGCATAAAAAAAACGATCTATTTGATCGACCCTTGTACCTTCGTTTTCTTTCACGGTATTTCGGAATTCAATGAACTTTACAGATCGGAAGAAGCTAAGCCCCGCTTTTGACGTAATAAAAATAATTAAACGCGTGAATAGTATTTTGAATTGAACCGAGTAAACATATTTGGAGAAAAACGTTAATAAAAAATTATATCAGCCCCTCACCGCTATTAGTATGACGATAATTTTTTTTTTCGTTAAAGAGTGGAACGGTGAAACTCCTACGATTACTAGAAATGTTAGTATCGGAAGGTTCAGTGATATAGGATTAATGCGATGATTCAAACGAAGCGAAACTCCGCGCGTTCGCGATCTGTGAGTAAATGAAAAAAAAAAGAAAAAAAGGAATGACGAACCAGGTCGATCGGTGAAATTGTAACTAGGAAGAAAGGAAATGAGGCATCGACACGCCCATTACGTTCTTCTCTCGATGTATATACTTTCCCTCGATCGTTTGTTCGACTGTTTTTATTCACCCGGTTAAGATAGCAAGAAAAATAGAAACGAAAAAAAACTGCACGTCGATCGTAAAGGGTCGGTTTGCTTTTCCGGAATTTGAGGTGAAGACGTGCGAGAGAGAGAGAGAGAGAGAGAGAGAGAGAGAGAGAGAGAGCGCTTTTCATCTACTTTCGAAGAACTTACGATATTCTTCGATGGTATTATATCGTTATATCGCTGCGGGCATTGCGTTAAATTGAAATTCATATAATATAATGTTATACATTAACTCGTTTACAAGGTTTATCTCTGTTACTTGTAACACAGCTTCGCATCGTCAATGCACCTGTTGGCGCTCTCGATACGCAATAATAACCAACTCTACCAACTCTATGGCGGTACAGCTTAACTCTCGCCCACAAGCGATAACACGTGGATATCTCGATGGAAGAAAGACAGGCACCAGCCACGAAAGAGTTGTACGTGCATTTCTGCGGTAATATTACTTTTACGGTGCGAAATTCTCTCGAATTCCCGCGGTTCTCTGTGAGCGAACTCAGCCTCTCTACAAAACTCTCTAAGAAATATACATACCGCATCGTACCGAGGTCATAGTCTATGCGCCTACTGTGTAATAACGCTAGTAATTTATTAGAGCGGAGGTTAATAATTCTTAATGATTTCTCCGAGTTTTGCAATTTTCTTCTTTTTCGAGTACGAAGCTATTCGGACAATGGAGATGTTCGGTACAATCGACTGAATGTTATTTTTATTTAACAATTTAATTAATCATTCCACTCTTTTTATTTTAAAGCTTAAGGTAGTTATGTCGCTTCGCCTTCATTTAGCACGAGTTCGAAAAAAATGAGAGAAAATTGCAAATACTTCTCGATTGTATGCAAATCTGAAAAAATGCATGCATGTTAAAGGTACTGAAAAGATTAATTTTGTATAATAATAATTCCAAAATGTTATTAACAAATTGATAAAAAAATTAATTGATCAACAAATTTCCCGGAAATATAACTTTTTTTTTTAATGAAAATGATTCGTTCATTTTTCTGAATACGTACGAATTTTTGCAGATTTTTCAATTTGCTTTGAATTTTTTTTTTATATGGAAAAAATGTGTGAGAAAACGCAAATTTCAAAGTAAATTGAAAAATCTGAAAAAATGCATACGGATTCAGAAAAATTGGGTTGCGTTCCCGGGAAATTTGTCGACCAATTCATTTTTTCATCAATTTGTTATTAACATTTTGCAATTATTATTATGCAAAATAAATATTTTCAGTACCTTTAATATGCATGAATTTTTTCAGATTTTTATACCATCGAGAAGTATTTGCAATTTTTTCGAATTTTTCTCGAACTTATGCGAAATGAACGCGAAGCGACATAACTATCTTAAAAAACAAAAAACAAAACTCATTTCTTATTTTCCGAAATACCTTAAAACTATGATTTGTAAGATTCACTTTGGACCATGAAATTTTTACGCAGAGAATAAAATTTGAATTTGAGAAATCTTTTTTTTATAAGTATAGTTTACAATTTTGTATTCCTCAGCATGCACGAATTCGTGTGACAAAAAAGTGTATCGCGTTAATGCATAGCCACGCGAATCGAAGTGATTTTCGATTGTTCGAAGCTTTAAAATTCGCGAAAAAATTGTCGCAAGAACATCCCGGACGAATAATGCCGGGCGTTATAATTCCCTATCATTGCTCAACCGTGAACGACCTCATCGAGCTCTCCGAGTCGGTACAGCAAGAGTCGCCCGGACACCGCAACCGCCGCGGCGACAATAGCCGGCCTTGTCGCGTCACGTTCTCATTGCTCGGTGCAAAACTATAGAGAGAGAGAAAGTTCTCGCTGTCGTCTATTCGACTGCTACCACGCGCAGATATAAAAGATAGACGCGGGCAGCAAAGATGGAGAAATCTCTTGGTATCCAAGCCGCTGAAGGTACTCGAAGAACGCGGAGAATAAAAAGGAATTGTTATCGGTGGTTGCTAGCCAGCCAGCCGGACATCTCGCAAATTCAACGTCAACTTTTCTCATCGCTCCTTCGTCCTTGTGAATAGTCCTGCGGGTTCGAGAGTCTTTCATGACGCGCGGCAAATCACGTCGGAGAGACGCGTACAAAGAAGTATTTTTTTTTCTTTCCACCGGTATAATCGCTAGCCGTTTGTTTTGACTTTCGACTGCCCAAACTCCGAACAATTTAAATGACTGCACGAGCCTATAGCTAGTCGTCTTTATGTACACTGTTTTTTCTATAAGTCTCCGTTTGACCGTCGGGTCTATTAGATGCGAATGCTTCAAGGCTAAATACGCAATATCGTCCGAGACGAGAGTCGATGGATGTTTGAACTATTATTACTACGATGAATTTCGGTCGGCTTCTTCGCGTCTATTGCGTAACAAATTGACCGTGAATTTGCCAATGGTTTATCCTCGAGACTTTCGATTCCGAGTCCTTGACTTCTTATTCTTCAACTCGGACGGATTTGCATATATTCTCGTCTTGTTCGTGATGAAGCTTCGCGAGGAAGCTGATGACCTCGAGAGACTTCTCTGCCAAAGCGACAAAAGCCATCGTGACAGTCGTTTGTTTTTTGTCGTACACACGAAGGCTAACATTATACGACTTGTGCCCCGCAACGAGCGTTCGATATCGTTGAAATTTATTTGGGCTCACAAAAAAAAAGATTATTAGACGCGTAACCGAATCGCGAGTGCCAAGGGAATCGTAAGAAGAATAATTATTATAAGAGGTAAATTATGATTCATAGAGCACTCTTGGGAAATGTGCGCGGTTACCGCGCCGCGTATACATAGACAAACCTTTGCAGGGATACAGCGAAGTAACTGAGGAATCTCGAGAGCGATTTCTCGGACGGTCATGGCACATAAGCGTTTCGTAAGTACGTTTCTACCGGCTTGAAGAGCACGATGCTGCGCTTTTAACTCTGTCGATCAGAATGTACTACGCTCGCGGCTAACGGCTATTTTTTTATTGTCTTCTTCGCGAACAATGTCGAGAATACGAGGAAGTTTATAGAATATATCTTACGAAATAAGAGAAATTACGAAACAATTGGATATTCGATCCATATGTGTTCTGCACGCGTCCGAATTACATTATACGTGTAATATAATAAAAGTAACACTATTTCATAGGCAATACAAATGGAGCGCTTGGACACTTTTCAAAAAAACGTAACGTTTTTTTACCGTTTTTATTCTCATCGTGATTAGTCGATTATGAATGTGTCATAAAGTTAGTTGTATTTTCATTTATATATTTTACATACAACTGCGGTATAAGGAAAATGTATTTAAACTAAGAAGATTATAAAATTTCCACCGGGAAGACGCGAGACCTCGGAGTTTTTTTTGTTTTTTAATCTAAATTGAAATACGAAGCCATGCTGCGATTTTCGATGTCGCGACTTTATCGTTTCAAAGGGAGCCTACGTTTCGAAATCGACTTTGGACAATAAGAAAAGACGCAGCGGTATTGGCATCCTCAAGATTGACCGAAGTGTTGGCAAATATGTGTTCTGCGTCGTTCAATTTCCTAGATTCTAGACTCTCTACAAATATAGCCCGGTCGAGTGGCTGTGTTTAGTACCGTAGTACCATATAGAAGTGACGGTAAAGTCGTGGCGAGTGTAGCAAGAGGATAAGTGAGAGAAGGAGCCTGAAAAGAGCGTAGAATAAAAAAAAACACACGGGGGGGGGGGGGGGGGGGGGGAGAATAGTGCGGAGCAAATAGTCAACCTGTTGCCTTCGCCTTTTACCAGACACAGAGCCAAGACTCTTCCCAACTACGATCGAAGTGAGGCCGATGAGAGCGAGTGGAAAGCCACGAGAGAGGAAATGATGGTGAATAAAAACTGAATTGTTGGCAAATATTCACTTCTATCCAAGATAATACACACGGCGGTGTGCAGCTTCTTCCAGACTCGCAAATATCTAGTATACACGAATGGAAGAGAGCATATGCTCGCTAACGCCAAAGCGAAATAGATGTGGTGCGCGTGTGTGCGCTCGTGAGAAGAAGCGGAAGTACGGGGAAAAAGAAGGTAAGAAGTCTAGTGGATAGCGGTGAGCGGACGAACGCGTAAGAGTCGAAGAAGAAGAAGAAGAAGAAGTAGTAGTAGTAGAAGAAGAAGAAGGCAAGGAAGAGATGGTATAGCGACGGTGGAGCGGGACCATCAACAGAACGAGGCAACAGCAACAGCGGCGTCGACGCGAGAGTAAGAGAAGAGTATAAGGCCGGTGAGAGAGCGGCGTAAGCGTGTATAAGAGATAGTGGTCGCTGACCCGCTCGGAACGTTGACTCCGTGTAGTCGGTCCCCACTTTTTTACATTGAGCAAAGAGTTCTCCTTCTCGTCGAGGCTTTATACCTTAACGTTGCTTTTGCCTTCGCTCCGGGTTGGATAGCGTTTACCGCGAGGCAACTTTACTTACCTTGGTTGTAGGAGCTCGTCTAGGCTAGCCTCACCTTACCCACCTTACCCATTCTCCCTCGAGGTGTATCGCGCTTAGACCCGCTCCAAGCCTATTTCGCCGTTCTCCTACGCGCACCGGCTCTCTCCATAGTTTCGATCTTTCGGAGCTACGATTGATGCGATGTAAACGCGCCCAACGAAAAATCATCCCTCAAATTTCATCCCTGAGTCACGGTATACGAGCAATATTATTCGTAAATTCAAAAGTAATCGAATCCGAGACTCTGATACGCTTTCTATTATTTCAAAAACGAAATACCACTAAAAAACGTACTTTCTTTATAATTAGATAAATGTTTGGGTAGCGGTAAGCGTCAAAGTGAGAAATAAAATTTTGAAAATTGCGTAACAATGATCCACAGGGAGTCGCGTTTTATAGTACATTTACAAGTGTAATTCGATGTTCCGTATGTATTTCAACGATTCAAAGAAACTTAAGAGTTTCTCATTGCTCTGGAAAATGTTTGCCGTCTTCCAAATGAATTTTGAGCTGAACAAATACTTGTTTGTACCTCTCATAACGACACCGGTGTCCGCACAATGATTACAACAATTCAAAATTTTCACAAGTCGAAACGTTGACGCGGATTCGCGCACTTCGGACGATCGGATCCACCGTTGTCCAATTGGAATATTTCTATGGGCGAAAAAGAGCTGTAGCGACGCGGGCTGATCGAGTCTCACGGAATTCTCAGATAGGCAATACGGTTATCGGTAATCAGCACGTGAAATCAAGCGGTAGGGATCCGTTGCAGAGAGTTGCGATGTACACTATTTCGCTTCGATCCCTCTCGTACGCACAGGTATATTCAACACCAAACGCTATACCGTACTCGCGATGAAGAACAAAAGCCCGTTGATTTCATCAGCTTCGTTATAATTGCGGATAAAACCCGACGTGGCATACGAGCCACGAAAGCGTACATTCGGCTTCGAGAGATGCCGATTGTGAACGTTAATTTCCAGCTGAAACGCACTTTGCGCTTTTTTCCGTCGAGACTCGATAGGAATCGATTCGCGATGCATTCGTCAAAGATACAAAGTGGCCGATGCGAAAACGAGATACTCGATCGGTGGTTTTTTTTGTTCCTTTGAGAGTTAAGTAGTTTTTTTGTTCGATCGCTTTCAACAATCGGAGCAATTAGCCAATAAGTGGAGATTATTTCTACGAGTTTCAATGATACAAGATTGTTTTTTTTTTCTTGTACGCGTACTTTCACGATTTGCGAGGTCAAATGTTTTCTCGCTAAATACGTAATTCGTGTTGCGTCGGTTTGTTTTTTTCGACACTTCGAACGAATAATCACTATAGATATTTCGAGTGTCCTATGAATTCACGGGCTTAATGGGAGGGTTCACTTTGCGTTCTCCCCACTGCGCGCGCGTTCTTTTCCGGATTCGGTGCCGAAGGAGCGCGTGAAGTTTTTTTTTTTTTTTTTTTTTTTTTTTTTTTTTTATCTTGCACCGAAACTCGAAGAGCCGGTTTTCGTTCGTTTCTCTTCCATCGGGATTAAATCTTCTTTTTTTTTTGTATTTTTTTTGTTTCTCGTACGTCAACCAATCTGCCACGGTGCGGATGAGGGATTAAAGTACTGGCCCGGTCAAAGCTCCTACTTCGTTTTATTCTTGTTTAAAATTTGTTTTTTTTTTTTTTTTTCATTACTTCGCGCATTCGAGTAACGACAAGATTCACCGATTTATTTTTATTTTTTTTTACGTTGAACGATCGAGCGAGTAGAAGTCCAAGAAAGAAGACCGACTCGATAAATCTAATGGATAAAAGCTACCGTGTAGCCCACATCCTCGCCGAAGGGTTGTTCAACCCGACTGCGATGCTTCGACCGTTCGGGTCCGTTTCCTCGAGTTGTGGCGGCTCGGAAAGGTTCAAGCAGCGAAGCGAGTCTAGCAGCTTTACGCAGGGCCGTGTCGGTGCCCGCGGTGGATGCTTCGAAGTTAATTTCCCGTCGGTTATCATGACAGGCAGGTATATACGGACTCTGCTCTCAAGGATCGTTACATTTTTATCCCCGTATTTACGTTTGATCGTTGCCTCGCGAGGTCGATGGACGACTAATCGATGAATATCTTGATACACGTTATCGATCATTTCGAATATCGCAAGTTTCGCTTCAGTTTTAATTTCTTCGCAATTTTTGGACGTTAATTTTTTATTACGTTAGAGGGACAAAAAAAAAAGATTGACGATGATCGATTTTTGACGGGAGAATAAATTTGTCTCGGTAGCTTGATCTAACGCCGGGGCGATCGTCTTAATCTCAAAAACCCTCGACTCTACAACAACAACGATAAAAAAGGTCGAAGCAACATTCCTCCATCCGCTCGTAGCCCCTTACATCATCGACCGCCGTGTTGTAATACGAAGATCAAACGCGTTGATTCGATCCGTTCGAAATTCATGACGATTCGTGCAATTACCGATCGCTTACCATCCGAAAACATATTAACCGGGCAAAGTGAGGATGACGTGACGTGAGGATGAAGTGAGGACTTTGATCGGTACAGGATGGAACGTCGGATAAACGAAATAAGGTCGAAAGATTGGGGTCTTGCGGAGCCTTGTTGCGATCCTGGCGCGTTACGTTCGAATGAAATTTACTCCTTTAGATGGCGCATCAGGGCAAGCGTTACCGAAGTTAGCGATAACACGTAAAAAAGACGCATAGCCTCCGGGGAGTCTATTGTACTGTCTCTTTGTCCGTTCAATTATAAGTAAGCGTTTCAATTGCGATTGAGAATTTTTTGCTTTTATAATTTGTCGTATTTTTGTTTTTAATAATATATGTACACGAATAAATGCAATGTTTTCTTCTCGCGCAAGTCGGGCAACGACGAATAAAATCGTTACGACGCTTCGAACATTCCAACGGCGAGCAGAAGATTCCTTCGGGAAAAATGTAGCGCAACGATAGGTGAATTTTTCGTTGGAAAAGAACGAAGTAGATAGGACTCGGCGGAAGTCTTTACGTCCGGATTGTGCGACACGTTAACGTCCTCGAGACTCATCTCGTCGGCCAATTTCGTAAAGTCCCAGAGTTTTATAGTGCAGTCCAGCGATCCTGTAGAATAATAAAAATATAATCCAGTCTTGAAATGTAAAACGAAGACGTTGACGAAGACGTTTATCGGGGACTTACCGGAAACTAGAATATTACCGTCTCTGCTGAAGGAGAGACAATGAACGCTTCCGGTATGACTCGACAAAGCGGCAACGAGATGACCGTGCGCCAAATCCCAGACGAGAACCCGATTGTCGGCTCCCGCAGATGCGAGAAAACGGCCCTCGGTGGAGAAAGCCAACGAGAATATGGGGGACTTGTGTCCCGTCATCAGTCTCACTTGATTACCGGTCACGCAGTCCCACAATCTTACGGTCATGTCGCTCGATCCGGACGCAACGTAATTTGAATTCGGATGAAATTGTACCACCTGCCGGAGAGTTAGAAGAAATATAGTCAATTCGTTTATATCGACCGTTTATCGATCGTTGCACGGGTGAAATTTAATTTACATCGACGTCGGAGTAATGCCCGGCAAAGATTCTAAGAGGTTGATGAGAATCCGTGGCCCACAATCTCGTTGTTTTGTCGTGCGAACCCGTTGCAAAGTAGTAACCATGAGGCGAAAATCTAACCGACCAAACCGGATACAAGTGACCCTTGTAACAGACTATACAAGTCCAGGTATGGAGAGACCATAAACGCACTGCGAGAAAAACATGTATGTTACTTCGAATTGGAAATAATTCATCGGGGATATTTGTCCAAAAACTTACCCGTCGCATCTTCCGAAGAAGAGAGCAAAAGATTTCGATCAGGACTGAAGGATAGACTGTAAATAGGACCGCTATGGCCGTACAGAGATCTTGACGTTTCCGCAGTCCTGTCGTCCATCATTCTCACCAGGACGTCATCTGAGAATAACGTTACGAATCGGTAACATCGATACAGGACTGATAAAAAGAACAACAAAAAAACTCAAACAAACCGGCTTCTCTGTCAATGTCCTGAAGCTGCTCTCCCGTTTTCATGAGTCTCAACTTTTGCGGTACCAAACTCCATACTTTTAGCGTCGAATCGCTGAATCCTACCGCCAATAAACTCGAATCTTCCGCCACTTCGGAAGCTGTCACACTTAATTATTTTATTAGTGATGGAATTGATTATTCTTCTACCGACAAGGAAATTGGGTGTCCGGGGACGCTTACCTCTGGGCAGCATTCAGAAGCGTGTAGAAACAAATGGACGGCAATGTTTCGGGCCCGAGTACGACTCTTTTGGAAGCTTCTCTGAGAGCTTTAACTTTCTCCAGCTTGTCCGCATCTTTTCTGCGTCGCGGATACAAATTAGAAACGATTAAACATTCTTGTCAACAGGGCTTTTTTTATCGTGCGGATAAACGGCAAGTACTAACAAATTCGGTAGTGGCATCCGGCCAACCGGCGGAGCATTTGGATCCGATTTTGTTTTTTTCGAAAACAATGGATCCTTCTTGGTTTTCTTCTTTTTGGGCTTATCGCCGCCTTCACCGCCGGCAGCGTCGTCCTCCTCTTCCTCCGCCGGAGGAGGGCACTGAATATCCGGCTCTTTCAGCAATCCGTAATAAACCTTTGCCTTGTTATCTGAGCAAATTGTACATTAGGATACAAGTGCGAAAAACTTTTTCGCACAAGTATCGTACAAAATTTTACTTCACAAGATGTGAAATAAATAAATAGAATGAATTGAAAATTAATATGCCTCGATTATCCGAATTAATTGGGACTGACAACTTTTGGATAATCGAACAATAATGTTCCGTGGGGGAAAAACAATTGAATATTAGAGTGAAAATCGAGTTGAATGTTCTACTTTTTTTTCTCGAAAATTGATGCCGTTAAAAAAATGATGTTTTTCTCGACTACGCTAAAATTAGGGGAGGGAAGAGGGGAAAAGGGGCGAATGAGAGAGAAAAAGTAGTTGAACGGGAGGAAAAATAGTACTTTTCGTTCCTAGGGCAGAGAAATAGCCGACAATCTGTTGCGCCGTTAGGCATAAAAATATCGTCAATTTTCAGTCAATAGTCGTCAATAGTCAGGAAAAAAATAGCATATGCTACTGGAGAGGGAGCTCGCTTCGCTCGGGCAGCAGACTTTACTCTCGACGAAAATCATGCACCTCCCTCCTTTGTAGTATAATATACTATTTTTCCCCGAAAGGTTTGTGTATTGAATCTTGCGAAAAAAAATTGTCGTCGCCGGAAAAGATACTTTTTTCCAAACTGCCCTTGGAAAAATTATGCATCTAATAGAAATAAATTTAAAAAAAAAAAAAATCGGGACATGACTCTCGATGCGTGTTTCGGCGGAAAAGAAATAATTTCGCTGCATCGTATAATTAAAAAAAAAAAAGAAATAGATATTTCGATTCGATTTCGGAATCGCCAGGTGATATGTTAACGTTCGGATGATCGCCATTCTATCTACCGTATGTTTTACCTTGACGCGTTGCCTCTCCCAGCATCGCTCCCGAAGTGGCTTGTATCTGTTGCTTGTTTCTGGCGACTCCTTCGTACATATCGAAATACAGATGCTCCTGTATTATGTTCAAGAGAACGCTGTGCTTCTTCTCCTGTAGGTGTCTCTTCAATATCGACAGAGTATCTCTCGATATTCTAACGATAAATTGATTGGATCTGCGAGAGTTTGGGTCGAATTAAAATAGCAAACGTGTGTGCGCGTGACTACTCGCCAAAATTGTATGCGAAAACATGTTCGTTTTTGTTTCGAGACTGCATCCTTGATGCTTTTTCAGGACACTGTGCATTTTTAAACTGTTTTCCCGGAAGGGTCATGATGCATTCCAGAAGCTCGATGAAGATATTTTCGCATAACGAATGTGAAATGGCGTCACTCCAAAGCGATATACATAGACTAATAATATGTACTTGAACGTATCGGTAAGTTCATTCCCCGTCATGAGCTCTCTGGTCGTAACGTTGGACAATCTCTTTAAATCGTCCTGACGATATTCCTCCAAATTAGCGCTAAATTTTTCCATCAGTTGCTTGGCTTCCTTGGAATGATTGTTGTAAATAAGCTCAAGATACATGTGCACCAAAACCGGATAGAGTATTGTACTCAACTCGTGCTGAAAAATAATTCAAATAATTCAATACTTGTGCAAATATATATATCTATATATACTAGGGGTTCCAAGTCCCTCTAGGGGGGGGGGACTTGTAATATTTTTGGCCAAGGGGCTGCTCAAGAGGGATGACGGAAATATTCTAAGTCTGGATTTCCTGGATTTTGAATTTGATTGCGACAATGGCAAAATCTATTTATAATATAGAGAGATATACTAGGATTTCGTAGGGATCGCGCTTGCCACCGTTGCTCAAGAAAACCCTATAATGAGGGACTTGAAATGTTACAGACAAGGGAAGGACTTGGTATATTTTGGGTAATGGGGTTTTACAAGACCCTCCGGGTACATCTATGCCTCCCAGGGCCTAGAGCTTGATTCTTATACACAGTGGTAGTCACATCGGTGAAATGTTTTATATATATCTCTTTACATTATAAAAATATCTTGCCCCTGCAGCCGCCGTGTTCAAGAATTGAGGGTAGGAGTGGCGATAAGACATTTTCATAATGTCGATAAAAGGAATGCGAACCAGGGGAACCTCTAGTATATATATATATATATATGGAGAAATATATAAAACAAACCTTGTAAATGTCCAAAGAACCTTCAACAAATTTTTTCAATTCGGTGTAAGCTTTTTCATAGAGAACCGGATCGCCTTCGCTCTTGTAAGCCGAAAGAACGCTGCTGACTTCGGAATCCGTTTGAGCATTTTCGTCGATGGGCACGTCGGCCAAGTTCGCTTCTTTTCTGAATAATTCTTCCGTTCCCTGTAACCGAGACGCGAAATTATTTATCGACTCTGCGGTTTCCCCAATGAAAACAATTAAGATTGTCAACGATATTTGAGGTTATGCGACGATTGTAAGCATTTGTGTCGTACCTTCAAGTTATACTTTCGCAGCAATTGCAGAACCGCGAGCATTGTATTTTTGTCGCTCTCGGCCATGATTATCCTTTTGTTTCTTGAGAAATCGTGAAAAAAAATTAATAATTGTATGAAAAATGCACGACTGTTGCGCGAATGCCGGCCGAACTGAATGTCCCGACGTACACAAACGTTGACCCTAACTTGACGGCAAGTTTACATCGCGTCGTGGGCGACTTTTCTCTCTTTCTCAACACGAAATGAAAGAAAGAGAGAAAAGTTCGCTTGGCGGTGATTCGGAAGAACGTACCCCTGTCGCCGGGTATGGATATTTAAAACTTTGCCTTTTTCATGGAAGCAACGTCCACTACACTGATACGCAAGCCAACAATCGAATTATTTATCTTTAATCGTTTCTTTCTCTTCTCAATGTCTGATCCGCAAGAACCGCGTCAAAATAGCAACTACTCAATAATCCGGGGCAAGCCTAGCCCCGCGATACCCATGCAGCGTGGATAATCCAAAATAGATGGTGGTTAAATCATTTTCTTTCGCACAATAAAAGCGAACCAAATAAAAACAGCTATTAACAAATCAGAAAAAAATAATCGTTGAACGAATCATTTTTTCGAATATATGTACATTTTTTTCGAATTTTTTCTAATTTCCGAAATACTTTTTTTCTTTTATGAAATAAAAGTCGCATTTCACCGAAGAATGTGAAGAAGTTTCCGGACAAAATTGATCGTATACCTTCGCAAATACTGATTAAACATTTTTTAAAATTTCAAAAAAATTCGAAACAAAATACATATGAATTCATATATGTATTCGGAAAATTGATTATTTTTTAATCCATTTGTTAATAACTTTTTGGATATATTATCATGCATAATTAATGTTCTATATAGTTGAATTTTTTTTAGATTTTTATCCTATTGGGAGATAATCGAAATTCTCTCGGAATGTTACTTTTGGGTGAAAATGTAACGATACACCCACCTCAAAGAGTCCTTTACTTTTGCTTGTTTTTTTTTTTTTTTTTTTATATTGCATCGATTGCTTCATTTTTCGGAATCATTGTTACTTATTTGATTGAATAATTACAGCGATTTAAAATAAATTAATGCCGATAATAGATGTACATAAGAGTAAAGAAAAAAGGAACGACGAAAAAAATATACTCGCCCTTGAATGACATCGAAATTTATAACCGATTACACGGATATTTGTTGGATTTGCAAGCTCGATGTATGAAGGGATTTATATGAGCGGCAACACAGTCGATTCGCAATCGAAAATATGTATTTTCGACATAAACGTAGAAATATATACAGGTGTAAAAAGGGAGTCTTTTTGGAGGTAATTGTTTCGAGTGCCTTGTTTACATTTCAAGGTGTATAAATACGTGGTGGTTTAAGTACGAGAGCTGTTTTCCTACTTATTCCTAAAGTGAGTAGAATAAATTTGACATTGGACACTTGATAAATTAAATACTCTTTCGCAATTGCCGTAGTAATTATATATATAGGGCGTAATACCATATTCGATTATGTTAATCGTATTTACAATCAACGACAAAACAAAAAAACAACTTGCATTTTTTTTCTCGGTCGAGTGTCCTACTCGCGCGTCGCGCGATCATTGTACAATTTTACTATAAGAGTGAAAAAATAATAAGATAAATGGTAACTGAACACATTATTACCCGCATATCCGGAAATGCGTCTATCATTGCTCATATTCGTGACTAGTTATGACGGACAAAGACGCATCTATCGCGAGATTAATTTAAAAAATACGAATTATCCGCGGAAGATTAGGATTGTTGCGTCTGATTTTGTAATCTTTGACGCGGCAAGCCGACGCATATAACTTGTCTCTGTTCCTCGGGATGTATAAGCTCATCCGTATGTTTCCATCTCCACTTTTTCTCGTTTTCTTTGACTCGTCTGTGATCGATATAACTGACGACGCAACTGGCGGGTATCCACACTATAGCGGTGCTTATAATGACCGCGCCGACGATGTTGTCTTTCAAAAAACGTATCACTTTGTTTATATTTATATCCTCGATTATGTCCCAGAATCTTTCGACTACATCCTGAATAGTCTTCTCACAGATACCCTGAAAAATATAAAAAAATAAATGCAAGTACAAATATATAGTGATTCAAGTCAACGACCGTGTTTGTACCAAGCCACCTTGTTGCGAAATTACCGTTACCTTGTTGCAAAACCCTTGAATACACGGAGTTCCGTCTGGAAGAATATCGGGCGGTTCTATAGGGAAGCATGTCTCGTTCATACTCATTCGGCAGCATCTCTTGCAGGCATCGCTTACTGTGAACAAAAAACAAATCAACAAAAACCCCCAATCATTTCTAATAGCACTCTGCTACAAATCTATTTTTATAGCTGTGCGCATTTCAACGACACTCACTTGTGTCGCACATGCAACTCTGGAGTCCTTGAGTTTCGCAGTACGGCACACACTTTCCGAGACGGCATTGACCTCTCTCAAGGCATCCGGTACCGTTCTTCATAGGAGGAGATCTCGGACATTCGCTGGACGCTCCGGTGCATCGAGACTCTTGTTCGCACGTCGCATATTGAGCATCTCGACATTTCACGCCCAGTCGCATGAATGCACAGTTTTGGCAACACGGTGAATTTTTATCACTGCGATAAAAACAAATCTATCGATATAGCCGTACGAATACGAAAATAGAACATTTGCGGATACGGTAAAAAAAAAAATATTACCTGCACACAGCGCCTTGGTTTCTGCGAAGTTTACAATTTTTGTCGCAACACGCATCATTGTCCTCGGTACCTAGAAGTCCAGCGTCGCATTCCTCGTCGCCCTCGACTCGCAAATTACCGCAGAAAGATTCCTCCGGTTCCGAAAAGCATCGACCCGACTTGGCTTGCAATACTTTCCTTATAGATCGTAAACTGCACGGCGAGAATCGCTGAATATTTTTATTTTTATTAAGAAATCGGTGTTAAATTTCGTTCCATATTAAGGCACAAGTGAATCGCAAAAAAGAAAAACAACATGTACTTTACCTTATTGTTAACGTCGTAACCGCTGACGCTGTACGTGTACATGAGATACGATCCTCCTTGGCTTGCGCTGGGGCTGCATTCCTATAGATGATATAAAATAACAATGTATCTGAAGAAACCGAGTTTACCGAAAATCGGAAGAATCCGCATTGATGGCTGTCGTTGATATCCTCGATAAATGAAAACTATACTAATTTTCCATTTATCGAACTTTCAATAGCGATAAGAAATATCGGTAATACCGTTCTATTGTTTGTGACTATTATTATTGTAATTACCGTGATGTCGGGATCATGTTCGGAGCCCCAATTGTGGCCAAATTCGTGAGCGGTAACGAGATCGGCTTCGCGAGTTATAACTCGTTGACCGTAATGATTTCTACTGGAGCTCAGTCCCGAGTTCAGATAGAGCGTATAGCCATTCTTGAAATACTCTGTTGCAAAAAACGATATTCATTATTTGAATTACGGTAATTGACATAGTTGAATGATTGAGAATTTTATTCCACCTGGGGTACAAATACCGCCGACCGAATTCCTTCGTGGTGAACCAACGTACGCGAGTCCGAGTATGCCACCTTCGAATTTGAGATCGGTGAATAAATGAGCGAGACAAAAATCTTTGTGACTATATTCCCGACTGAAAACCTGTAAATAGAAATAAATATTTATTTCTACGAACCGTTCTTTCTTGCGTGACGTCGTTCAGACCCCTTACCTCGAGCAACGTGCGAACATCCCACTTTTCTCGTACCATATTGTAATGAGTTTCCCCGCCGCGTACTCGGGTCGGTTCGCTGTGCACGACAATCTTCTTTATAACGAAACCCATACCTTTGAATCCATCCTGCTCTTGACGCTCTTGCCACAGCGTATCGTTATAAATCTTGTGAACTCTGTCGATTAAGCTTATCTGAAACGAACATTTATCGCGTTATGAAAAGAAATATTTGAGAAAAGTTATTTTGTAGCTCAACCCACGAGATAATTGATCGTTGTTTTCGTACTACTGGCACCCATTTCTTGATAAAAACGATAATCGGCAACCAGCAACAAAGGGCAGCGAGTTTTCGTTGGTGTGTACTCGTACGTTTCCGATTGTCGTTTCGTTCTCGTGTGACCGTTATCTTCGGTATCTTCGTCGGTTTCTTCAATCCCATCTTCGTCATGCGGAATGGACGATGTATTGAAAATAATTATTGTCTCTGCTTTCGGATATTTGTTTATAAATAATATAGATTAAATGAGTTACAGAATTTTCGAAAAGAGCGGTGTATGAAAAAAAAACGTTCAATCGAATTAAGTCTGAAAAAAAACAATGGCTGGAGAAATAAGTTGCAAAATGAAGAGACTAACCGGGTTCTTCCTTTATATAGCCGCATGTTTTCGGAGTACCATGAGTGTGACCCTCTCCATTCTCAAAGTGTTCCCAACTCAATTTAACATCCGATGCTTTGTAAATAATCATCGAGTCGTTGTTCAAATGCGGCATGTGTCTCCATGCCGGTTCAATATGATAGGTTTCCGCGTCTATTGTTATACCCGCCGTCACGATGCCCTCGTCTATATGTACTTGCGCGTGAGAATCCAATTCTCCAAAAACGCGTCCGTGATAAAAATTGTCATGATCTGCAATACAAACGAAAAAATTAAATACTACCTTTGGAAAAAACTTTGTCGTTATGGCCATTATTTGGCGTACCCAGATGAACAGTCGTTTCTTCTCCGTCGCCGTTAATTTCGTATGCTTTAAATTTTGAGTGTATTACCTCCCTGCGAGGGGTCAGTATCAAACGAAAATGTCTGCAAGAAATATTACAATTACATTCCATTGGTGTCTCGTGTCCTTGGATTTTTGGAAATGAAAATCTTTACCTTCCGTGAGCATAGAATTCAACTTCGCTTATTTTATTGTAAGGATGATTGCTGTGCTGCGCGCCTCTTTTCACAACTCTGTGCTGAAAGTTCGACGATCGCAGACTCTCGTAGTATCGCAAATTTCTGTGTAAGCCATCTGCAAAAAAAAACCATAAGAGACGAGCGATCCGACGAGCGAAGTCGAAGGAAGCGTAAAAGGATTTATGACTCACTGGTACACCGAACAATCAGAAAAAGATGACATAGAAAAGATAAAACATAAAATCTCTCCATTATCTTTGTCACATCCGACTCCGCGCGAGTCTTTCGTTCGATTCGTTTAACTATCTTTTCATCGTTGATCCGTTGTTTCGTTACTTGACCATCATTTTGTCGAGTTCTCTACGACAGTGCTGCAGCACAACAATAGAAATCATACGGAGACGCGATCGATCGATATTTTCCACGAGAGCGCGCACACCACACGAAACACTGCTGGATGATACCTAAGAGAACTGTCACACTGAGAGGCACCAGCTGTTGCTCCATTTCTATGAAACGATAAAAAACCAAAAACTCTTTATTCTCTCGCGACAAACGTTGTCATTCCTTATCTCCGATTCGCTGTGACTTTCGCCGTTAATTCTGTCGCGCAACGAAAGAGCAACTATTCTAAACGTTACTTGCGAAGAGAATATACATTTTTTTTGTTTTTTAAGCTTTGGCCGGTTAGTCTTGTTGTTTTGTACCTTGTGATAGAAACTTTGCGATATAATTCTCGAAAATTCTGGATACTTTGCGCGCGTTGCCAGTCCAGTCTCGTTTATATATAAAAATCGAATCGTCGCCGTCCCGTCGTTCATTCGCACAATCATCTCGCATTATATTTTATTATTGAACCTATAGTTGATCAATCTTTTGACGAAACCATCGATTTACTACGCTCTCGGTATCCGTGTTATTTATCGACGTGAAGAAAAGGAAATGTCGAAAGAAACAACTTTGGTGCCATGTTACAATCGTGGATGCGGTGAAAGATTTGATCTCAACGCTAGCAAAGATGGTGACTAATCTGTCCAAAAAACATCCCTTCGTGTTATTGTTCATGTATTGATATTTATATATTTTTTTGTGTTACAGGAGAATGCGTTCATCATCCTGGCGAGCCTGTCTTTCACGACGCGTACAAAGGCTGGTCATGCTGCAAAAAAAAGTGTACAGATTTTACAGAATTTTTGAACATCAAAGGATGTACCAGAGGGTTGCACAGTAACGTCAAACCGCCGGAGCTTGAAAAGCCGTCGGTCGATAAATCCTCTGTGGATCGACTTATAGAGGTCAAACCGCTGAGACCTTCGAGCCTTGAGAGGCCACCCTTTGACGCTCCGAGAATTACTCTCGATCCCATTGTGTCGCCTAATCTGTTAGAACAAATCGAAGGACTCACGGCTGGGCGAATGGACGCTTCCGACGACGATGCGATAGCGATAGGACAGAGTTGCCACAATAAATCTTGCAAAGCTACGTACAGTGGAGCCGACTTGGACACGGAATCGTGTGCTCATCATCCCGGCGTACCGATATTTCACGAAGGGCTCAAATACTGGTCTTGTTGCCAAAAGAAAACCACAGATTTTTCAGTTTTTCTCGAACAGCCAGGATGTACACGGGGCTCCCACCAATGGAAGGCAAAAGTAAATGGAGATCTAATTGTATTAATGCTATTAATTACAGAGTTTGGCCAATTCTCATTTTTCTCATTATTTGAAAACAAAAAAAATAATGATACCAAAAGCATTGGAAAGATGTTCGTAAAAGTCAAAGAGTTTCTTGAAAACAAATCGGGGCATTAGAAGCCAATTTCAAGTTGAGTAGCGTGTTTGAAAAATAATGAGAATACAGAATTATAATTTTACATCAATGGAAAAAAGAAAAAAAAAAAAAAACGAAAACGAGTCATTTGCCGTTTCTTACTTCGACATAGATTATCGTTTGTTTTAGAATACGGATAAACGAATAAATTGCCGAATGGATTGGCATCAAACAGGATCGTTCGTCGTAATTTCTATCTTTGCCAAAAAGTATCAACCCAGCGAGTCTACTGTTAAATTGAGTCCTATAAGACTGTCGGTGGATATCTTTTTCGTAGAAGAGAATTCTCGGTACAATCTTGACATTGAGCTGAGAGGGGTAAGTTTTTGTTTTACGATTACGAAGCAATATTGAATTCGCTCGTTTCCCCGATCATTATTTATTTATTTATTTGTTTGTTTATTTATTATCGTCTATCTATTCTTCGTCTTTTTGCGTATTTCAGGTCGTCGATGTGGAAAAGAGTTCGGTATCGATGCTTCCCACCAAAGTAGAGATTAAGCTGAAGAAAGCCGAGCCTGGAACTTGGTCGCAGCTTACCTTTCCGAGATCCTGCGATAACAAACTCGAGCCTAAAAACGTTGATAACAAGGAGGAAATAACCGAGCGCGTTCAAGCTGTCGATTTGAGCGATCTTTGATTGCCCCATTCAATCAATAACTCGTATCATATGTAACGAACGTGGCCTTTCGCCTGCCACGCGGATTTTTGTTTCTTTTTTCTTTCCGTAAACGAATTCTACACGAAGGTTTTGCACACTCGGAAAACCAACGCGCACAAGTAATCTCGATCGGTGTTCCGACTGTCTTCAACATTAAAGTATGTTTATCAGAATTAAGATACAATGTAATTGACGACAATAAAATAGAAAACAATCGTGTCCGATAAATATGCAATTATCGTGTCCAATTATTATCTTCTTCTTCTTATTCCTATTGGCTTTATGCTTTCGCCAAGTGCCACTCTTCTATTTTTCTCCGTCGGGAGGAGCTTGTGGTTGTATTGATGAGATTGGTTGCAATGAGCTCGCGTTTCGCGGGTTGCTTATGTTACGTCCTGGTGGTGAATTTCGGTACTTTAACTTTACGCGGTTTTATTTGGTGAGTTTGTTTCTCGAATGTCCGTAAGCGTCGGTGGTTAAGCCGGTGTTTCGACTTACCGATCGATGAATTCCACAAAAAGGTTTCGACTCGCAATTCAAAATATATAAAATATTAGGGTTGGCCAACAACTACTATGCGTAGCTAATAATCAGCGTTATCACTTGTTTAATTAACAATAATAACGTATTTATTTAACAGGTTTTTTGTATAGGTGTTTACACGTTTTCTAGTCGTTTCAATTTACACAGATTAAATGTTTTGTCCGTTTTTAAAAACTAAGGTGAAGCTATTGTTCGGAAATAGTTCGAGTTCAGTCGCAGATTTAAAAGATCCGTTCAATTGGAAATATCGGTAAAGACTAAAGTAAAAGACGAATTTGAACGAATGGTCCAGCAGAAAGGAAAGGGATGAAATGTATCGGAGTGGGATTCAGGAGACTTAAGCTGATTGGTTGAAAATAGGTATGAAAGGGCTTTCTTGTCTAATTTGCCTACGTGACTTCAGAAAGATTCCCACAACGCGAGCGAATGCGAGTGTTGGTCTCTTTAGAGTGTCGAATTGCATTTCGCATGTTCAGGATGTTTACGTGTAGATAAGAGGTTTAATCTGACTTCAAGTTAATTAGGCGTTAGTGAATAGTTTAGTTTAATTTTAAGTGTGGAGAAGAGAATCAATGACGATGACAGTTTTACGAGATCTGTGAATGTACATAACTATAATATAGAATATAAAAGCTAGGAGAATAATAATTAAAAAAAATTTAAACCAAGCATTGCATATTCGGGTGAGCGTAAGATGGCCGAAACGAAAATCCCTACTATGCTCTTTTTGGTCCAATCGAAATCGTTCGATGAAAATGTCACGCAAATCGAAAAGATATAACACTACGCGATGAGCGCGCGAAGTCATGAGTCCGCCAATAGTGACAAAATATAAGGCATGCGACAGCGAACGATTATTCGACGAAGACGTTCTCGCATATTTACACACTCTCCCCTTAATCCACTTTTACGATTTCAGTAAATTTAAATCATTATTGAGTGAAATGAAGAAAAAACCGACTCCCTTCTCGGTTGGAGCCACTCTTAATGGAAATCGTTCATGAACTTTTTCACACAGCGGTTGCGCAGCAGCTTGGAAGATAAATTACCCACAGTCCAAATAAGTGACTGTCGATAACGCAACTTTCTTTTTATTTCAACGGTACAAATCATTATTTGTACCGTTGAAATAAACAAACACGGTACCTTATCATTATTTGTACCGTCATTATTATCGTTCTTATTTGTACCATTGAAATAATCAAGCACGGTACAAATAATGATTAGTACCCGGACTAGAAGCGGCCCTGGTTCGACTAGAGGGTTGTTTTGACTAGGACGAGCTTCGTGTTGACTAGAATGAGCGTCGTGTTGACTAGGAACATCGTCTACTTGTTGTGGTACGCCGTCGAGGTATGCCGGGATCGGACGTTCTGTCGAGACGGTCATTGGCTCTCCATTTACGTGGATTTTAAAAACCGTGTCCGAAATCCTTTCGAGAACTTTATAGGGCCCTTCAAAAGGCTGATCGAGCGAACGTTTTCCCCCCACGAGTTTTAAGAGTACTTGCGATGTCGTGTAGAGATCTTTGTGTGTGAAAGGCTTTCTCTTAGAGTAATGAGCCGTAGGCACTGGTCGTAGTTCGCGCATATGGCGACGGAGCTTTTCGACATACATCTGCTGGGGATCTGTACTCTCAGAATCGACTACGAATTCCCCGGGGATTCGAAGCGTTGTTCCAAAAACGAGTTCCGCAGCCGAGGTGTTGATATCTTCCTTAATGCTGGTCCTTAACCACAGAAGTACGATCGGAAGCGTGTCAATTCATTGCGGGTTTTCGTGGCACATTATCGCCGACTTTAAAGATCGATGCCACCATTCTACCATGCCGTTTGCGGCCGGGTGGTAGGCCGTCGTACGAATCCTTTCGCAACCGATGAAGCTAAGAAGGGCTTAAAAGAGCGCCGATTCAAACTGAGAGCCTCTGTCGGTTGTTATCGTCAAGGGTGCGCCGTAGCGCGATATCCAAGTCGCGATGAAGGCATTAACAACCGTGTCAGCCGTTATGTCTCTTATAGGAACAGCTTCAGGCCAGCGAGTAAAACGATCTATCATCGTGAGCACGTATCGATAGTCCTTGGACACGGGCAATGGACCGACAATGTCTATATGCACGTGTTTAAATCTTTCACTAGGTACCGGAATGTGCTCAGGAATGGTTCGATTGTACCGAGATACTTTACTCCTTTGGCACGGCAGACATGTGCGAGCCCAGCGAGTAATGTCCCGATTTATTGACGGCCAGACGAACTTTCGTTGGACGAGTTTTTTCGTCACTCTGCCGCTTGGATGGGACAAACCATGAACGCCGTCGAAAACGTTTTTTCTTAAGGTCGCAGGTATGTACGGGCGGATTTCTTCTGTAGAAACGTCGCAATATATCATAGTTTCCGAATTATCGACACGGAGTTTCTTCAAATTCAACGAGTTGTCGGACAGAAGTAGCTGTTGCAGCTCTTCATCTGTTTCCTGCGCTCGTGCGATATCTTCCGTAGTGGTAATTACCGGCATCTCGATCGTGTTGACTCTCGAAAAGGCATCGGCCACGATGTTGTCTTCTCCGCTGACGTGTGATATTCTCGTTGTAAACTGACTGATGAAATCTAGTTGACGCTGTTGTCTCGGCGTTGCATTCTCGCTCTTTTGAGTAAATGCGAACGTTATTGGCTTATGGTCAGTTTTAATGATGAGATCGCGTCCGTCGACCAGGAAACGAAAAAATTTCAAGGCGGAGTAGATGGCGAGGAGTTCCCGGTCATATGGGCTGTAATTTTGTTGTGTCGATGAGAGTTTTTTAGAGTAGAAGCCGAAAGGCTCCCATTTCCCGTTTGCGGACTGTTCCAATACCACCCCCATCGCCGTGTCGGATGCGTCCGTGTGAAGAGCTAGTAAAGCGTCGTCGAGCGGATGGGCGAGTAGCGTGGCGTTTGCGAGTTGAGTCTTGCTGGCGACGAACTCTGCTTCTGCTTCCGGAGTCCACTCGATCGGGCGCTTATCTTTCTTTTTCGCTCCGGCGAGATAGTTGTTGAGACGAATCTGAAACTGAGCGGCGTTAGGAACAAAACGTCTATAGAAACTTATTATGCCCATGAATCTGTGGAGCTCCGAAACGTTTTTTGTCTTTTCGTAATCCAGTACCGCTGCGACGCGTTGCGGAAGCGGGCGAGTACCGTTTTTATCGATTTCGTAACCGAGATATTGGACGCATGGCAAACCGAGTTTGCATTTCGGAACGTCGGAATTCGGAATTCCGAACTTCAGTAGGCGTTCGAAGATGGTTCTTAGATGCAGCCTATGCTCGACGAGATTTTTCGATGCGATGAGAATGTCGTCTATGTAAACGAAACAAAAGTCTAATCCTCGGAGAGCGGTGTCCATGAACCGTTGGAACGTTTGAGCCGCATTACAGAGTCCGAACGTCATTACATTAAATTCGAAGAGTCCGAATGGAGTAATGACCGCTGTTTTCGGACGATCCTCGGGTGCACCCGGTATCTGATAGTATGCTCGCGATACATCCAAGGTCGAGAAAACGTTGCAGTCTCGGAGTCGATGGGAAAAATCGTGGAGGTGTGGAACTGGATATTTGTCCGGAACCGTTGCGTTGTTCAATCTCCTATAGTCCCCGCAGGAACGCCAGTCCCCCGATTCTTTTTTAACGAGGTGGAGAGGGCTGGCCCATTGGCTATCCGACGGACGACAAATCCCTTGGGCTACCATAAATTCGAAATCCTGCTTAGCTGCCTTGAATTTCTCCGTGTTAAGCCGACGCGCGGGTTCGGCGATCGGTGAACCGCTCGTTGCAATGTGATGCTCGACTCCATGATTGCTAGATCCCGTGAACTGGATAGGGCGAGTGATCGCCACGAACTCTCTCAAGAGCTCTCGGAATGGTGAATCACTCGAGACGGTTGAGATCGAGGAGTATGCTTCACACGAAAGAACACCGATTGAGAACAGGCGTGTTTCTGCATCGATGAGTCTTTTGTTAACTCGCAATACTTTTGTTCTCTATTGTAAGGATGGATGTTAGAGGGATCGGGTGAAGGTTGGACCCACAAATGCGTAAGGTCGTCAGCCGTTGTATTAATTAAGAAAAGACTTTATTGTGTATTAAGTTATTACTTAAGCGTTAATTACTTATTAGTAATTAACGCTCGGTTGTTCAGTCGTACTCTCAGTATCGCTCGGTTATCCTGACTATGCCGGTTAGAGACGTGTCTCTCACGCTCTACCGTTGCGCTCTCGTTCGCTCACACACTCGCTCTTCGCTCTACGACTCGATTCGTCCACTACGCTCGATGTCTCGCGCCGCACTCTCTCGCTGACTCCCGTTTCCCCCGTTTTCCCTCGCATCTCTGACTTTCTGCCGGGGGAACCTCAAATGGCCACAAGTTTTTTGTGCACGACCGGATAGGGCACAAATTTTTTAAGCACAACGTTATTGGGCACAAATGGATAGTGCACGCAGCTTTGTGCACAAGTATTTTCTTAGCGGAAACTTTTTAGTGCACATGCATTTCAATGCCGATTGACTGCCCTATAGAACACAACTTTATTGTGCACATTGTTATAGTGCACATGCAAATATATAAAAAACGTAGTACACAATTTCATAGTGCACAATATTATAGTGCACAGATTGTTAGTACACAACGCTACTGTGCACAAGGGAAACAATAAATTGCCGGATGGTTGGTAACACGATCGTACACAGCGTTATTGTGCACACATCCTCTCCACCAGTATCCAACTGCTCGATAGTGCACAACGCAATTATGCACATCGGTATTATGCACATCTGACATGTGCACAGCGATATTCGGCACAATTACGTATTTCGACACAGGATGACTCGATAGTGCACACCGCCGTTGTGCACGTCGGTAATGTGCACAGCATTTTTATTGTGCACAATACGATTGTGCACATGAGTTCGATTGTGCGAATTGAACACAGCGTTTTTGTGCACAACGTCATAGTGCACACTAATATCTCGTGACCTCAATAGTATCAATGAGTTTTTGTGCACGTCACGATAGTGCACACTAATATCTCGTGACCTCAATAGTATCAATGAGTTTTTGTGCACGTCACGATAGTGCACACCAATATCTCGTGACCTCAATAGTATCGATGAGTTATTGTGCACGTCGTGATAGTGCATACTAATATCTCGTGACCTCAATAGAGTCAATGAGTTATTGTGCACGCCGCGATAGTGCACATGTATATTGTGCACATCACAGTAGTGCACACGAATATTGTGCACATCGCGGTAGTGCACGGGAATATTGTGCACGTCGCGATAGTGCACACGTATATCGCGTGTCCGGAAGAGTGACCACACGATATTGTGCACATCGTGGTAGTGCACACGTATATCGCGTGTCCGGAAGAGTGACCACACGATATTGTGCACATCGCGATAGTGCACACGTATATTGCGTGTCCGGAAGAGTGACCACACGATATTGTGCACATCGCGGTAGTGCACTCGTATATCGCGTGCCCGGAAGAGTGACCACACGATATTGTGCACATCGCGGTAGTGCACGGGAATATTGTGCACGTCGCGGTAGTGCACGGGAATATTGTGCACATCGCGGTAGTGCACGGGAATATTGTGCACGTCGCGATAGTGCACACGTATATCGCGTGTCCGGAAGAGTGACCACACGATATTGTGCACATCGTGGTAGTGCACACGTATATCGCGTGTCCGGAAGAGTGACCACACGATATTGTGCACATCGCGATAGTGCACACGTATATTGCGTGTCCGGAAGAGTGACCACACGATATTGTGCACATCGCGGTAGTGCACTCGTATATCGCGTGCCCGGAAGAGTGACCACACGATATTGTGCACATCGCGGTAGTGCACGGGAATATTGTGCACGTCGCGATAGTGCACACGTATATCGCGTGTCCGGAAGAGTGACCACACGATATTCTGCACATCGCGGTAGTGCACACGTATATCGCGTGTTCGGAAGAGTGACCACACGATATTGTGCACATCGCGGTAGTGCACACGTATATCGCGTGTCCGGAAGAGTGACCACACGATATTGTGCACATCGCAGTAGTGCACGGTAATATTGTGCACGTCGCGATAGTGCACACGTATATCGCGTGTCCGGAAGAGTGACCCCACGATATTGTGCACATCGCGGTAGTGCACACGTATATCGCGTGTCCGGAAGAGTGACCACACGATATTGTGCACATCGCGATAGTGCACACGTATATTGCGTGTCCGGAAGAGTGACCTCACGATATTGTGCACATCGCGGTAGTGCACTCGTATATCGCGTGCCCGGAAGAGTGACCACACGATATTGTGCACATCGCGGTAGTGCACGGGAATATCGCGCGTCCGGAAGAGTGACCACACGATATTGTGCACATCGCAGTAGTGCACGGTAATATTGTGCACGTCGCGATAGTGCACACGTATATCGCGTGTCCGGAAGAGTGACCACAAGATATTGTGCACATTGCGGTCGTGTACGGTAATATTGTGCACGTCGCGAAAGTGCACACGTATATCGCATGTCCGGTAGAGTAACCACACGATATTGTGCACATCGTGGCAGTGCACGGGAATATTGTGCACATCGCGGTAGTGCACGGGAATATTGTGAACGTCGCGATAGTGCACGCGTATATCGCGTGTCCGGAAGAGTGACCTCATGATATTGTGCACGTCGCGGTGGTCCATGTTTACTGTTATCTCTCTTTTGGTTTCAACCATTTACTCTGCATATGGTAACTGCTTGCAACGTCACAGTGATGAGAGTGTTCGCGAAAGTCAAAATTTATTAGAAACTCTAAATTCCTACCTTGGTTTCTACCGAAGCGCATTCAGAAATGCAAGATAATCTGAGATGTCTTTCCCCAATTTCCCGACCTCCACGATGTCGCGAAAGTGGTGTGACTTGCGCAGAAGCCTGGAGGCTCTAAATTCAACGATTCATATCCTTAAAAAATTAAACGACCGTTTGTAGAACAATAAGGGAAAAATAAAAAGTGTATATGCATATACAGGGTGATTCAGGAAGTTTTCGACACCTTTAGCCGTTTATCGAAGTTCGCATATTTATTTAATTATAAGCATTGTAAATTTGAATAAATCGACCAATCAGGTGAAGCCATTTCGGCGCGTTGGAAAGTTCCATATTGCCATGCGGAGAGCTGGCAACGTTCAATTCACCACTGCACCGTCACACAGACAGAGTCTCCGTTCACGGCGGATCGAGACAGTCGGTTTGCCAGGTTCTGTCATTGTGTAGTATACTTGTAGTATACTATAGTATACTATAGTTACGTGCAATCGTACGGAAGAGAAGATAAGGTTATGTGGATTAACCTTTTTCGTCATTGCTGTACGTTTGCGGCAGCCATGTTTTACGTGTCGCTGACAGTGGTAATTGCGGTTTAGAAAAAAAACGGCAATGAGCAGTGAGTGTCATGGATCACACAGTGCGAAGAAGCGGATGATTTCAGGTTGGAGATGCGACGAAAAATAATCGAATTTTTCGTTAAGACAATGAGAGCGGAAATCGTAATAAAAATCCAAACGGTGTTAGCGTAATTTGTAAAAAAATATTATGAACAAAAAAAAGCGTTTAGTTGTAAGCGTTGAAGCGACTTCCGCATGCGTTTAGTTGTCTTTCGCAGGTACTGTCGAGTACAGAATATAAATGATAATGTCGCTTCAATTGGGAGTGATAATCCAAGACAAAAAAATGTACGCTCGCCTCGTTCGATTGATTGGGAAGACTACAAGCTATCAATTTTTTTATAAGAAATATGATTTTAATTGAAACGCTTTTTCCATACGTCTAGTTATCTTTCGTAGGTGCTTCCGAATGCATCATATGAACGATAACGTCGCTTCAATCTCTATTGATAATCCAAGACAAAAAAATGTTACGTTCACCTCCCTCAATCGAATCGGAGGGCTACGAGCTATTAGTTTTTTTATAAACAATATTAGTTTATAAGGTTGTCGTTCATGGTTCTTGGTTGGGGTTTGGAAAAATTAGAGTTACGCTATTTCATATTTTATCCGTTTTATTCTTTACATCAGGTATATTATCAAATCAAAGTGACGAAAAACAATTATTGTTTCTTAACGTCGCATATTCTTTTGCAGCCTCTACACCTGACTGCCTCTGTAATGAACAAATTTGAACAAAAAAAACATAATTATTATTATTATTTGACATTGTATTTTAAAATTGATTATTATCCTTCTTTTTTTTTGTCGGGTAATTAGCTTTGGCCAAAGTGAAGCCGAGAAATGGCTCTTCATCCACGTCCGATCCATCTTTTGTCAGGTCGAATCCGAGAAATGGCTCTTCATCCGTGTCTGATCCATTTCCTGTCAGGGCGAAGCCGTGAAAATGCGGCGACGCATCGACGGCTTCCTCGACTTCCTCGACTTCCTCGCCGGTATCGTCATTGCCTCTGTGGTCATCGCCGTTGTCCCCCGGCACTAAATCGTTCCCGCGGTTGTTCGGCGGAACTTCCTCTTCCCAATCGTCGCTTTGACGGCGGCTCCACACAGGCCAGTGTCCTCGACCGCACTTTAGAATTTTGGCGCGATCACCTAATTCGGCAAACGAAGAGCTGAATAAAATTAAAAAATAATGTTTCTTAAAATTGTAAAAATTTGTGTACAAAAGAGTTGAAAAAAAATGCATAAAAAATTTTAAAAAAGAAATGATTTACTATTGGTGGTTCGGCCCGACGACTCTCTCCACACCCTGCTCGTATAAAACTGCCCAGATGAAGCGCCAATTTCCGTAAATAAATTTACGGAAATATTCTTGTCGATGATATGGCACATCCTGCGCGAAAACATTTCGCTAAACCTCGGCGAGTTCCCCCGATCTGAGCCTATGCCGCTTGTTTAATTCGTTGATGTATGGCACAAGCGCGCACAACATTCGTCCAAAATATTCCGCGTTTCCCGTAATATCCTTGGGATATTTTATATGCAAGCGACGCATCTTTTTGTGCTTTATTTCTCTTTGTTTTCAACCGCCACTTGTTTCGCGCCCATCTTTATACCTACACACTTTCTGGTGGCGCCACGTGGCAATAACAAACATAGGCACGTGGCGACACTTGTAGCATAAAAAATCACGTGGACGAAAATTGTCGCGGATGGCTATTGTATGTGCTTCCGAATGCACCGTATGAATGATAATGTCGCGTCAATTAATTGTAATAATGTAAGATAAAAAATTCAACTTTCGCCTCCCTCGATCGAATCAGAAGGCTACAAGCTATAAGATTTTTTTATAAGAAATATTATTTTAATTGAGGCGACATTTCCATATGTCTCGTTGGTTTTCGTAGGTGCTTCCGAGTGCACAATGTGAATGACAATGTCGCTTCAATTGCGATTGATCATGAAAGACAAAAAAATGTTAAGTTCGCCTCCCTCCATCTAATCGAAAGGCTACAGGCTACCAGATTTTTTATACCAAAAGTCAATTTGATTGAAGCGACTTCCGGATACGGCCCGTTGACTTTGTCAAACTTTGTCGATTTTGTTCGGTCGATTTATTCGTTTGCAGTTAATAAAAAAAACTGCTAATTTTTTTCCTGGCAACGTATTTTCTCCTTGTTAAAACAAGACCTGAAAAGAGTCGATATTTTTTTTCGCTGCCGTGATATGATTTTTTTTAAACAAAGACAAATTATACAAATGTTCGTCAATATTGTAAATACGATTTCTATGAGAGGAAAGAATTAGAGACGGCAAATTCGAGAAATTTGAAAAAACGATTCGTTTTTTGACGAAAATTCGTGAAATTAGACTTTGCTTAAAAAAAATCATATCTCGGAAGGGAAAAAAGATATCGACTATTTTCTTGTCTTGTTTTAAAAAGGACAAAATACGTTGCCAGAAAAAAAATTCCAGTTTTTTTATCAACAGTAAACGAATAAATCGAGCTAACAAAATTGACAAAGATTTCGAATGCGATGAATCTTCGACGGTCGAGGGATAGAAAATTCTTTTTTAGCATTCAAAACTTTGTCAATTTTGTTCGCTCGATTTATTCGTTTACAGTTGATAAAAAAAAACTGCAATTTTTTTTTCTGGTAACGTATTTTCTCCTTTTTAAAACAAGACAGAAAAATAATCGATATCTTTTTTCGCTTCCGAGATATGATTTTTTTTAAGCAAAGTCTAATTTCACGAATTTTCGTCAAAAAACGAATCGTTTTTTCAATTATCTCGAATTTGCCGTCTCTAATCCTTTCCTCATAAAAATTGTATTTACAAACTTACTCTACGCGTTATTGCGCATATAAAAAGTGTGCAGTGTTGAAATAAAGAATTTTCTATAGCTCGACCGTCGAAGATTCATACAATTAGGATCGAACTTCACTTAGGTAAGTTCGTTCAATCTTCCAATTGTATTTCGCCGCCTCGTCCTCGTAGATCATTAATTGTAGAAGTTTAAAGCAGTTGCGAATTTGTCCGTCTTTATTTGTAGCTGAACGTACTTACGATATTACAAAAATATAAACTTTTAACCTTAACGCTGTATTTAGCTATACTTCAGCCACTTCTGGCCCTATCACCGCCGAAGCAAACTGCTAATCGTTCACGATCGGCTGTTGATAAAATCTTGCACAGACCGATGATCTCTTGGTCCACCCAGCAGTCTTTTGGATTATATCTAAACTTACTCCCCTTACAGCCGCCGTAGACGTAGCGGCGTGTCTGGTGCTGTGAGCGGAGAAAATCGACGTATCGATGCCACTCTCGGCAAGGACCTTCTTTATCCACCGACGAATAGATTGAGTGGTCACCGCATGATAAGGTTTTTTAAATGTTAGTATCACCGAATCAGTCTCTGATCCACAATCCTTCGTTCGGTCCAAGTAAATGACTAAAGCGGATGCTGCGCAAAGCAAGGGCCGTTCGTTAAAAAATGGCAGATTTAGGAGCGGCTGATTCCTATTGCGTGCTGTCGTCTTTATCTTCTCGGAAATCTTAATCTGGATCTTTTCCTTTGAGATCACTATGTTACTCTTCTGAATCTTCGCCAAAGTTTGCCCGCGTTGAGCCGTCACTAACGCCAGAAGTGTCACGAGCTTCTTTGACAACTTCTCTATCGACATCTCGTTATTCGTACCCCAGGATTCTAATAGCGTCAAGACCGGGCTCGGATCCCATGTATATGAATATCTCGGCTTCTGGGGTCGCATATTCCCGACACCCTTGAAAAATCTTCGTATTCTCGAGTCGTTCCCTATCTCGTAACCCGTTATCAATGATAGCGCGGAACGGTAACCGTTTAAGGCGCTATATGAGCCTACATTCTCGAACATAATACTGAGAAACTTTAACACGTGTGTTACTGGAGCGTTGAAGACCGACAGATTATTTTCCTGGCAATAATCCCACCAGAGCCTTAACGGTCTATCGTACTGGTCGAGCGTCCCTTTCGATAACGATGCGAGGATCATGGGCTCTGCGGTCTTCGGCGTCCCCTGCGCTGCGTACGCCTCCCCGATAAGTGTCCGGCAACCAGGGTAAGATCGTTGCACAGCGGATGAGTCTCCCTGCAAGGTGAAGATAACAATTTTTCATTCGGCTCGAAATAAATGGGTTCCGCAACTAGGACGGTTTTAAAGAGCGGAAACCATGGTTGCGTAGGCCAAAGAGGGACTACTAGTACCCCCTCCGCCTCGTCGGCGATAATCTTCCTCAGAACTCGTAGTACCAATGTGAACGGAGGGAAAGCATAAAAGAAATAATCCGACCACGCCACCGTAAAAGCGTCTACCGCCATCGAATTCGGATCTCTTCGCCAAGAGACGAATCTCGAAACATTTTTTGTTTGCCGTTGACGCAAATAGATCGATATCGAACGTTCCGAAATCTCTCGTAATCCTCTGGAACGCCCAATCCGAAAGTTCCCATTCGGTCTCCGGGGGAAGGCGTCTCGATTCCTTGTCTGCCTCCACGTTTTCCTGTGACCGAATATAAGCCGCGTGTATCCATAAGTCGCGTCGCTGGCACCACTGCCAGATCTCTCTACTCAACTCCGACAATTTTGGGTACTGTATACCCCCCATCCTATTTACGTATGCAATCGCAGTCGTATTGTCAACCTTAAGTAAGACGTTACAACCCTCTAAATGTCCCCCGAAACACCTTAAGCCGTATAGAACCGCCTGCAGTTCTAAGAAATTTATGTGGTTTTCTACATCGCGCGAATTCCACCAGCCATTCGCTCTAGCTCCCTCCGTATAGGCCCCCCAGCCCGTTCGGGAAGCATCCGTGAAAATCGTAACCCTGAATTTTCCTTCCTGAATTGGATTTCTCGTGTTATCTATATTCTGCATCCACCAATCTAAATCCGAGTGCAACGTTACCGAAAGTGACATTCGCTCATCGAAATCCCCTTCCGACGCATTGAGAGCCAAAAATTTTTCCCGTTCTAGCCGTTTCGCGTACAAAAACCCATACTTGACTCCCCGCGCCGTTGACACTAACGTCCCTACGAATTGCGCGGTCTCTCTAATGCTGCAATACTTCTTTGCGCGGAAACGGACGGCTAGATCCTTTATTTTTTCTCGTTTTTCGTCTGTCGGTTCGACACAAAATCTCTCGCTATCTATCATGAAACCCAAAAATTTCTGTCTCCTTGCCGGTGTAAGCTGGCATTTTTCCTCATTTAGCACGTATGCAAGCGACTGTACCAGTCTTCTCGTCTCTCGGATATTAACCAAGCAGTCGTGCGACGTTTTTCCCAATAACAAGAAATCATCTAAATACATAACGGACATTAGGCCCCTCGATCTCAGATAATCTGCTACCGGTTTAAGCAATTTTGTAAAAATCCTCGGACCCGTGCATAACCCGAAGGGTAAGCAATTAAACTCGAACAGTGTTCTGTTAAAGATGAACCGTAAATATTTTTTATGAACCTCTGCTATCGGTATCAAAAAATTAGAATCTTTGAAGTCCATTGTCGCCATCTAACAACCTCGAGATACCAACGCTAACGTTGTTTTCATGTCCTCCATCTTAAAGTGCTGTGGTTCGCTAAACGAATTCAGCTTCTTAAGATTGAAGACAAACCGTTTTTCTTCCAAGGCCCTGTCGACGAGGAAATAAGTCGAGATAAATTGACCCTCTGTTTCCTCGCATTCCGATATTGCGCCTTTTTCCAACAACTGATCGATCAGTATTCCAACTACCGTCTTTTCCTGCGGAGAAAATTGTGGTTCCTTCGGCACCATGTCTTGGCTGACTCTGGAGGCGAAAGGTATTTTATACCCTCTTACCGTTTGCAGAATCGCCCGATCTGCCGTCAGAGTCTGCCACGCCGATACAAACAACTTTAATCTGCCGGCGAATTTACTTACATCTATCGATGATGACGTCGGTTGTTGGAGTTGTACCAAGGCTTCGACGGCCCACCCTGGCGTTGGTTCCCGTACGACTTCCCGTACGGCTTCCTGGGAGGGCCCTTGTAGTTTAAACGACCGGAATCTCCCCCGTTCCTCGCTGCTGGCTGCTGCTTGGCGTTCGTCGTCGGTCTCGATACTTGTGGTGGTTTTCCCACCGCTTTAGATGATTTTTCAAGTGCTTGTGCCGCCTTGAACTTTTCGGAGTAACTTTCGCCAAAGAGGAGAGAGTCGATCGGGCATTCCTCCGCCATGGATTTTACCAGGGGGTTTACCGTAGGGATAATACCCGCTCTTCGCGCCACTGACAATGTGTGTTGCAAATCGGTCAGGATCCTGCCGACGTCTCCCAAGGATCCGACTGTTCTATCTTTATTAATCGACTCCTGCGTGAGTGCCTCGGTGAGCACCGTTCCTACTGCCCCGATAGCAGCCGCAAGCTGGCTCTGGGCAGCGACTTGGTAAAATTCCTTCTTTATCAGATGCGGCGACAGCAATGCCTTTACCTCAGGGTTTAGTGTCAGGGCTCTCATGAGCAGACAATTCTCACTCGCCGGATACTTTTTTAGCAATTCTTGTCGAGCCTCATTTTCCAAACCTTTTTGCAAAATGTATGTCCATCGCTCTGCAATGTGTGTGAGTATATTGGGACCTGTTCCACTTCTCGTCAGGTCGTCGCCTAAAAGCGAGAGCTACGCTGCGTCGATCTGAGGTTCCGCTGTCTCAGTGGGACCAGTGTTTTTCCCTTGCGAAGGCTCTGTGGAAACACTGTTTCCCTTCGCTGACTTTTCACCCACTGCGTTAGCATTATCATCTTTCGTCGACTGTCCAACCACTGCCGCAGCATTCTGTCCATCCTCAGGCAGCACCCGCTCTTCTCGCTGCGGGCTTCGAATACCTCTGTCTCTGGGGGGTACGGTCGGGCTTCGTATGTCCCTTCCGTAGCTTCCCTTCCTCGAACGATGTCGAGTATCATGCGGCGAGCGACGCCACGAGCAACGGCTGCCGCGGCTACACATTGAATGACTCGAGGAGCTTCGTGTGTCTCCTCGGTCTCGTCTCGAACGCGACCTGTCCTGAGAATAATCTCGGCGACGCCAACGCGTACCACGTGAACCGCGACTTCGTGAACGTTTACTACGAGAAAATTGATCTCGAGAGCGCCTGCTACGAGAACGTTCATCGCGTGACCTCGTGCTTCGAGATCGCCGGTTTTTCTTAACCTCCTTCGTCAGAGCCTGCAGCATCTTCCAAATCCTGTCGTTGTCTGTTTCCCTCGCTGACGATGACATCCTTCATCCTTTTCTTCTTTTTTTTTTTAACTATATTATCAGCTACAATATAATTAAATTTTTTCTTATGTGCGGACGATGTTAGTCGGGTCGCACAGAAAAGGGTAATGGCGTTTCGGCGGTTGGCGGCAGGATAGAGGGACGACAGGGCCCTCTAGACGGAGTTTTTGAACTTAGAAATGAAACTGTGAAAGGGTCTAGCAGCTAGCGCTACTACAATTAATGATCTACGAGGACAAGACGGCGAAATACAATCTGGTAGCCTGTAGCCTTTCGATTAGATGGAGGGACGCGAACTTAACATTTTTTTGTCTTTCATGATCAATCGCAATTGAAGCGACATTGTCATTCACATTGTGCACTCGGAAGCACCTATGAAAACCAACGAGGCATATGGAAATGTCGCCGCAATTAAAATAATATTTCTTATAAAAAAATCTTATAGCTTGTAGCCTTCTGATTCGATCGAGGGAGGCGAAAGTTGAATTTTTTATCTTACATTATTACAATTAATTGACGCGACATTATCATTCATACGGTGCATTCGGAAGCACATACAATAGCCATCCGCGACAATTTTCGTCCACGTGATTTTTTATGCTACGCCAAAATTCTGAAGTGCGGTCAAGGACACTGGCCTGTGTGGAGCCGCCGTCAAAACGACGATTGGGAAGAGGACGTTCCGCCGAACAACCGCGGGAACGATTTAGTGCCGGGGGACAACGGCGATGACCACAGAGGCAATGACGATACCGGCGAGGAAGTCGAGGAAGTCGAGGAAGCCGTCGATGCGTCGCCGCATTTTCACGGCTTCGCCCTGACAGGAAATGGATCAGACACGGATGAAGAGCCATTTCTCGGCTTCACTTTGGCCAAAGCTAATTACCCGACAAAAAAAAAGAAGGATAATAATCAATTTTAAAATACAATGTCAAATAATAATAATAATTATGTTTTTTTTGTTCAAATTTGTTCATTACAGAGGCAGTCAGGTGTAGAGGCTGCAAAAGAATATGCGACGTTAAGAAATAATAATTGTTTTTCGTCACTTTGATTTGATAATATACCTGATGTAAAGAATAAAACGGATAAAATATGAAATAGCGTAACTCTAATTTTTCCAAACCCCGACCAAGAACCATGAACGACAACCTTATAAACTAATATTGTTTATAAAAAAACTAATAGCTCGTAGCCCTCCGATTCGATTGAGGGAGGGGAACGTAACATTTTTTGTCTTGGATTATCAATAGAGATTGAAGCGACGTTATCATTCATACCGTGCATTTCAAAGCACCTACGAAAGACAACGAGATATATGGAAAAAGCCCTTCAACTGAAATCATATTTCTTATAAAAAAACCGATAGCTTGTAGTTTTCCCAATCAATCGAAGGAGGCGAGCGTATTTTTTTTGTCTTAGATTATTAATCGAGGTTAAAGCGATGTTATCGTTCATATGGTGCATTCGGAAGCACCTGCGAAAGACAACTAAACGCATGCGGAAGTCGCTTCAACGCTTACAACTAAACGCTTTTTTTTGTTCATAATATTTTTTACAAATTACGCTAACACCGTTTGGATTTTTATTACGATTTCCGCTCTCATTGTCTTAACGAAAAATTCGATTATTTTTCGTCGCATCTCCAACCTGAAATCATCCGCTTCTTCGCACTGTGTGATTCATGACACTCACTGCTCATTGCCGTTTTTTTTCTAAACCGCAATAACCACTGTCAGCGACACGTAAAACATGGCTGCCGCAAACGTACAGCAAAGACGAAAAAGGTTAATCCACATAACCTTGTCTTCTCTTCCGTACGATTGCAGGTAACAGTATACTGCACAATGACAGAACCTGGCAAACCGACTGTCTCGATCCGCCGTGAACGGAGACTCTGTCTGTGTGACGGTGCAGTGGTGAATAGAACGTTGCCAGCTCTCCGCATGGCAATATGGAACTTTCCAACGCGCCGAAATGGCTTCACCTGATTGGTCGATTTATTCAAATTTACAATGCTTATAATTAAATAAATATGCGAACTTCGATAAACGGCTAAAGGTGTCGAAAACTTCCTGAATCACCCTGTATATGCATATACACTTTTTATTTTTCCCTTATTATTCTACAAACGGTCGTTTCATTTTTTAAGGATATGAATCGTATGAAATTGGGGAAAGACATCTCAGATTATCTTGCATTTCTGAATGCGCTTCGGTAGAAACCAAGGTAGGAATTTAGAGTTTCTAATAAATTTTGACTTTCGCGAACACTCTCATCACTGTGACGTTGCAAGCAGTTACCATATGCAGAGTAAATGGTTGAAACCAAAAGAGAGATAACAGTAAACATGGACCACCGCGACGTGCACAATATCATGAGGTCACTCTTCCGGACACGCGATATACGCGTGCACTATCGCGACGTTCACAATATTCCCGTGCACTACCGCGATGTGCACAATATTCCCGTGCACTGCCACGATGTGCACAATATCGTGTGGTTACTCTACCGGACATGCGATATACGTGTGCACTTTCGCGACGTGCACAATATTACCGTGCACGACCGCAATGTGCACAATATCTTGTGGTCACTCTTCCGGACACGCGATATACGTGTGCATTACCGCGATGTGCAGAATATCGTTTGGTCACTCTTCCGGACACACGATATACGTGTGCACTATCGCGACGTGCACAATATTCCCGTGCACTACCGCGATGTGCACAATGTCGTGTGGTCACTCTTCCGGACACGCGATATACGTGTGCACTATCGCGACGTGCACAATATTCCCGTGCACTACCGCGATGTGCACAATATTCCCGTGCACTGCCACGATGTGCACAATATCGTGTGGTTACTCTACCGGACATGCGATATACGTGTGCACTTTCGCGACGTGCACAATATTACCGTACACGACCGCAATGTGCACAATATCTTGTGGTCACTCTTCCGGACACGCGATATACGTGTGCACTATCGCGACGTGCACAATATTACCGTGCACTACTGCGATGTGCACAATATCGTGTGGTCACTCTTCCGGACGCGCGATATTCCCGTGCACTACCGCGATGTGCACAATATCGTGTGGTCACTCTTCCGGGCACGCGATATACGAGTGCACTACCGCGATGTGCACAATATCGTGAGGTCACTCTTCCGGACACGCAATATACGTGTGCACTATCGCGATGTGCACAATATCGTGTGGTCACTCTTCCGGACACGCGATATACGTGTGCACTACCGCGATGTGCACAATATCGTGTGGTCACTCTTCCGGGCACGCGATATACGAGTGCACTACCGCGATGTGCACAATATCGTGTGGTCACTCTTCCGGACACGCAATATACGTGTGCACTATCGCGATGTGCACAATATCGTGTGGTCACTCTTCCGGACACGCGATATACGTGTGCACTACCACGATGTGCACAATATCGTGTGGTCACTCTTCCGGACACGCGATATACGTGTGCACTATCGCGACGTGCACAATATTCCCGTGCACTACCGCGATGTGCACAATATTCGTGTGCACTACTGTGATGTGCACAATATACATGTGCACTATCGCGGCGTGCACAATAACTCATTGACTCTATTGAGGTCACGAGATATTAGTATGCACTATCACGACGTGCACAATAACTCATCGATACTATTGAGGTCACGAGATATTGGTGTGCACTATCGTGACGTGCACAAAAACTCATTGATACTATTGAGGTCACGAGATATTAGTGTGCACTATCGTGACGTGCACAAAAACTCATTGATACTATTGAGGTCACGAGATATTAGTGTGCACTATGACGTTGTGCACAAAAACGCTGTGTTCAATTCGCACAATCGAACTCATGTGCACAATCGTATTGTGCACAATAAAAATGCTGTGCACATTACCGACGTGCACAACGGCGGTGTGCACTATCGAGTCATCCTGTGTCGAAATACGTAATTGTGCCCAATATCGCTGTGCACATGTCAGATGTGCATAATACCGATGTGCATAATTGCGTTATGCACTATCGAGCAGTTGGATACTGGTGGAGAGGATGTGTGCACAATAACGCTGTGTACTATCGTGTTACCAACCATCCGGCAATTTATCCTTTCCGCTGTGCAAAGTATCGTTGTGTACTAACGATCTGTGCACTATAATATTGTGCACTATGAAATTGTGTACGACGTTTTTTAGATACTTGAACGTGCACTATAACAATGTGCACAATAATGCTTGTGCACAAAAGCGCCGAAAAAAATGTGCTTTTGTGTATAATATGGCCGTGCACAAAAAAAAAATAGTGCCCAATCATACTGTGTTTAATAACTTTGTGCACTACAAAAATGTGCACAAAAAAAATGTGTCTTTTTTGGCCGTGCACAATAAAATTGTGGCCATTTTCTACCCTCTCCTTTCTGCCCACGCTCACTTCGGCCCATATATACTTCGGCATGTCGCGTCGCGCGTTATCACTCGGCTATCCTGTAGCTTTTACTCGTCCTCGAGTATCGATGTTTCGAAATCACGTAAGCGCGTTGGCTTACGCCTCTGTCGTCCTGAACGTCGTATTTGCGGTGTCGCAGCCACCGTTTCGTGTTCTTCGGATTCGATCTCTTTTGCTTCGTTCTGCTGTTCGTTTGATACGCTCGCTCCATCATTATCGTTATCTCGATTTTCCTCGTTTTCGTTGCTCGAGGGTGAATCTTGAGGCTCGATTTCCTCCCCATTCGATGACTCGTCCGACGAAGCGTCGTCGTCCTGCGGTCTCCAGATTTTTAGTTGACTGGAGTGCGCGCTTGACGCGTACCTCCGTCCCGGTTCCTCTTGTCGCAAATCTGCCACTTTATAGGTATCCTCGTAGAGTACCTCCGTTACTACCAACGGTCCACGATATTTGCGTTGGAGTTTGGTACTTTCACCAGTTGCAATCGGCGCTACCCTCATGTATACGATGTCTCCTACGTCGTACTTGACGTTCTTCGCTCTATTTTGATCGTAGCGTTGCTTCATCTTCTGTTGTTCGACTTCGATCTTTTCTCTCGCTGTTTGCTGCATTTTCTCGGGAGGCGTATACGAATTGCTCTCATCGGTTATTTTTCGCAGTTCTCCCTCGTTTCTTCGTGCTCGGTAACCGAAGAGCAACTCAAATGCGCTTTTCCCCGTTGTCGCGTTCGGTGCATCGTTGAGATTACGCTGGACTTCGGGAACACGTGTGTCCCAATCTCGCCCCTCAGCGTCTCGCAGACTGGCTTGCAGCACGGGTATTAGCGTAAAATTCACTCGCTCGATTTGACCGTTTGCTTGAGGATGTCGCGGCTTATTCAATGAGTGATGAATTCCGTGCTCGGTGCAAAACTCGGTAAATCGATTGGACGTGAAACATGTTCCCCGATCCGAAATTATTTTTCGCGGCGCTCCGTAATCGTTTACCAATTTTTCGAGCGTTTTGATCACTCCACTCACTTTAGTGTCCTTTGCCGCATGTAATATCACAAATTTTGTGAGATTGTCAATTATCGCGAAGATATATTTGTTTTTCTTTGTCGACGTAACGAACGGTCCAGTGTGATCGATGTGTATCACGGCGAAGGGACGTTCACCCGGCGGTATCGGATGCAGTAAGCCACTCTGTTTACCGGTTTTGACTTTTGTCAATGCGCACTGTATGCACGCGCAGATGTGCCTTCGCAGATATCGTCGTACGCCCGGAAAATAGTAATTCTCGGTTAACATCGCAATCGAACGGTCGAGTCCGGGATGACCCTTAAGATCGTGAAATCGAACGGCCAACCCCTTTCTCATTGCACGCGGTACAACGAAGAGCAGTCGCCCCTCTTTTCGTTTGTATACAATTCCGTTTATTAACTCGTAGTCTTGTATCTCGCTTATCTCGTGTTTATTTCGCTCGCTTGCGACTTTCTTTAGAATCGCGGCTTTACATTTGATCGTTTCGTCGGTACTTTGGTTAATCGCGATTTCGTCACACTCGTTCACTAATGTAAACACACCACACTCGCTCATCTCGTCTCGCTCATTCTGATCAGTATCGTTTACAGGCGCTCGACTGAACGCATCAACGTGCACAAGTTTCGTACCCGGCCTATGCGTGATGTTGTAATCGAATTCGCTCAATGTATTGTTCCAGCGGATTATCTGGGGGTTTACCGTTTTCTGCGTGCACAAGTAGAGTAACGCTTGACAATCCGTGATTATCGTGAAATGTATATTTATTAACACCGGTCTTAAACGCGTTGTTGCCCAAACTATCGCTAGAAGTTCGAGTTTGCTCGAGTGATAATTTTTCTCGGGACCGGTAGTTCTGCGGCTAATCGTGTAAACTAAACGCAGCCGGTTTTGATCGTCGTTTTGAAGCATCATCGCTGCTAGACCCAAGGCACTAGCGTCGGTGTGCAACTCGGTTTTTCGATTCGGATTAAACGGTTGAATAATCGGTTTATTCGACAGAATAGTTTTAAGTTTTTCAAACGCGTTTCTTTCGTTTTCGCCCCACGTAAATTTCGCGTCTTTCTTCAGTAAAGCATATAACGGTGCAGCTATTTCCGCGAACTTCGGAATAAAACGTCTGAAAAAGCTACACATTCCTATCCATCGTCGCACGTCGTGTACGTTCATGGGGGTGGGATACTCAATAATTGCTCTCGTTTTCGTTTCGCCCGGTTCGATACCTCTGTTTGATATCTCAAAACCTAGATAGCTAACTCGCGTCTGAAGAAACATGCATTTGCTCAGTTTGATAGTTAAGCCTGCTTTTCGTAGTGCTTCTAACGTAAGTATCAGTCTCTCGCGTAAATCTGGCCAGTCGCGTCCTGGTATGAATATATCGTCGAGATAGTAAAGTACCACGTGATCGCGTAGAGGCCCTAGCGCTCGTTGCATCGCTTTCGAAAAATATGCCGGCCCGTTCATCAATCCAAAAATCATTCGATTGAACTCTACGGTTTCGTCCGGCGTAATAATCGCGGTTTTCGGTTTCGCCTCCTCAGATAACGGAATCTGCAAGTATCCCTGCGCGAGGTCGAGTGTTATGAAAAGTTTACTATCTTTGATCTGCGCCAAGTGATCATCCAAATTTGGTAATGGGAAATGCACTCGCTCGGTTTGTCGGTTGAGTCTACGGAAATCTACGACAAGACGCGATTCTCTAGTTTTTTTACGGACTAATAGTACTGGACTCGCGTAAGGGGAATCTGTGTCTCGGACAATACCCGCATCGCGCCACTCTTGGACGATTCGCCTTATTTCCTCTCTCTCGGAATTACTCGCCCGATACGGTTTCGATTCTACAGGTGTACTATCTGGTTTCTCTTTAATGTCCATAACAATGTTCTTTGCTTCGCCTAACTCAAACAGATTCATTGCTACGCAATCGCGGTAATCGTTTATCATTGACACTAATTCGGTCACCACTTCTCTCGGTTGATCTTCTCCGACGATTAAATCTTGTTCTGTGATCGGTTCCCTCGTGGTTACTTGTGGAAGTATCGGCAAATGTGAAGCGTCGCCTCGTTCGATGCGCTGGCCCTTGCGCAGCGTCTGTTGTCTTGCATCCATGTTCATTACTGCCAACTCAAAGTGGTTAGCGTCGGATACAACGTCGATAAGTTGTATGGTTGCCGGAGGCACTGTGACCTCTGTCGGTACTACAGCGTTCATCGCTGTACGCCCACTCGCGCTCGGTTCGAAATCGGTTAAATAGAATTCGTCACGTTTCGTGAATTTAAGCTCGTTACCGCTTTTTCGGTATTCCACGTACGGTTGCTCATTGAACGTACGTCCTATAATCGCGTCAAAACTCTGCGTATCGTCAGGTACTACGCGCACTAGTATATTCGGTACGGAAACACCGTCATTACTAATCTCGGCTTTCACGATTCCGGGCGATGTCACTACGTAATGTGACGGCCCAAATCCTTTCAGCTCAGACTGAGTCGGTATCAGTTCGAATCTTTCGATCAACATTTTCGTAGCCTTGAGCGTACAATCGGAGCTACCAGGGTCAATTAATGCGCGTATTTGGCGTCCGTTAATTACCACCATTTTTACGTATTTACCGATTGTGCTATTATTCTGTTCGTTTATCACATTTACTTCGGCATTGCTCGGAGGTTTATTCTCGGGACAATGACGTTGCGTATGCCCAGTTTTCTTGCACTTTTTGCACACTAATTCGCGTCGTTCTTCCGGACAATCACGAGCAATATGTCCAAACGCCGAACAATTATAACATTTCGGTTGTCCTGCGTCGTTCACGACAGGTGGACGCCGATCCGTGCTATGAGCTTTCGATACGCTCGACGACGATCCTTGTTTACCATCTTTGCTCGTACTCGTATTCACGGATTTCGCGGGCTGATTTACTTGCGGCTTCGATTTTATAGGATCCGTCGCGTTTCGAATTCTCGATGCGCGTTGCGTTAGCATTCGATCATTAGCGATTATGTCGTGTAATAGTTCGTCCAACGAATAATGAGCTCGAGCCATCAAGGATATACACAATTCCTTGGACCATATCCCGTCGAGCACTTGCTCTTTCACATCGCGAAAATCTAGTCTTAAGTCGGTGCACAGTTTTGTTTTTGAGTGAAAATACGCACTCAACGATTCGTCTTTTTGTTGTACTCGGTCAATCATTTTCTGCCATCGATCCGACGTACTCTCGGGTACGATAAACGTTTTCGCGAACGCGGCACGAAATTTATCCCAACTCGTTAGCATCCGAGACCACGTTTTATACCAGTCTCGCGCTCCACCACGTAGGTGCATGCGTGCCGTTTCCAACGCGAAGTTTTCTGGCCAACTATGGATTTTCTGCATGCTATCGATATTTTCGATCCAGTCTTTCGCTCGCGCACCTTTCCCATCGCCCGAAGATTTCTCAATATTTTGACTCAAGTCGGGTATCACATGATAAACATTTTTCTTGCGAAAAATTGTAAAAAAACGCCGCCAAGTACCATGCATATGGTTTGTTAAAAAAAATGTTTAAATAAAAAAAGCCAAGTAAGATTATTTTAAAAAATCACGAAAAACTATGCTTAAATTTCAGTTCAAAACCTTGGCGTCCCAGTGTTAGCGCTCATACACGGCTCGTTAGGAGAATTAACGAGAAAGAAACCACCGTTAGTAAACTGAATCGTATGCAAAAAATAGGTCTTGAGAGGCGAGAGAGAGAAGGGTGGGGGAGTGTAGTTTGCGATTAGAAGTGAAGGTAGTCGTGGTGGTGAGTGCGGGAGGTAGTGGATACGGTACTCTCAGACGAAGGGGGTACCGATATTCTAGAGATAACGAAGTTGGTACAGTATTTAAATCAGGGGATTGCAGGTTACAAAATGCCCCTATGCGTCGATTGCGACAAAAAATTATCCGCATGTATTAATGTTATATTTTACTTTACGAATGTTCATTCCCTTATCACGGAAATTAGAACACGTATAAAATCAAAAACCGATAGAAAAAAACGGTTCGGTTCGGTTCGGTTCGGTTTTTCGGTTTCGAAAACCGAAATTATCAACCGATTAAGTTTCAGGTCCACATCAATGCACATTCAGCTTATGCCTCCGCGATTCCCTAATAAACCGCGTCCGACAACTAACACTGGGACGCCAAGGTTTTGAACTGGAATTTAAGCATAGTTTTTCGTGATTTTTTAAAATAATCTTACTTGGCTTTTTTTATTTAAACATTTTTTTTAACAAACCATATGCATGGTACTTGGCGGCGTTTTTTTACAATTTTTCGCAAGAAAAATGTTTAAATTTTTTATTTCATTCTTTTTTGAAATCTGCGTGAATTTTGATTTTTTAAACTAATCAGTATAGCCTTTCTATTGTTTCAAAAAATTAGAAGTTTTAAGCTAATCGGTAGGGGATTTCTATTGTTTAATAGTACATTATGCCACAAGAGAGGAAAGTGCACGATTTTCACCGAATGTGAGGCTCGCTGCGCTCGGGCCAGCACACCTCACAATCGGTGAAAATCCCCTCCTCCCGTGTGGCATACGATACTTTTTTTCAGACTCTGCTAAAAGTTGACCATATTTTTATGCCTACAACGGTCTGGCGGCACAAATTACCGATAAGAGAAACCAGGGCCGCGACTCAGGAGCGGTCGATTGATGCGTATTTTGTATTTATTAATTAAAAAAAAATTTCCAAAAAAAAATTTTTCAAAAAAAATTAATGAATTAATTATTTATTTAATTTTTGTTAGGTTGGTAATCGGCAATAGACTGATTAGTTCCGAATAAAGTTATCACGGCGCTGTGTTCTGCTGTGTGTCATGGCGCCGCTGTTACATTGAACACGCGTCTACGTTCTTTCTCTCCCCGTAATCCTGTTCCATCAGGTTATGGGCCCAGTCCGTGTGAATTAATTATAATAAATGTGAAAGAGAAATTAATTCCGGGTGCGAATCGGTAAAAATTTCGCGGGAACTGGCAAGCAGTGGATTCGGAGCATTTTTTGTTTGTTTCTCGCGAGTAGCGTGCCACGCGGTGCCACGTGAACGGCAATGATGGCCGCGCAAGAGGCAGTGACGATGCAAAATCGAGCGCAGAATAATTCACCACAAATCGAACGGCTCCGCGGCAGAGAGAACTATAATACGTGGAAATTTGCGATGCAAGCCTTTTTGGAGCTGGACGACTTGTGGGGATGCGTGACTGGCGTGGCGGAGTATGTCGCCGATGCGAGGAAAGTGACACGCGCAAGATCGAAGATCATTCTGGCAGTCGAGCCGGTTAATTATGTACACATCCAGGATGCGGCGGATGCGAAGACGGCCTGGGAGAAATTGCGTACGGCGTTCGAGGATAGCGGTCTCACGAGAAAGGTAGGCTTACTAAGAGCTTTGGTGACCACGAGCCTCGAGAAATGCTCGTCGGTCGAAGAATATGTCAATAAAATCGTTACGACGGCGCATAAATTGCGAGGCGTGGGATTTGCTGTTGAGGAAGAATGGATCGGAACGCTGTTGCTCGCGGGATTGCCGGAAGAGTTCGGACCCATGATAATGGGAATAGAGAGCTCCGGAACACCGATTACTGGGGATTCTATTAAAACAAAGCTGTTGCAGGACGTCAAGTTCGACAAGGCTACCGCAGAGGAGACGAATGCGGCACTCTACTCGAGGGGTCATCAAACTCGTCGGAAAATAGGACCCCGTTGTTACAATTGTAACAAAAATGGTCACATAGCGGCGAAGTGTAAGAGCGAGAAGAGCGGGAACGGCGGCAGCAAAGAAAAGAAGAACACGAGTCACAAAGCGCTCTACGCGTTGTGTGTTTCGGGTCAGCTGAACAGAAATCACTGGTACGTCGATTCAGGTGCGTCTTCGCACATGACATTTCGTGAAGATTTGTTGGAGTCTACGAATGAATCGACAGCGCAGGTGATAGCAGCGGACAACGAAAAATTGTCAGCGAAAGCAGTTGGCAACGTCACTCTTCCAATCAAAGTGAAAAGCGGAGAGGAAGACCTCGTGGTAAAAGACGTACTGCTGATCCCAGGAGTCGCAGCGAATCTCCTGTCGGTAAGCAAAATGACAGAAAAGGGTCACGTAGTTATATTCAATTCGAAAGGTTGCAAAGTAATAAATCGAAATGGCGAGGTTCTGATAACGGCTACGGAAATAAGCGGAGTTTATCGAGTCGATGCTAATCTTCAGGTAGCGTTACACGCGAAGACCGAAAGCGCAACGCTTTGGCATCGTCGGCTCGGACACCTTAATCGAAGGAGTATGCAATTACTGAAGAAAGGACAAGCCACCGGAATTGATTTCGAAGAGAGGAGCGATGAACCGTGCGTACCGTGCGTGCAAGGAAAGCAGCAGCGAGCACCGTTCCCGAGTACGGGAAAACGAGCCGAAGGAATACTCGACGTAATGCATTCCGATGTATGCGGACCGATGGAGAAGACGTCACTCGGTGGTTCGAGGTACTTCCTTACATTAATTGACGATCACTCGCGAAAAATATTCATTTATTTTCTGAAAAAGAAAAGCGAAGTAGCGAAAACAATCCTCGAATGCAAAACATTTGTTGAAAAACAGACGGGGAAGAAGTTAAAAGTTCTGAGAACCGACAACGGGACGGAATTTCTCGCGAAGGAGCTGCAGGAAGAATTGAAGAAGGAAGGAGTACAGCACCAGACGACGATACCCTACAGTCCTCAACAGAACGGCGTGGCCGAGCGGTATAACAGGACGATCGCGGAACGCGCGAGATCGATGTTATCGGAAGCGGGTTTGCCGAAAGAGTATTGGGCGGAAGCGTGCTCTACGGCAGCTTACTTAATAAATAGATCACCGACTGCTGCGATTCCGGGAAAGACGCCAGAAGAGGCGTGGTCCGGTGAAAAGCCCAATCTCAGACACATTCGAGTATTCGGGTGTAAGGCGATGGCCCACGTGCCGAAAGAGAAAAGGAAAAAATGGGACGCGAAAGCCGTTGAGAGAATATTCGTGGGTTATTGCGAAGAGTCTAAAGGATACAAATTGATCGACCCAGTGAGTAAGAAAATAATCAAGAGTCGAGATGTCGTTTTCTTCGAAGCGCCGAAAATAATCGAAGAAATAAAAAACAACAAAAAATCAGCAAGTCCGTCGTTCATACAATTCGACGAGGAAGATGAACGATCGACTCCGGCGAACGAAGATGAAGCATCAGGGAGCGAGGACGGAAATATCGATCGTCAAGGGATCGAAATCGATAGAGCGTCTCTGTCGGAGGGAGAACAAGACGAATTTTACAGTCCGCTTCCGGAGAACAGCGAAGAATGGTTTCCCGATGGTGAAACACCGACGGAAGCTGGAGCGAGCGACGATGGAGACGGAGAACTTCGTCGTTCAACGAGAACGAGAAAACCGGTAATCCGCGACGACTTCGTGAGCTATCTGGCGTTCGATAGAAATCCGCAGGACCCCGAAACGGTTCAAGAGGCAATGCGAAGTCCCGAGAGAGAAAATTGGATACAAGCGATGAGAGAAGAAGAAAAATCTCACGCGGAAAATCACACGTGGGAGTTAGTAGATCCGCCGGTCGATAGGAAACTATTAAGTACAAAATGGGTCTTCAAAACGAAGCGAAACGCCGAAGGAAGAATCGAGAGATTCAAAGCTCGTCTTGTGGTCAAAGGATGCGCGCAGCAGCATGGAATTGACTATACCGAAACATATGCACCGGTGATGCGACATAGCTCGCTTCGCATATTGTTCGCGATTAGTGCAAAATACGGCTTAATAATCGAGCATCTTGACGTAGTCACGGCGTATTTACACGGGGATCTAGAGGAGGATATATTCGTACGCCCACCGAAAGAAATTATCGACGAGAAAAGTGGCAAGAAAGTTTGGAAACTCCGAAAAGCGGTATACGGCCTGAAACAAAGTGGAAGGTCGTGGAATAGGAAATTGAACGAAGTATTATTGAAGATGGGATTCAAACAATGCGAAAAAGACCAATGCATTTACTACAAAAGGAATAATACAAAAATATGCATTGTAGCCGTATACGTCGACGATATTTTGATCGTGTCGAATGACGAGAATGAGCGATCAAGAACAAAAAAAATATTGAAGGAAAATTTCAAGACGAAGGAATTTGGCGAAGTAAATCACATTCTCGGAATAAAAGTGAATAGAGAAGGTCGAAGCGGAAAAATTGCTATAAGTCAGACAGCGTATATAAAAGAAATACTCGAACGGTTTAATATGTCGGAATGTAAACCGGTGTTTACTCCGCTCGATGTGAATCAGAAACTGGACGAGATATCAGAAGAGGCGACCGAAGAGGAAAAAGAAGAGATGTCAAAGATACCGTACCAAGAAGCAGTGGGCGCGTTGCTATACGTGAGTCAGGCGACTCGACCCGATATCGCGCATGCAACGAGCGTATTAAGCAAGTATAATCAAGCACCCCGGAGAATACACTGGAACGCAGTTAAAAGGGTGTTCAGGTACCTCAAGGGAACTCAATCTCACCGATTGGAGTTTCGGAAGGGTGGACAGGCGGCTATAGAGGGATTCAGCGACGCAGACTGGGCAGGCGAGTCCGATGATCGACGATCGGTTACGGGATTCGTATTTACGATGCAAGGTGCAGCGGTATCTTGGTGCAGCAGGAAACAACGAACCGTCGCATTATCAACGACTGAGGCGGAGTACATGGCACTGTCCGACGCGTGTCAAGAAGCTCTGTGGTTACTACAATTACTCGAGGAAATCGACCCAAAGGCAGTCATTCAACCGATTAAATTGATGTGCGACAATAAGGGTGCGATAGCCTTGGCGCAAACGTCGGGATACCGCCAACGCACAAAACACATCGACATTAAGCATCACTTCATCCGCGAGAATATCGAAAAGGGAAAAATACGCGTCGAATACACCCCCACCGAGGAGATGAAAGCAGATTGTCTAACTAAGGCTTTAACGCACATCAAGAACAATAATTGCGCGAAGGGAATGGGGATAGTGCCGTGAACAACAAAAAAAAAAACAAAAAAAACAATCGATACTATAATAAAAAGAAAAAGAAAAAAAAACCACTGCGTGAGATGTTGGCGAAAATTGTTGTATTATATGTATAAAGTTTATCGTATAGAAATTGTTGTAAAAGAAAATGCCGATTAAGTGGGCGTGTTAGGTTGGTAATCGGCAATAGACTGATTAGTTCCGAATAAAGTTATCACGGCGCTGTGTTCTGCTGTGTGTCATGGCGCCGCTGTTACATTGAACACGCGTCTACGTTCTTTCTCTCCCCGTAATCCTGTTCCATCAATTTTATTCGCGGCTTCTTTTACTTTTACTTAGGCGTGAATTTTTATTATTTAAACTAATCAGTAAGGAATTTCTATTATCTAAACTTATCAGTAATGAATATCTATTATTTAAACAAATTAGAAATTTATTTCGAATTTTTAATCGAATTAGTAGTGATTTTCCATTGTTTAAACAAATTAGAAATGTATTTCGATTTTTTAATCAATTAATTGTGAATTTCCATTGTTTAAATAAATTAGTCGGGAGTTTTTATTATTTAAACTAATCGGTAGGTAATTTCTATCGTGTAAATAAATTAGTCGTGGATTTCTATTATTTAACCTAATCAGTACGAAATTTCGATTGTTTAAACAAATTAGTAGTGAATTGCTGTTGTTTACACAAATTAGCAGTGAATTTTTGAAATGAACATGTTTATACGTTCACGCTAGCGTCGTATACACCTCCACACATGCGTAGTGTTATACACATTTCGTCGGTCACCCATCCAAGTACTGGATTGTCCATTCGGGCGGTCACCCATCCAAGTATTGTATTATCGAAGGGGTAGCTGTGACGTCATGTACACAGCTGACTCTGAATCGATGCTTGCCGGCTAGCACGATCGATAATTTGTCTGTAGGTGTGACTCACGCACGAGCACACCGACACAACACAGCGGCAGCGGCCGTGACGTCAGAGGACAGGACACGGAGAGTGGGACAGTCTGAAGAAAACATCGTGAAAGTGTGGATTTTTCGAGCCACATGATCATATCTCGAGAACGCATGAACGAATAGGGTTGCTGAAGGGCTCGTGGGAAGGCTAGTAGTCGATTTATATGATTAGACATGTTTTATTTTTTCTATTAATTCAACCGTTCACGAGAACAAAACGTCGGAACACGAGGGTACCCAATATTGGCGTATAACTACTTGGTAGCGCTCGACGATTTGCGGGTCTTTATACTTTTTACTGGTACTTGGCGTCGAGACGCTACCGCGTTTCTTGATATAGAGGCACTTCTTTACGCGGTTGTTCGATTTGAAGCGCACGCGCGAGCAATCGTGCCAACATGGTTTCCGTGCTCTCCCCACTCCCGCGTGTCTTGTTGCGCAATGCGTCTTCTAATACCGATCGTGCAGTCTCGTTAGGAAGATCCGCGGTGGCGCCATCTCTCGTCTTGTCCTTGTAAGTCTCGTCAACCGTTTCAAAGTCTTGATAATCCGTTGTCTCGCTTTGTTGTGATTGGCGCGAACTATTGACAATGACTTCCGGATACAAACCCGCGTTCCCGCCAATACCACTAGTCTCCCGCGCATTTTCGCGATCTTCATCGCCATCTTGTCGATTTGGCGAACTCATCATCGACGGATGTTCTCTACGCAATGTCTCAATGGCAAAGTCGTCGAACACGCTTTCCGTTGTCATCACACGCTTTATGTTTCAGGATTCGCGAAAATTTTATTTTATCACGCGGTTTCACGTTTTTACGCATCGCACTGTTTACTCGCGACGCGGTGGTTCTCTCACGTTCGGTTTTCGCTATCACTCGATTTTCGTTTTACGACTGACTACACTTACGGGATTTATAAGGATCCCACTTCTGAATGTTAACTCGCAATACTTTTGTTCTCTATTGTAAGGATGGATGTTAGAGGGATCGGGTGAGGGTTGGACCCACGAATGCGTAAGGTCGTCAACCGTTGTATATTAATTAAGAAAAGACTTTATTGTGTATTAAGTAATAAGTAATTAACGCTCGGTTGTACAGTCGTACTCTCAGTATCGCTCGGTTATCCTGACTATGCCGGTTAGAGACGTGTCTCTCACGCTCTACCGTTGCGCTCTCGTTCGCTCACACACTCGCTCTTCGCTCTACGACTCGATTCGTCCACTACGGTCGATGTCTCGCGCCGCACTCTCTCGCTGACTCCCGTTTCCCCCGTTTTCCCTCGCATCTCTGACTTTCTGCCCGCGCTCACTCGCGATTGGCTCGACTCGTACGTCACGGTTGTCGATTGCATCGCATATATACTTCGGCATGTCGCGTCGCGCGTTATCACTTTTATTTTTCAGATCGACCAAGAGACCGTAGTGGGCGAGAAAATCGTCTCCAAGTATGGCTTTTGTGACTGCAGCGATAGTGAAATTCCAGCTCTGTTGTCTGCGAAGGCCAAAGTTAAGATGCAGAAGCTTCTCTCCGAAGGTGTCGCTATTCCCGAGACTTTGTCCAGTATACTCAGGCGGTATTGTTTGACTTCGCCGTCGCTAATCGCCTGAATATGCAACGGCAGAGTTAGTTTTCCGAGTTTGGGTGAGACGAGCTCCAACCGCACGGCGTTTGACAATTTCGGGCTTTATCCCCAAAACGACGATGATAATAGCAATTTTTATCGGATTCTACGTTTGTCTTGTCACTCGATTTTGAGCAGCAGTGCTTGCAACTTGAAGTTTTTGACCTGTTTTGGTTACAACCGCTGTTTGAACGATTACGCGACCTGCCTCTCGTGTTTTGTTTATTCTCGCTGAGGGCTTTGTCAAGTCTCGCTGATAGTGCGTTAATTTGACGAACAAGATCGGCTATGGTTAACTCATTTGCGGATGCTTTTGCCGGAGGTTGGAGCGTCGGTGTGTTATGGGCTGCGTAGACTTGGGCCGGTGGTCGTTGCAGGTCCATAATTTGGTCGGCTAACGTGGCGAGCTTGTTTAATTCTGCCTCCGAACTGGCTGCGAGGATGGCACTCATCTGCTGCGGCAGCTGTTCCAGGAAAAGAGACTTAAGAATCATATCGTCGCACTGGTTGGATGATAAATTGCGAAGGTGCTGGAGGAAGTGACTGGGCTTGCGGTCCCCGAGAAGTTGCCCCTTCAGCATCCGACGCAGTTTGCTTTCTTTTGATTCTGTGAACGAAGCTAGAATCCGGTCTTTTATCGCTTTATATTTATTTTCTGCCGGAGGATTCTGAATTAAGTCGGAGAAAAACGGCAGCACACTAGGATCCAGATTTGCGAGAATGTATTGGAATTTTGTCTCGTCGACTGTCACTCGGGCTATTCTGAATGCTGCTTCGACTTGAAAAAACCATACGGTAGGGTCATCCTTCCAGAAAGGAGGAAGTTTTGCGATGCGAGCTACTTGATCGCCCTCCATGTTACCTTCTCCTGGGGGATTTACTCGAGCAGCTTCTACGAGAATATTTTCAAGGATGGTATCTCCAGCAAGAGGATTTCCTAGAGCGGTTTCATCTAACGTCGAATTCGCGAATGTTTTTTCGGCGTCACTTTCGTCGTCGGTAATCTCGGGTTCGAGATGTGACATTCAGAACGGTATACACAACACGTGGGTGTGCATGCATGAGACCGGCGCGGGAACGATAATGTCTCGGTGCCGCACGCCTGTGAGGTTATAGCCGGGCACGACGAGGTACGTACGAATATTCCGGTGTCGGAAAAATGTCTCACAATTTTCATGCGCTAACGAAGATCGCGGTCAACGTGAATTACGCGGATTACGCGGATGACGCGGATGTCGCAGATGCCGCCGAGCGAAAAATGCGAAAAGTTCGTTACGAAAATCCAGACGCCGCGCACAATGGAAGGTTGGTGTTACTATTTTTCGCACGAATGTCTTTCTTTTACGTGTTCTCTGATCGCGTCGGGGGTCACCAATATTTACTGTGGCGATTCGAACTTCAGGAGCGGAAGTTAAAGACGTGCACACGAGTAACAGTTATTATTAATATTTATTTAAGTAAAGATACAAAAAGAGAAGTTAGAAAGGTGGACGAAGCGTCGCGTGAGTGCTATGCCTAGCCTGTGGGAGAGAGACTAGCGGGAAACCCGTTGATTGATAGTTGGCCGCGCGTGTTACAGCCCAGGGCCGTAAGAAAGGTTCTGTTAATAGGTGGTTGGCTCTTCGTGAGCCACTACTGCTGGACACGATTCGCTGTTGCCGTGGCGAATAGAAATCCGCTCCTAAAGTCCCGGGAAGGATTTATTGAATAATTAAAACACGAGTCAGGGGAAATCGGTTGTATGTATTGAATGTAAAACTCGATGTAAACATAAAAATGTGCATCAGACGTACAGACTATTATATTTGAAAAGACTACACAGTAATACGTAGTGAATACGAGATTTGATGTGCGAACACAATATTGCAAACAATGTTAAAATGCTAAAGCCGAAAGAAGCGCAAAGGACCCGTCGAGTTTGCGACTCTAATCGTTCCGAGATTTCCGAAGACTATCTTGTTGCTCGGGGGAAGCTTCGAAGTTCCAATCGAAGCATCCCCACTCTCGAGCACTTGGATATTATGCACTTCTTCCGTCCTTTCCTTACAGTACTATGTCTATCTGAGTCTCTCGGTTCCCCTCCTTGTGTCTGTGTTTTTGGGGCCCGCGCGAGGGCCTTCTATTCTTTATGGGATTTTCCAGACCCCCTCCGACCCGGCGCTCGGTGGTTGTTATATGAGCTCGACGCTCGAAGTTGTAGCGAAGGGCACTTGAGATTAACCGGTACTTGAGATTAACGTTTTTACTTTTTACTGCTGTAATCCGAGAATTCGAGGAAAAGTCACGTTCGCCCTTCAGGCATCTTTTAAACAGTGATTTTCTTTACTCTGTCTTAACAAAAGCACATGTGGCTTGCCAGCCGTGTTCTATTCAAATTTACTTGTTGTTGAGCATCTGCGAACACTCTATACTTATTGTCTGACAAATGTTTCGTGTATGTGGATAGTGTTTCGAGACTCTGAAACTCGGCGTCGAGTGGTTATTGAACCCGCGGACGTCACACCTTCCCCCTTATTTAAAAAGACGTTTCGTATTGAAACGGCTTTTTCGTTTCTCAAGTAATTATCCTAATTATTAAAAAACACAGAAAGGTTATTTTTTAGGTGACAATTACATAGTATTGTCCGTTCCAGGGTTCGCATCTTTTTCGTTCGGACTGTATGGTAGGGCTGCCCGTTTTAGTTTGTCTAAGTGGACGATTCGCGTCCTATTTGTGTTGATTCTTAGTTCGGCGTTAGAGCGCCCTAATAGACCAATGATTTCGTATGGGCCCGTGTATTGAGGGTCGAACTTTGAAACTTGCGGTTCCTTTAACAGGTAAACTTGGTCCCCTATTTGAAATGTCTTAGGGTTTATCTTTTCATCGTAATATTGTTTTGATCGCCATTTAGCGGCGTTCAATCGGTCGACTACAGTAGAGTGTGTTTGTGAGAGCTTTTTCAGGAAGTTATCGAGATGTTCGATGTACGTAACGGGACAATCTCCGCGGCTGAAGCTGCTCGGTATAATTGCTTCCCTCCCGAATACTAATGTATGGGGTGCGAATCCCGTGGCTTCGTGCGTTGAGGTGTTATAGCTGAAGATTGCGTATCGCAGCCAGGTGTCCCAGTCTTGTTCATTGCCAAATTGTTTAAGATACTCTACCAACGAGTGGTGACTACGCTCTAGTGATCCGAGGGATTGCGGGTGGAAGGCCGTGGATTTCAATTTCTCTATCTTAAATATTTTACATATTGTCTGAATAATTTTGCTGGTGAAGTTACTTCCCTGATCGGTATGAAGTATTTTAGGACATCCGAAACGGGTGATAAATTGATCCTCCAAGGCACAGGCTATCGAGACGGAATCGATCGTCTTCAGGAGAATCGCTTCGCTATACTTTGAGAAATTATCCTGAAGGGTTAAGATATACTTGTTACCCCTTTCGGTCACAGGCAAAGGCCCTACAATGTCCATCTGGATTCTCTCGAGAGGTTCCTTCGGTGTATCCGTAATTTGCATTGGCAATCGCGTTTTATTTCGCACTAATTTGTATTCCTGACAGTTTTTACACGATTTCACAAATGCTACGATAGCCTCTTTCATGCCTATCCAATAGTAGTCGGCTCGTATCCTCCAGTACGTTTTTGAGGCTCCTTTATGGCCACCTACTGCTGACTCGTGATATTCCTTTATTATTGCGGCTCGGTCGTCTTCGGGTGGAATCTTTATTTCTCCTGAACATATCCGGACTTGAATACCTGAGGCTTGGAATGTTTTCCTAATTGTCTGCTCTATTGTCGTCCATCATAATTGGTCTAAACCGTTTCCCTTTTTCATTATCTTTACGCTTTTGATACCCAACGTCTCCATGGCATGCTTGCTGGCTTGAAATGCATCGGCAATTGTAGATATGTACGGTCTTTCATTAAACGTGTTTTTTACTACCAGACTAAGGACATATCGATTCTCAAAGCCGGACGCGATAGCTTGTCCGAGTTTTGGTCTTGCTGACTTTAATCCCTCAAGATCTATTACTCCTAGACCCTTCAGATTCCGGCTGTTCTGCGTTGTTAAAATGCAATCGGCAGATACAAAGTTGATTAAGTTACCTTTGCCAATGAGGAGCGTGTCTTTGCTGTAGGTGATGCACGAACTTTCTAGCCGATATACAAAACTGGTTGGGACAGCAGCCATTGGAACGAGATTCGAATCCTTACTTTTATCATCCGGGACGCAATCTTTGTCAGGTCTTACACATGGAATTTCTGGAGTTTCTGACATCTCGTCAGCTCCCTCTGTGGACGTGACATGGTCGGCATCACCCTTCCGGTTCCCACTTAAGACTTGTGACGGACGTGGTGCCGTGGCAAGTTGTATTTGGGATACCTGATTTATTACAGCTTCCGCAGAGTTGGTGTTATCTCCGCCTCTGAGGGCCTTTGGAGAGACACACGCTTCGGAGACGAATCTCTCTCCGCGTGGGCGTACAGCCCCACCCTCTGTACTGTTATTTTCTTTCGGTTCTCCGGAGGGCCGATGCTTTTCACCCGTCAAACTGGGTTCCTGACCAACTTCCGTGTCTTTGTCTATTCCGTCTAGTTGCCCAAACGCTAAAACGATTGTCCCTAAAAATTCCGCTATACCGGAATCATCTTCTGTAAGACAATCCTTGTCCAGGTCCACCTCTTCCCATTCGTCGTCTTCGTCGTTCCCGTCCAGTTTTTGTGTCGACGAACCCGGTGAGTGAGCGTCGACGCTCAACACCTGTTTTGCCGCCACTAAGTCAACTGTACTGTGTCTACTGTCGTCCGTATATAGTTCGTTGAGATTCGGTGGGTTTCTGGACAAGGCGTCAGCGTTCGAATTAGCTGTGCCCTTTTTATAAACAATATCGTATTCGAATTCGCTAAGTTTGATCCGCCAGCGAGCAAGCCTGGACACGGGGTCTTTTAGTCCGTGTAGCCAAAGTAAAGGACGGTGGTCCGTGACGAGAGTGAAGCGATGGCAGTATATATGTCCGGAAGGGTTTAACGGCGAAGACTATCGCGAACAATTCCGTTTCCGTAGTCGAGTAATTACTTTCTGCTTTGTTTAAACTCCTCGATGCGTATGCTACTGGGAGGTCGCTACCTATCGGTCCCTGGCTCAAGACTGTTCCTAACGCGAAGTCTGACGCGTCCGTTGTCACGACAAAGGGTTTTGTAAAATCTGGGTACTGTAGTAATGGTTCACAGCAAAGCTTATCGCGCAACGTCTCGATGGCCTGCTGTTGTACCGATGTCCGAGCGAAACGTACGTGCTTTTTTAATAATATGGTTAGGCTTTTAGCGATTTTCGCGAATTCTGGGATGAATCGTCGGTAGTATCCGATCAGACCTAGAAACTGTCGGATGTTTTTCTTTCCCCGAGGTATCGGAAAACTCTTTACGGCTACGATTTTCTGGGGATCGGGCTTAACACCTTCCTGCGTGATAATATGACCAAGACACGTTATTTCTTTACGTAAAAATTGGCATTTGTCGCGTTGGAGGGCGAGGCCTGCTACCTTCAGACGAGCTAAGAGTTTTTTCAGTTTTATCGCGTGTTCCTTAAGAGTCGTTGCATATCTGACGATATCGTCCATATATACGAATAATTCTATGCCTTGAAGGCCTGTGAAGGCCTGTGAGGACTCTATCCATGAGCCGCTGAAAAGTCGCGGGGGCATTTCTCAAGCCAAAGGGCATACGCGTGAATTCGAGATGGGCGTAAGGCGTAGAAAAATCTGTTTTCGCTCTTGATTGTGGATCCATGGGGATCTGGTGGAAGCCCGATGCAAGATCTAATATGGAGAAATACTTTGCCCCGCCAAGCTGATCTAGGATTTCGGTGATATTGGAGAGCGGATAGGCGTCCCCAACAGTCTTTTCATTTAACGCGCGATAGTCTATTACCATCCGCCAACGCTTTTTGCCTTCGGAATCGGCTTTTTTCGGAACAATCCAAAGTGGAGAATTATAGGGCGAGTCCGAGGGTTGCACAATCCCTTTTGAAAGCAGATCGTCGACCTGTTTACGTATCTCGTCTCTTTGACACGGCGGATATCGGTACTGTTTTGTATTTATGGGGCTTTCATCTGTCGTGATTATTTTATGTTGTAATACCGTTGTTGATCCCAATGGGTCATCGGGAAGGTGAAACTGATGCAAAAAGTCCTTCAATACGGGGAGAATGTTTACTTTTTCGTCTTCGTTTAAGTGTTCTAAATTGAGAAGATTTAACAATCTCGTTAGGCGTTTAGCCGTTGATTTGTCCGCGTCAGCAAGTATGTGAGGTGAGGGTTCCGATCGTACGCGCGGGGGAACGATATGACACTCTTCGAGTTCTACCGGGGCCAATGATACATGAACGGGATAGTGATTCGAGTTGATCGCGTATATTCTAATGAATCCTTCTTCTTGTGTCACGAGGGATTCGCCCAAGAAAATACCTGTCCCTGCATTTATTCGTCGTATATAGCCTTCGCGAACGTCTGTGTTGGACACGAGAATCCGTATGAGTTGTTTAGTACGGGCGAGCAGATTTACCGTGTGGTAATTAATTAGAGGCAAGTGTTCCTCCTTCATCCTAATTTCGTTTAAGGTAAAATCGAGGACCGCTCGATGACTTTTAAGAAATTGGATACCTATAATTCCCTGCTCTCTAATAGGAAACGTTTCGAGGACTATTTGGAAGTATGTCTCTACACCTTTTATAAACATTTTTACTTCTCCCAATGTCTTGTGCGTACCGGAACCAATTCCGGTTAGGTGATAAATGTTTTCCCTATTTATCCACATTCGAGGATCTAATGCGTTTTCCTTTAGAATGTTTAATTCCGACCCTGTGTCTACCATCAATACAGCAGTGCCCGTTTTGAATATTATATTCTCTATTCTAATTATTGGGATGTCGGCCTCGCGGTTGCTTCGGATTTTGAGGACGTATCGGTATCTTGACGTTTTTCGAAAGTTTGAATCGTCGATGCCTTCGCTCGACGATTCTCCTGCGATAAAAAATGATTATTTTTCCGAAATCGTTTCGCCTCCCTTTCTTTCTCGTGTGTCTGTTTTAAAAGGCAATCCTTTTCTACGTGGTTATTATAGTAGCAATAATTACAGCCTTTCTTACTTCCTTCTAATTTAACGTTCTTCTTCGCCAACGCTGGACATTCGAATCTTTTGTGGCCTATCTCTCTGCAATTGAAACACTGTATCGCAGTGTTGGATTGATCTTTTGATGCTTTTACGTGAGCTACGCGTTTCCGTTCGATGAAACGTGAATTGTCTCGCGCGGGAGATGAAGGAGAGACCGCTCTTCTAATATCGTCGTTTTTGTGTATTTCCGAATAGGATTTGGCCTCAATGTCGGCCCGCTTCCTCAAGAGAAGCCGGTTCTTTTTCGCGCAAGAATGAAAAAGTTTCTGTATCGAGACCCCTGATGAAATGTCGAATCGCGGTATTTCGCATCCCGGCGTTCATAGTTTCTGCTGTTTCTCTCGGATTTTCGCGCGCGATACCGTCCGTTATATCCATTAATATATCTGAGATGCGCGATCAGTATTCAGCTATTGACTCATCCTTTTTCCGAGACACGGTAGTCAGAGTAACGAGCGACTGACTAAAGTCTGTTTTCTTCGATAGAGATCGTTCTAATGTGCTCAAAAATTCGTCAAGTGTATTGAACATTTTTCCTTGTACGAACCGACGCACTTTCTTTGTCACTTTACCACGTATAAGCAAAATGAAAAATTTCATTTCGTGGGTTTCTATGACCTCGGCTGCTACCCTGCAATGGTCTATAAACATCGAGACGGGCATATTTTTACCGTCGAACTCAGGGATGATACTTGATGCCATCTTAAAGCCGGCGCTTGTTCCTCTACTAGTTATCAAGGGGTGGCTAGCGGTGACCGAACCGTTTAATGATACACCGTCCGCGTACGCGTTATTCTCGGCGGGCGTCGAGTTTGTCGCGGCGGGGGTATTTCTAGTGGGACGTCTCATCTGAACAATTTCCGAATTTGTATCACTATTATCACTACCGCTGGTTACTGATAAATCAGCGGCTCTAGGACGATTCGGAGTTGCGCGTGATGCACCCCTACTTGCCGCTCGAGGACGACCACGATGAGCGGGCGTTGCCGCTCGCGTTGCGCCCCTTGACGCGAGTGTTGAGGAACGCGTTCTACCTGACATTTTCTCTAGGCGATGCGGACGGCGGATGATAGTTATTGAACGTTATAGTTACTAAGCCGCAATAAAAGAAAACAATAACTTAAGGACTTTGATGAAATACGTTGTGAATAAAAGATATCTACGTAGAAATTTTATTTCGCAAGCAAAGGAAATAGAGTTTGAGCTTAATATTGTGTGTATGTCTATACGAATTTAACTTTGACCAAATAAGAATTAATATAAATTATCCATCGGTATCCGCATCGGCAAGAAAACAGGTATATACGAATACGCTTCGTTATATGAGAAATATAGAATATTTTCTGACTTACAGCTTATCGATGACTCGTCGGTTTACCTGGCCTATTAAAATATGGGCAAAAATAATGTCCTCTACAGAGTCTCAAAAACACACACTAACACACGGTGTTGGAGATTCCAGTTTTTCCTCGGCGATTATGCTTCCGCGATGTCGAATTTTCAAGCTCCGCCGGGGGCTGCGATCCACTGATCGATGAATTCTACGATGGACTCACCCCGTGAGCTGGTTGGCAGGTACCGAAGAGGATCTTCAGCTCAACTCCCTTTCACAGCAGTACTCTTCTCTCACACGGTTCAATCAAGCTACTCAGTTCACCTGATCGAGCTCCGGCAGGAGAAAGCACGCTTAAAAAGGTGTGAACCACGTAGATGCTTATGCAGGGCTGTTCCTTTCCAAAGGGTCCACTTGAATTTCGTAGTTGCCTATGTGATTTCAGGGAAAGCGCGCACGGCCGCTGAGAATCACTTCGCCTCTGGCATTCGCCCGTTGCTCTCTGGGGAAACCGTGCAAAAACCCAGGAGAGAGGATTGGCATACAAAATAATTGTCTTTGTAACTACCGAAAATCACTTTTCACTTTTTCACTGGAAACACACACTGCACAAAACTTGATAATTTAAATTCGTATCGTTCCGGAACTCAGGCACAACAATTTTGTGTCCTACCGACTGCGCTAATTATGTTACAGCCCAGGGCCGTAAGAAAGGTTCCGTTAATAGGTGATTGGCTCTCCGTGAGCCACTACTGCTGGACACGATTCGCTGTTGCCGTGGCGAATAGAAATCCGCTCCTAAAGTCCCGGGAAGGATTTATTGAATAATTAAAACACGAGTCAGGGGAAATCGGTTGTATGTATTGAATGTAAAACTCGATGTAAACATAAACATGTACATCAGACGTACAGACTATTATATTTGAAAAGACTACACAGTAATACGTAGTGAATACGAGATTTGATGTGCGAACACAATATTGCAAACAATGTTAAAATGCTAAAGCCGAAAGAAGCGCAAAGGACCCGTCGAGTTTGCGACTCTAATCGTTCCGAGATTTCCGAAGACTAACTATCTTGTTGCTCGGGGGAAGCTTCGAAGTTCCAATCGAAGCATCCCCAGTCTCGAGCACTTGGATATTATGCACTTCTTCCGTCCTTTCCTTACAGTACTATGTCTATCTGAGTCTCTCGGTTCCCCTCCTTGTGTCTGTGTTTTAGGGGCCCGCGCGAGGGCCTTCTATTCTTTATGGGATTTTCCAGACCCCCTCCGGCCCGGCGCTCGGTGGTTGTTATATGAGCTCGACGCTCGAAGTTGTAGCGAAGGGCACTTGAGATTAACGTTTTTACTTTTTACTGCTGTAATCCGAGAATTCGAGGAAAAGTCACGTTCGCCCTTCAGGCATCTTTTAAACAGTGATTTTCTTTACTCTGTCTTAACAAAAGCACATCTGGCTTGCCAGCCGTGTTCTATTCAAATTTACTTATTGTTGAGCGTCTGCGAAAACTGTATACTTATTGTTTGACAAATGTTTCGAGGTCCTTCGCGGGTAAATGTATTAGAAGGGGAGAATGAGAGACTGAGATATACTTTATAAATGGTTTACATGTATGTTCTTCTTAACAGTATTATTATTCTATCGCTGTTTATTTAAGAGACGAGATGTGTTTCGCGCCCGTTTCTTCCTTCTTTATCGCTGGTGTGGTATCTACTTTATCCACCGCGTATGTGGATAGTGTTTCGAGACTCTGAAACACGGCGTCGAGTGGGTATCGAACCCGCGGACGTCACACGCGAGAGTTGTGAGCGCCCCTTTATGTGCGTGCGCTCGTCGACAAGGCGAACTCCACAAATACGTCAAAAGTAGCGCCGACTACCGGAGTGCCAGATAACCTCCCGGAGGACCTTCTTAGAAATCGCTATCCCGACCATAGCGTCTGATCATTTATCATCCTCATTCGGCCAAAAATGATTACGAGATCCACTCCCAGGAGTAACGCAACGAGCATAGGTAGACTGCTTCTCAGTCTTTACGATAAATCGCAGGTTACGCGAGTATTTGATTCTGGCAAATGCCAATCAGCAGCTAATTTTTCGGACGTCAGAACTGCCAATGAGATTCTTACCATCCCACTTCTCCAAGACAAGGGCCTCGTAGCCTACATTCCGAATCGCTTTCCTTGCAGCGAGGGCTCCATCAGGGGTGTTCCTAAGGACATTTCGATGGACGAACTCATCGATCAAATCGACTCTCCGCATGCTCCTATTTTAGACGCCCGACGTCAGAACCGCATGCAAGGTTACCGTCGGTGCAGAATCTCAACTCGTCGCCACTCAAACTGTTTATCTTAAAATCGAAGGCCGCTACCGTCCAGACTTTGTCTCGCTCTATCAAGTTCGCTATCCCGTTGGACCCTGGTACGCTCCTGTAAAAAATTGCTTCGAATGTTTCATGTTCAACCACGTCGGCTCGCAATGCAAGCCCCATCCTAAATGCATCCGCTGCGGCAGGAAAAAACATGTTGTCAACGAGGTCTGTTCTCGCTTGAACTTGGCCCCGGTTTGCGCTAACTGTGATGGTCCTCACCGACCTACCGATAGATCCTGTCCAGCCTTTCTACACGAAAAAGCCATAAGGGCCGAGAGAAAAAATCTCTCCCCTCGAAGCAAGACTCCTTCTAACCTCCTGTCAAATCTCGACCAATCCCGGCACGAATAAACCGACAACAATATAAAACTCGCATTTCGATACTTTCGATACGATTCGATTAAATATCGCCACCAACTCTTTAAGTGTGGATTCGCCTCCAAACCTCGCCCGTGCCACCATCACTCCGACTCATGACTATTTCCCTTCGCTTCCTCACGCCAACGCCGCCAAACTCTCGGTCCAACTGCCTCCGGCTCCCGTTCTTCAATACAGCCAGGTCGCCTCGGCGCAACCAACAGCTTCGACGACCCCACCTTAAACTCTCGCTTCGTTTCCTTCCACTCCCGAGACAATACCGACTCAACGCTTACCCCGCACTCCTCGCAAAAACTTAAGTACCCAAAATTCGATTTTCAGCACCCGCGCCACTCATTACAGGACTCTTCTTGCCCCTTACGGGCACTACCCGGCCGCTTGCTCCTCGTGTAACTGTGTCCCCCAAGCCAACGCTCCTCCGCCAGCCGCTCCCTCGTATCCTTAACCTCAACCCAACCCCAACACTCCCCATAACGCCTCCGATATTTTGTTCCAAATCATTCCGACACTTCTTCAACTCATCATTCAGCAACTCATCCCAGCTCTCGCGCCCTCAGGCACGTCTGACGTGCCTCCCGGCATGCGGCATTATTATTATTATTATTATATATGCTTGGGGCTGGCTCCGGAGTCACTAGGGACAATACCATACGGCCATGTGATGATTGAAGATAGGATTGGAGTACGGCGGGAAACGTTTAAAAGGTTAAATTGCATGCATTTACGAAGGACATAAGAGCCTGTATAGTGCGAGAAGAAGGGTTAGCAAGAAATGATTCGCCATTGTACGGAAGCAGGTGTTTGTTTGAAATAAGGGCGCGAATTAAGCGTTGATGTTGAGAATCGAAACGGGGACAAGCCCAGAAGACATGATTTAAGTCCTCCTACACATAACCGCACGAGCAGACCGGTATTTCGACGATATTTTTCCTGAAGAGACTGGCTTGAAGATTGTAAAGATTCCATCGCATCCTGCAGAACATAACTATATCGATTCTATCTAGACGTTTGAGCTTATGAAACCACGGTTTTGAGGAGGAATTATGAAAAATATCAAAATAGATTTTGCCTTTGTATCTGCCATCACGTTGTAGAGAGCGGTTCGTTGCTTCTAAACACTTTTTCCGGAATATTGACGTGAAATCGGAGGAGGGAAGAGTTGCCACGTAATAGATACCGTTACCTAATTGCTGATTTGGCTAATGCGTCGACCTTCTCGTTGCCCGAGATTCCGGTATGACCTGGGATCCAGACTAATTTAATATTTAAATTTGAGTTTTGCGCATAACAAAGACTTTTATATATGGCTATGATAAGAGGTGAGCTGTTCGAGGAGTTAGAAAGGTAAAGAAGAGCTTGTAAAGTACTGAGAGAATCTGTAAAGATATACGAGTTGAGTAAGTGGTTATCGGTAATAAGTTTGATAGTGTGCCAGATAGCTAGAGCCACGGCGGAGAAGATCGATGCGTGGCAAGAAATGCAAAACTCGAGTGAAACATCGAGAGTGGGGCTATAAATGGCGAAACGAACATACATGCCCTCCTCCGACTTCGAGCCGTCAGTATAGAAAAAGTCTGAATTGGAAAGATGTTTACTGAAGGTTGAAGAGAAAACTGCGTTCGGGATGATGGAGTCTTGAAGAGCCCGCCCGGTCTGAACGTCGATTGAAGACAACGGAAAGTATACGATCGGAGGCAATTCGTAGATTATTGGAAAGGGATGAGAATGAATATGTTTTCGGAGGTGCTGTAGTTTATTGAAGGCTTTAACGAGTGGGAGGTCGGAGAATAGGCTATAAGAAGCTTGAGTTTCAAGAGAATCGATTAATGATGGAATTGAGTTAAGAAGTGGGTGTTGAGAGGCTGTGAGAACTTTCAGCATATAATTTTCTGCGAGAAATTGGAGTCTAAACTGAAGGAGGAGTTCTTTGGATTCCGCGTAAACTATGTTATTTGGGGTTGAGTTGCGGAGACCGAGAGAGAGCCTCAGGGCCCTACGTTGAATGATGGCTATTTTATTTAGATGCGAGTTATTTATAGGGGGAATAACTGAGGCCCCATATTCTATTAAGCTGCGCATAAGAGATCTATAGACTATAAGAAGCGAGGATGGGTCAGCTCCCCACCCGGTGGAGCGAAGACATTTGAAAATATTGATAACTTTTTTACATTTGGAAGCTAGTTTCGTTAGGTGCGAAGTCCAATGGAGGCGATAGTCGAATTCTAAACCTAAGAACCGAGCTCCCGCGCAGCCGGAAACCCTAGAGGAGTCAATTGTAACCGAGGGAGCAAGAAGGTTGAACAATTTGCGAGAGAAAACTACTAGTTTCGATTTGGAAGGTTCTATAGAAAGTCCTATGGGAGATAAGTATGAAGAGACATTAACTAAGCTGATTTGAATGGAGACTATGCAGTTACCTAATTTCTTGGAGGTTGAGTAGATGGCAACATCATCGGCGAATTGTAAACAGGAGCTAAGAGGATGCAGTTTTTTGTCCAATCTATTTGTTTATAGGATGTAAAGAAGCGGACTGAGGATCCACCCTTGTGGGACACCTTTAAGCGAGAAGAAAGGACCGTGGATTTGTCCAGCAATTTTCAAAGATATAGAACGAAAGGACGTGAGATTATATATAAATTTACACAATGACCATGGGAGACCGATGTCTTTCAGGTAGTGAATTAAAATACCGGGATTCACATTATCAAACGCGCTTGATATATCGAGAAAAACACATGCCGGGTATTGGCCTTTAGTAAAGCCAGTATAGATGTCCGTGGAAAGAATAGAAAGATTGTCAAGGCACGACTTGGATTTGCGAAAACCGAATTGAGAAGGTGATAAGAGCCAATTGCTTTCTAACCATTGAGTGAGTCTATTGTGAATGAGCCTTTCTATGAGTTTAAGAAGACAAGATGCTAAGGAGATCGGTCGGAATTTACCCGGAGTGGATTTGGGGATGAAGAAGACGAGAAACTCCGTCCATGAGTTTGGAAAAAGACCGGTTTTGAGAAACTTATTAAACGTATCTAAGATGAGACGGCGAATTGAGAGTGGAGTATTTGAAATAATATTGTAATCGATTTTAACTAGCCCCGGGCAGCCCCGGGGCTCAGCAGTCCCGTTTGCACCTACGGATTGATGAGTTGAGTTCATATTTTGAAAACGGAGCATCAAGTTCCGGGTTGGCGGACAAGAGCGAAGGAACGTTTGGGAAGAAGCATGATGGAGGACATATAGAGGAGATAAGATTTTTCATTTTATCTATTGAGTCTGTGTTGTTAGGGAGTGAAGAGGGATCAGGAAGGTTTCTATTACGGAAGCGTATAATTTTTTACCACACAAGATCAGAGGAAAAGCGGAAGTTAATTATTTCGGTTAAGTTAGTCCAGGAGGCTTTTTTAGCCTTTTTAAACGTTTTTTTGGCAACAGCGTCCAGTTTCCTAGCCCGGGCGAAATTCCCAACGCTGGACAAGCGTCGAAAATCGGCCCACGCAAGTCTCTGGGCGCCGTTAGCTTCGTCGCAGTCCTCGTTCCACCAGACGGCAGGACGAGATTTGAATTTTTTCTGTGTACCGGAAAACGCGTTGTTCGGAGTGGAAGTTGATAGTGAATCACAAATTGCCTTTATTATGTTTTCGTATTGGATAATGGGTGAAGGGTCGAGTAAAGAATGGGACACGGAGTTTAGGGAAGAGTTGAAAAGGGTCCAATCTACTTTCTTTAAAGGGAAGCGAAGTGAAGAAAAAGAGAGAGGGGAGACGGATATACCGAGAGAAACTGAGATCGGGAGGTGATCACTGAGAAGCGAATTCGAAAGAACGAGCCAAGTAGAGAGAGGAGCAAGATGTGATGAAATTAGAGTTAAGCCGATGGCTGAGATATTATCGGAACTAGTATTAACGCGAGTGGATGATCCATCGTTTAGGACGACGAGATTATAGTCAATTAAAGTTTCGGACAATGAGGAGCCGGAAGCGCAATCGGTAGTAGAACCCCAGGAGGAGTGGTGACTATTAAAATCACCCACGATGAGTATATTATCTGCGAATTGACACGAGTTGAACAGCCGTCGCCACTCCGTGGCTCGGGTGATAATGGATGGAGATCTGTATAGAGCTACAATAGTTAAAAGACCATGGGCCGTAGGAATTGAAATAGAAAGAGTTTCTGAATTGTCTGGAGAGTGATATGTACCATTAACCTCGGAGAAAGGGATATTTTTTCTGAGAACGATAGCTAGGCCACCCCCTCTTTTATTTACTATATTTTTAACTATCGCGACGAAACCGTCAATCTTAGGGATCGACGTCGAAATCAGCCAGGTTTCGCATAAAATTATTATGTCAAATGAGCTAGCAGTGTTTGCTAATAGGTCCTGTTTATTTTGGAAGCTACGACAATTCCATTGCATTATTCTTAGTTGTTTATTGGCCATATTGAGTTTGAGAGGAGAAGGAAGTCAGAAGCGCGTTGAGAGAAGCAATAACGGGGGTGAGTTTGTCTGATAAGCCTACAGGAGCGAGCGCGGGGATGAGCTGATGAATAATGAGTTTCAGGAGCATTGGGATAATGTCGGATAGGATCTCTGCGGTGTTGATGGGGATATTGGGACTGGGAGGAGGGACGTGTGGCGGAGGATTTGAGACCCTGCCGGGGAAATTTTGCGCGAAGTCGGGATACAACGGCTGTCCCATATTATGTGGAGACGGTGCTGTGGGAAAGTGCCCGTGAGGGGCCAGAAGAGCTTGAGAGTGTGCTGAGCGCGTGGCGAAAATCGACGCCGGAGTAGCATTTCTAAACTGATTTGCCTTGCGGGGGGTGCGTTGATTCTGCGAAGCGTGGGGGTGAGACAAACGGGAGGGACTCGGCGATGGAGCAGCGACGGCTGCTACTTGGCTATAACTGGCGAAGGATGGTGGCGAAGTGGTGGTTGGACGGAGTGGATGATCCCGAGCGAGAGGAAGGGGAGGGAAGTGCGCGAGCGTTGGAGTGATTGTCGATGGGGGGGCATTCAGCGACGAGATTGCGATGAGATATCTGGCTTCTAGAGGAGAGATGTTTTTCTCAGCTGCAGTGGCTCTAATTGTTTTTTCGTGAAGTAACGCGGGGCAAGATCTATCAGTGGGGAAGTGCGGTCCCTGGCAGTTTGCGCATATCAGAGGGAGGTCCTTTCGAGGACAAACCGCGGCGGCGAGGTGTTTTTTTTGGCCACATCGGAGGCACTTCTCTTGACTCTTACATTGGGATGCGACGTGGTTGAAAATGAAGCAACTGAAACAGATTTTGACCGGAGAATACCAAGGGTCGACCTGATGGTGCACTTGAAAGAGAGAGACGAAGTCTGGGCGGTGGCGGCCTTCGAATTTCAAATAAACTGTGTGCGTTTCGATAAGATCGGTTTTACCGTCGACGGTAACCTTACGGTTTTGTCGACGAGCTCGAAGAACGGGGGCTCCCGGCGAGTCTATAAACGATAAGAGTTCATCCGACGAGATGTCCTTCGGGACACCCTTGATTATTCCCTCACAAGTTATAAAGGCATTCGGAATGTAGGCCACGAGGCCTTTGTTTTCGAGAGTAGGAAGTGAAAGAATTTCATTCGCAGCGGTGGCGTTAGAAAGACAGACCGTCGTCTGGTGTTTGCCCGAGCTGAAGACACGAGTTATTTCGGCTTTGTTGTAGATTGCAAGGAGGAAACGAACTGCCGAAGTGGTGTTCATACGAGGAGTTGTGCGAGTAATCGAGACCGGACGGACGAGAACAGCGAAAGGACCCTGGCTGTTAACGGGGTAACCGTTATTCAAGAGTTGAGCTGGTAGTGTATCGATAGCAGTGATGGCAGAGTTTTGATCGAGATCTGTCGGAGATTGCAGAGTTGCGATGGTCGGAGTTGCTTTCATTTTAGGGGCCGGAGGACCGTTACCGGTCTGCTCGCGCTGTCTCTTCTTATTTTCGGGAAAGGATTCTCTATGAAGGTCATCCACTTGAGACAAGATGTTGGAATCGTCTACTAAGTCCCCGATGTCGTCTTCATCTGAGAGGTCAGGGGGCCTGCCCCCGCTTCCATTGCCCAAGGGCTAGCCCATGGCTCGCAACTAGCTGGAAAAAGTGAGGTTAGGATGGAAATGTGATAGAGGTGAGAAGATTAAAGACTATAAAAAGCTTTAAGAAAGCTTATCGAACTGCAAAACACGCTGTAGAACGGACGAAACTCCGCGGAACGCGATAATTCGACACAAGGTGTGACCAAAGAAACTCCGAAGTGACACACGTCTGAACGGCTTAACTTCCGAAACGGAACTCCGGCATGCGGCATGTCTCCCGTCATCGCTTCTCTGAACTCTCTTCTGGCTTCTTTCTCATCTCAGACTCAAAATCGCCAATCGTAAACAACTAACATTTTTTCAATGGAATTGCCGTAGCTTCCATAATAAGCAAGAATTATTAACAAATATCGCTAGTGATTTCGACATAATAATTTTATGTGAAACCTGGCTCAATCCCTCATCTATTCCCAAGCTGGATGGCTTTAATTTGATCGTTAAAAATAGGATAAACTCGAGAGGAGGTGGCCTAGCCATCTGTTTGAAAAAAGATATTCCCTTTTCCGAAATGAATACCATTTACCACCGTGAAAACGTTCTCGAGACTCTTGCTATTTCCATTTCAACTTCCTTTGGCTCTTTAGCTCTTGTGGGACTGTACAAACCCCCGTCGGTTAACATTCGTGCCACAGAATGGCAACGGTTGTTCGATTCTCTCCTCGTCACTGACAACATCATTATTGCAGGCGATTTTAATAGCCATCACTCCTCGTGGGAGTGTTCCGTCGGCTATTCATCGGATTTAGCTTTATCTGATACCCTCCTAGATAACGACTTGATATGCCTCAATAACGGTTCTGCTACTCATATTACCAATAATCTAAATATTAATTATAACTCAGCAATAGATTAGACATTAATATCCCCTCAACTTGCTCCGCTATGCACATGGGAGGTGCTCTTTGACTCCCTTCTCAGTGACCACCTTCCGATTTCTATAGTTATAGGTCTATCATTCTCTACCTTAACTTACTTTTCAAACCGCTTCCCACTCAGTAAAATCGACTGGCAAACCTTCAAAGCATCACTTAATTCCGCATCATCCTCTCTCGCTGACCCTTCACCTATCACTCAATACGAAAACATCGCAAACGCTATTTATGCCGCGGTCTCGGCTTCTGTTCCCAACTTTTCAAATTCTGGTCCACGCTCTAAATTCAAATCGAAAACCGCCATCTGGTGGAACAAGGATTGTAATAAGGCTAACATCGCCCGAAAACGAGCATGGGCTAACTTTCGTCGTCTAACCAATATAGAAAACCTGGTGGAAGCAAAAAAACTAGATGCACTCGCAAAAAAAAAACATTCATAAAGGCAAAAAAAAATTCATGTGTGAATTTTACAGAATCAATTAACTTTCGATCTTCTTCTAAATTGGTTTGGTCAAAAATAAAGCGGTTCCGGAACAGAAATCTCCCCGATCCATCTTCTCTTCCTAGCAACGCGGATTCAATCGAAAAAATGTGCAATCTTATCCTTTCTATCTGTCCTCCTTGTTTTTTCCCCAGCTTTCCATCGTTCTTCTTCGCCAATCCCCAATTCGACACTCCTTTTTCTTTAGCTGAGCTCGAATCGGCTATTCACAATTGCAAACGCAACTCCGCCCCAGGACTCGACAAAATTGACGCCACAATCATCTTTCAAACTCCCGAGTCTATCCGCAATCTTATCCTTGGCACTTTTAACAATCTATTAAAATCAGGCCTTTTGCCAAATTCATGGAGCGTGTTCCTCGTCTTTTTCATTCCGAAATCCACACCAGGTAAATTCCGTCCTATCCCGTTGGCTTCATGTTTTTTGAAACTCATGGAAAGACTTGTCCACGCTCGGTTAACCCAGTGTCTAGAAAGCAAACTACTCCTTTCATCACGTCAATTCGGTTTCCGCACTGGTCTACCTCGGTCCTTTTGCAAATTTATCTACAACCTCACCTCTTCCCGTTCCATTTATTTCAAAATTGCTGGGCAAAATCACGGTCCGTTCCACTCGTTTAAAGGCGTTCCGCAGCGATGCATCCTCAGTCCAATTTTATACATTCTTTACACAAACCGTTTAGAGAAAAAACTTCACCCCCTCAGTTCTTGCCTACAATTTGCCGACGATGTAGTCATTTATTCGACTTCCAACTGCTTGGAAGGTTGTATCTCTTCAATCCAGAATAGCCTAGATAACGTCTCCCTTTACTTGTCCTCGCTAGGGCTCTCCATCGTACCGTCTAAATCAAACTTAATCGTATTCTCGCGGAAACACCTCGATCCACTTACACCATACGTCACAATCGAAACCACTCACGTTTCCGGCGATTTCGAGGCTCGCTTTCTGGGTGTCTGTCTCGATTTTCGGCTCACATGGTTCCCTCACCTTCAAAATTTGACTTCTAAATGTAAAAATACTGCTAATGTTTTAAAATGTCTCCGCTCCACTTGGTGGGGCGCCTACCCATCCTCTTTGCTCATAGTTTATAGAGCTCTCATTCGCAGTCTCATAGAATACGGATCTTCGATCATCCCATTAAAGTATCATTTCCTTTTGGACAGAATCGAAATAATTCAACGTAAAGTCTTGAGGCTATGGATCGGACTACGCAATTCTACTCCACATAACTTAGTTCTAGCAGAATCCAAAGAGCCGATGATCCCCCATCGTGCGCGATAGTGCACACGAGTATCGCCTGACCCAACTAGCGACAATCAGATATTGTGCACAACGCGATAATGGACAGCGTTTTTGTGCACGTCGCGATAGTGCAGACGACTATCGCCTGACCCAACTAGTGACCATCAGATATTGTGCACAATGCGATAGTGCACAGCGTTTATGTGCACATCGTCATAGTGCACAACGTTTTTGTGCAAATCGTGACGAGATAGACGGACAGAGATTAGAGAGAGAGGCATCGTTCATTTGTTACCTGACTTTGGCGGCGAAACTTATCCGGCTACAATTATTTTGTGCACGATGATATAGTTGTTACGTCACGCACTTTTCGAGAACTCTTTTTCGCGAACTTGCGCTGTTCGATCGCACCGAGAGAAGCTGCACGCATACACTCGCGAGGGAACGGAAAGACTGAGGAAAATAAAGGAAAAAAGGGAAAATGGGGAGGATCGCTGTGCGTGAGAATCGTAGACAGAGAACCGTTGACCAGAAAATATTTAACAAACTTTCGAAAGCGACTTTGTCGAGACGAAGTCGTAAAATAATTCTGTAATCGGAGACACGAGAAAAAAATCAACATCTTCAATGGGACTTGAGTTACTCGAGTATTCCGAAGGCATGACACCACGGCTCGATCACCCAAGATGAGCACGTGGCCCCGAGACCACGCTGTGAAGAAAAGTCACCAACACCAGTAAGAAACGCCGGCTCATGTACCTGGGCCAGCCGCCATCGAAGGGATTTGACTGTTGCTAAGGCGGCAGGGCTCTGTCCGCCGAAACCTACCAACACCACTAAGCATCGAGGCTCATAGACACGAGCGCTCTATGACTCTGAAGACGACCAACACCTCGAGCGACGATACCGATAGCTTCCTTCTAACAACTATGCATAAGGCCCAGTGGGTTAGAAAAACTTCCGATTTCCTCCAACGAGTGCAGCACCTCTCGGGCATCGTTCACAGCCACCCCCGCGAACAATATGAGATTCCCGATAGTCGCGAATTTGATAATTAGACGATTTCCAATAGAATCACGCATGCATATGAATATCAGGTTAGGTCGTCAACAATATTACAACTTTGTAATCATATTTTTTATGTATTTTTCACGTATTTCCCCGGTTATACTTTATAGCTAGGGGTAGGTCAGGTATTTGCACGTTACTCAGGTAACCATCATAAACCCTTCTGGTCTTTTCCCATCATAAAAAGTAAATCCGTAAAAACAACGAGTTAGATTATTTCTGCATTTAGCAATATCTCTCATTACTCAGAGACTAAACATTTAAGCGAAAAATATCTTGCAAACCGATATTGCTTCAAAGATAAATCGTTCAATTTACGATCTCTACCCGCGACGAAAGAAGAATATCGGGTTATATAGGAAATGTTTTTTTCAACAACTACCTCCGAGAAGTTTCTTCTAAACATTTGGTTGGAATAAATAAAGATAAGTGGTGCTCGTTCGAAGAAGCAATTCTATTCAGCTCGTCGATTTGTCACGGTTCCTAGAAAGAAAAAAAAAGGAGAAGACTCCGTGCTGGGAGAGAACAGAGGATTGCACGTTGTTGCTATGTCGCCACGACGGAGAAAGCCTCTGTACCAGCATACTCTTTAGGTAGGATAGAAGGAGAAACGACCACGTGAGCGTGGCTGGTACGAACAAGGAAAGTCAAGAGCCACCCCGAAGGGGAGGTAGCGCCGTTGCTAGCTCGCGGGCCAGCTACGGTACCCGTGATCGTACCGTGAGAGTAGGGGAAGGGTGAGCCACCCGCGTAATGCATAGAACGTACGAGAAGGCCCGCCACCACTCATCGATAGCCGAACTTTTCTCAACCAATGGGAAGAGAGCAATAAAAATCAAGAGACAAACGCAATTCTTAGCCAAGAGTAGGGATAAAGAAAGAGAGAATAACCAAACAATAATTATTAACAATCGTTAATAATAACCATTTTTTCATGTTTTGCAATAGTCCAATGTCACAATTATCGTAAAAGTTTATCCCGAAATTTGTTAATTTGACAAATGGAAAGGTTAAACAAATTAATTAATTAAGTTAATTAAATTACCATTTTATCTGAAAAGCCGACGAAAAACCATTAAGAATGAATACCAGAACACCCTGGTAGTTATTAAATTTATAATGAATTTAAATTCAATTTAATTAGATCTGTCAAATCGATATCGATCGATATTTCTCATACTGTAGTAAAATTATAGTAAAAACCGAATGAGAATGCACGAACGAGAGTGAAGAATGAGAGTGATATATCAATAGAGTTCATTTTATAGCATTTTTGGATTTGATAATCAATTAATACTTTATCAAGAAAATGTTCATTTTTTATCAAGTATTAAAATCCGTAAATTTCCACATACAGATGTGATTCAAATTCGAGGCAATTGCAAAATAAATAGAAAGAATAATTTGTTAATTAACAAATCCAAAATCGGTCTGGAAATAGCTAATTAGACTAATTATAAGAAATTGACAGGCGATAGAAAGAGAACAATTGGAGGCGTGGAAAATCACGCCTCAGCCGAAGACGTTGCCCCTTCCACCATAGTCTATGTCAAGCCTATTTAAACTGTGCCCTTTTCCGAGGGTCATGCTCATTACTGTTCCAAAAACGACCAACGACGTTACTCTGTTCGCGACCACTGTTTTCGAATTTTTGTTAAGACTTTGAAAATTTTCAAGTCTTGTTCTTCGTTTGTGTTTGTGAATTGTATCAAGTTTTGTTTTGCTATTAACTTCAAGTGAAGTTAATAAAATAAAAACTCTGTGTTGCAATTGTGTGTGTTTCGTTTTCTTCGTGACAAACCTTCGACCACTCGGCAACTTTCTCGACAAGCCGAGATATATCTCCGGATATTTTCATTTTTTTTTTGGTAAGCTTTGTTTATTTTAGTTTTGTGATTTTTCCTTGTATCCTTTTCCATCTATCGTATCGCGATTGAAAATTTAAGAGATGTACGTATCTCAAATAATTGTGGCCCTTCTGGCAATTATAGTGATTGTTCTGCTCACCATTTTTCTGTGCGGAATCTCCGTCGAGATCACCGTTAATATTCATGAAAATAGAGACACCCGTGAAACCCCTGTGGTACATTCTGGTGTACAAATATATCCGTTGTCTACACCGCGTAGAGCTTCTCGTAATAATACGCGAGTTTTGTAGAAAATCTTAGTTTCGCGATGAATTCTTCGTTGATTGTGTTCATTTTTCTGGCTTGCTGTCTTGTACTTTGTGTAATAGTCGTGATAGTTTTATATATCCGAGTTTTGCGTCATTTTCCGTCTAAAAATCCTTCCGTTACCCCGCAAGACGTTGCTATAACACCCAGTGATCCCCTCGAATACTTTTGTCTGTATTGTCGCGATATTCATTGTTTCAATGAAAACTTTGTTAAAAAATCCCTTTGCCAGTTCTCGCGAATGAACTCTAGGCTCTTCCCGAGCAATTTTCCGCAAGGTTAGGCTCTAAACGAGGCATCCGCGAATCATAGCCGCTTCGAAAACGCGTAAATTCATTAAGTTGATTGACCGAGATGAGGCCGGCTCCTCACGTAAATTCATGATTCGCGATGTAACATAGTACACATTCTTTTTGGGCACACAGTGATTGTGTGCCCAAAAGTAGCGACAATTGAACCGGCTTCCGGTTATAGCGCATTAACTTCCTTTAATAATCCCAAGTACTTTGCCTTAATTGCAACGTCGGCTCAATTGTCAATTGACATTACGATAAAGGCAAAGTACTCGGGATTACCAAAGAAAGTCAATCCGCTATAATCGGCAGACGGCTCAATTATCGCAACTTTTCTCTAAAAAAAAAACGGATCGCTTAAAGTCATCTTACCTGCTCAAGTAAGAAGACTTGAAGCGGTCTGTTTTTTTTGTGTCAAAATTAGTGACAATTAAGCCGATGTTGCAATTTAGCCAAAGGATTTGGGTTTACGACAATGCACTATGACCTGAAGTCGGATCAATTCACTTAATGTCGCACAAAGTAAAAAAATACCTTCCGATAGCCTCTAATCCAAGACTATTCGGAGGGTATTTTTTTCCATCATCAATTTCATTTTTTATTCACCATAATTCATTCGGTTTCTTAGAACTTTATTATTATTTATTACATTATGAATACCTTTACTATTATTGTTGGCCCTATTGGAACTGTCGTCCTCTCTGTAGTTTCAACGCTACTGAAAGATTTTTTCGGACATCGCTTCCGACGGCTAACCTTTAAAGCGGTAAAGGAGGGTAACATTCATAATGTAGCTTTGACATCTGCTCGCCACAACCTTAATTCAGACGGACGGGGACGCAGCCAATGCGCGAAACGCGCGACGCATGCGCATTTGGATTACCGGTCCACTTCCGGTTATTGTAGTCCCAGCGCAATTCGGCTGCTAAAAGTTGCAACTTTGAAGTCGATTATCTTCCGCGTAACACGATCGAATCTATCGGCCCATGAGTGTTTCGTATACAGAATTTAATACTCTTGACGAATATCTGCTCAAAACTTATTTTCTGAAAAATTTCATCGAAAAAATAATCGCCCCTTAAAAACTATGAGCCCTACAACGAAACTGTTTACACTATCGAAGAAGGCATAAAAAATCCCTTAACAACCAATCCTCACCCACCCCGAAATGATCGCGAAAATACGCTTAAAAAACAGTGTCTACCTTATAATTGTCACCTGCCTGTATACACACGAATTAATGTGCATTACAGCGATGTGCACAATACGTCGTGTGTTCACAAATAAATATTACTGTGAACTGCACAATTTCTTCATGAAAATTAAGTGCACTAAAAAACTTGTGCATAATCACTGTGTGTCCAAAATGAATGTGTACTATATCATCGTGCACAAAATAATTGTAGCCGGATAAGTTTCGCCGCCAAAGTCAGGTAACAAATGAACGATGCCTCTCTCTCTAATTTCTGTCCGTCTATCTCGTCACAATTTGTACAAAAACGCTGTGCACTACGACGATGTGCAAAAAACCCCGTGCGCTGTCGTGATGTGCATAAAAACGCTGTGCACTATCGCGTTGTGCACAATATCTGACGGTCGCTCGTTGAGTCCGGCGATACTCATGTGCACTATCGCGATGTGCACAAAAACGTTGTGCATTATCGCGTTGTGCACAATATCTGATGGTCGCTAGTTGGGTCAGGCGACACTCGTGTGCACTATCGCGATGTGCACAAAAACGCTGTGCACTATCGAGTTGTGCACGGTATCTGGTGGTCGCTAGTTGGGTCAGGCGATACTCATGTGCACAAAAACGCTGTGCACTATCGCGTTGTGCACAATATCTGATGGTCGTTATTTGGGTGAGCCGATACTCGCCACCGCGGGGGCGGCGACAGTGACGAAATCTGTTCATCATTATAGAGATCTGCTATATAATCTGTGCACAATACCGTCGTGCACAATGGCGGCGTACCCTATCGAACGATGGTATATTAAAATGGGTAATTGTGCATAATATCGCCGTGCACATTCTGGATGTGCACGATAACGGTGTGTATAATAGTGTTATGCACTACCGCGTAGTAGTTGTGTACTAACGGTCCGTGCACGATAACATTGTGCTCTATATAGTTGTGTACGTAATTTTTTATATATTGGCATGTGCACTATAACATTATGCTCTATATAGTTGTGTACTTAATTTTTTATATATTGGCATGTGCACTATAACAATGTGCCCAATAAAACATGTGCACAAGAAAGGTGGTGCTCTAATTAGCCGCCGATTTATATATTTTGTGCACAAAATCTATGTGCACTAAAACGTCTGGGTTGGATAACGTTTGTGCACAAAACCGCGTGCACTATAGGTTGGTGCACATCTACTTTGTGCTCAAAAAATGTGTGCCGTATCCCGTCGGGCACAAAAAAATTGTGTAGGATCGGGCCCACACCCTCATCACTCAGGTGAACATCGGGGAGATCTCGAACTCGTCTGCGGGTGCCGTTGGCAATCTCCATCCAATGGTGATTGGTAAACGTCTGAAAGGTTCTATTCAGGACCTCGTGGAAATCAAACGCTGAGGAAGGAATCTTGTTTGTGTGCTGTTTGTACGATTCAAATTACGGATGTTAGCAGCGCCGCTTCAACGTGACGGATTTCTTTGTAAGCCTTAATGGCGTCTTTTCCGAGTTCCGCTCGTCGTCTTCGCCAAGCCTCTGTGCGAGCAACATGTGTTGCCTCTAACGCTACAAATATATTCATTTCATCGAGTCATTGTAGAAACGTGTGCTTTATTTATTCACTCCAAAACATTACAGTTTGCAATGTCGTGGAAGGGAAGGATGAAATAATATATATTTACTAGAGGTTCCCCGGGCTCGCGCGCTTCGCGCACTCGCATTCCTTTTATCAACATTATAAAAATGTCTCATCACCGCCGCAGCTTTTCACCAACCGGCGCCGCCGCCGCTTTTTTTTGTATTTTTACTTAGACAGTCCCCTTTAAAGGTACTTAGAATATTTTGGCCTTCCCCACCCACGCCCCTCCCCCCCGAAAAATATCCTAAGTCCCTCTAAGAGAGACTTAGAATGTGTTTCCCCGGGCCTGCGCGCTCGCTCGTCAATTGTAGAATATTTTGAGTTAAGGCCCATTTGGGGAATATTTTTGCGAGAGAGAGAAAAATATTCTAAGTCCCTCTAAGGGGATTCCCCCTTGGGCACGCCATCGACCAAAAATATTCTAAGTCCCCCTTATTCTAAGAAAATATTCTAAGTCCCTAGAGGGACTTAGAATATTTTTCCCGGTATATGAGGCCCCTTCGATCGAAAATATTCTAAGTCCCCCTTTTTTTTTTTTTTTTCCTTTTTTTCATCATTGGGGTGCAGCCCTCGAAAGAGCCGCAGGCGCTAAGGCTTACTGCCCATTGTGCCATCCCCTCAGTCCCTTATGAATCCCGCCTCCGCTAGCCTACGTGTCCAAACCTCGTCTGGAGCCCCTCTAGAGCCCCAGCACCTGGCCGACCGGCAGCAAGGCTAACTCCCTGGGGGTCAGAGCAACTGAGCCTACTATCCGATACCGAAGTCCCGCAAGAGCGGGACACCGGCCCAGGATATGCTCAGGGGTTTCCCCCTCCTCCCCACACAGGCCACAGGTTGGATCCGGGGTCAATCCCAGCTTCCATCTATGGTAGTTTAAGTGACAGTGCCCTGACAGCATCTGCACTGCTGCCCTGAGCCTGCCCCTGTCCATCCCTAGCAATTCCACCGCCCTCCTGCTTTGAATCTCAAGGCCCATAAGAGCCTTGGATTGTCTGCATCCAGCGGTGTCCCTCCAGTACGCGAAATGCTGTGATTCCGCCCACTGCCTGATTGCCAGCTTGCCCAAGCAAAACGGCACGCCCATCTTAAGCGTCGGCCCGTCGAGTTCCGTTGCCGAGCCTCGTCGAGCCAGCTCGTCTGCTTTCTCATTGCCTTTGATGCGGGTGTGGCCCGGCACCCAAAGCAATTCCACCCGGTTGTTCTCTGAGAGGCTGTTGAGAGCCTCTTTGCACCCCCATACTACCCGCGAGTGAATCGCCGGTGATTGCAATGCTAACAGAGCCGCACTGCTATCAGTACATATTCTGATCTGGCTGCCTGTTTTCCCTTCTGCGAGCATCCTCTTCGCGCTCTCTCTGATCGCGTACACCTCCGATTGAAAAACCGTGGCATACTCTCCCAGCGAGACCGTGATTTCTACGCCATCCGTTTTTCCATATATCCCTGCCCCCAAGAGTCGTCCCATTTTGGAGCCGTCCGTATACCAGATGTCCCCTTTTTTTGGCAGCAGCTCTTTGGGGTCGCTCCATTCCTTTCTCTGCGGTATCCGTACTTTGTACCGTGTATCGAAGGAATACCTAGTGCTCATATTGTCTTGCTCCAGGCCAAGGGTGGGCAGGTCCGCCAATTCCCGCGGTAGCAGGGTATGTCTAGAACCCCCCCTCCAGTGGCCCGAACATCTGAGCCTATAGCTCGCTGTAGCTGCGGCCGCCGTTACCGAAAGATGTAACGGCTCCACGTTTAGCAGCGCTCCCAGTGCCACTATCGGCGTTGTGCGCATCGCGCCCGTGATTCCCCGTAGGACCAATTCTTGGAGTTGTACGAGCGCTGCTTGCGAAGTCTTCAACTGTGATCTGGGCCACCACACCACCGCTGCATACGTGAGCCTTGGCTTCAGTATGGCCATGTATAGCCAATGTACCATCTTCGGTCTCAGCCCCCAATTCGCCCCGAAGGCTCTCCTGCACATCCAGAAAGTTGCACAGAATGCTCTGCACTTCTCCTCAAGATGCTCTTTCCAACTCAGCTTACTATCAAGGATAACCCCCAGATATTTTGCCGTTGTAGAGAATCGGATTTCTTCTCCGTAGAAGCGAGGACCTGGAACAGACTCGATCTTGTATCTTCTAGTGAAGATCACCACCTCGGTCTTGTCCGGATTTACCGACAAGCCCGTACTGTCACACCAGCGCTTCACGATTCCTAGGGCCCTCTGTGTGAGCTCTACCAGGGGACCGAGAAACGCTCCCTTTATGAGGATGAAAATGTCATCCGCGTACCCCTGTGCTTCATATCCGTTATCGTTGAGCTCCCGAAGTAGCCCATCGACAACGAGGCACCACAGTAGTGGCGAGAGCATGCCTCCTTGCGGGCATCCTCTGGCCACTTTCCCTTGAATCATGGTGCTCCCATGGGTTACCATGAGAGCCCTCTGGCTGAGCATTCCTCGGATCCAATCTACGATTGGCCTTGGAACCCCGTGCCCTGCAGCCTCCTCGCACACCGACGTAAACGAGGTGTTGTTGAACGCCCCCTCGATGTCTAGGAACGTCCCGACTACTATGTCGCCCCTCTCGATCTGGCCCTCTATACCGCTGACCGCGACGTGAAGGGCTGACTCGACCGAGCTTCCCCTGCAATACGCGTGTTGACTGCTGTGCAGCGGAGAAGCCACTAGCACCTCGTCCCGTATGTATCTGTCCACCAATCTTTCCAACGTCTTCAGCAGGAATGACGTCAGGCTGATTGGTCGAAAATCCTTCGCTCGGGTGTATCCACTTTTTCCCGGTTTCGGGATGAAGACCACCCTTGCCGTGCGCCATGCTGTGGGTGTGTATCCCACCGCCATGCACGCCCTCATCACCTTTGTCACGGGTGCGATGATCACTTCCATGCCCTTTTGCATTAGGGCCGGGAATATACCATCTGCGCCCGGAGATTTGTAGGGCTCGAAGCTGTCGATTGCCCACCTAACCTTAGCCGGGGACACGACCTTCGCTGCGATGCTCCAGTCGCCTCGCCGTCCACCGCCATACCCTGGGTGTTCCCATTGCGTGCTTCCCTCCCTGAAGCCCGGAAAGTTTACTTCCGCCAGGTATCTAAGGCTTTCTTCCTCATCTGAGGCGTACTCCCCTGTCGCTAGTTGGATTAGACCCAGTTTAGCTGCTGGGTCTCTCGCTAGGATCTTGTGGAGCCTCGCCGTATCTGAGGCCCCCTCCGTCTCTTCGCAGAATTCCACGAAGCTTTTCCGCTTGGCCTGTTCAATGGCCCTCTTGTATTCCCTTTGGGCATTCCTGAATGCTTCCCAGTCCGCAGGTGCTCGCGTCTTGCTGGCCCTGTTAGAGAGCCTGCGGGTCGTGGTCCTGAGTTCCTGGAGCCGCTTGTTCCACCACGGGGCTCCCTTCTTCCCCCCTACCCTCTTCCTGGGGCAGTTGTTTTCGTAGGATCCTATCATTGCTTCTTGCAATTGTCCCACCGCGAATTCTATCTGCTCCTCCGTCCCATACCGGGTTGGGAAGTCCAGGAGTCTGCTCCCAAGTTCCTCCTTGTAGAGGTCCCAGGAGGTAGCCTTGGGGTTTCTCACCCACTTCTGCTCAGGCTTGCTTGCGGTCAGCCTGAAAGTGATCTGCTTGTGGTCCGATAGGGAGGGTTCTTTTGACACCCTCCAGTCCACAATGTCACTATACAGATCCCTTGTACCCAGCGTTAGGTCCAGTACCTCCTGCCGAACTCTTGTTACGAAGGTCGGAGTATTGCCCTGATTTAGTATCTCCAAATCAGTCGTCGCCACATATTCGAGCAGCGCCCGTCCTCTGGCATTCGTGTCGCTGCTTCCCCATATCACGTGATGTGAGTTGGCGTCGCATCCAATTGGCAGTGGCGTAGAGCACCTCCTGCAGTATTCCACTAGCTTCATCACCTCCTGGGGCGGGGGTGATTCCGCCGAGTCATACGGGAAGTACGCGGATGCAACCATAATCCGCTTCTTCCGGTTGTCTTCGTCCCTCATCTCGAGTGTCACCACCGCTAGGTCTCTGGAACAGAAATCTGGTCTCAGTATAGCCTGTATACCTTTCACTAGTACTGCCGCCCTCGGAGCCTCTTCTCCAGGGTCCGCGTAAAGCGAGCCACTACCTCCGAGGCCCCTTATCCCACCCCTATATACCCAAGGTTCTTGGATTAGGGAGACCCCTGTTTGCACCTCTGCCTGGCACCTGGCTAGAACCGTCGAGGCACCTCTGCTTCGGTGCAAGTTAATCTGCGTGAAGATCACCCCTGGCTTGGCCATTGGGCTAGCCTTCGGCGTCTTCATCACTCTCTTTCTCCTTCTGGGCCCGAGTCACCCTGAAGGTGACTTTACCCGTGCCTAGATAGGCCTTCCCTCCCATGGTCTCGAGGACCTTGGCCGACCCCTCGTCTATTCCGAGAACCAGGGTTCTGCCCTCATGGGCGTCCACCTGCCTCTCTTCCCGAACCCTCCACACGCTCGTGTTGAGGCCGGGGTTGAGCCGCCCCAGCAGCGTGAGCGCGGTTTGGGTATCGCCCAGATGTCCTGGGATCCACACCACGGCCCTCGGGAGCTTAAGGAGCCTCTCCATCCCGGCCACCTCGAGCACGGCTCCCTCCCACGGACACAGCTTCGGGGCCCGATCATCGAGCCACCGTCTTGTCTCCTCATCCCTACACCTCGTTATTATGAGGCCATTCCTCAGGAAGGTTTCCTCGAAGTCCGGCAGCGGGTCTCCAATTGGAGTTTCCACCATCGCCTTCGTGATCGCCTGCCTGTACATCGTGAGCTTATCCTTATCCATCTGGTTTTCTGGATAACCCGCCATAGCCACCGTCCTCATGAGAGGACCATCTACCGCCTGTGAATACGTCAGGTCCCGTTTTACCGGGTCCCTCTGTCTTTTCGGCTGTCTCTCCCCCGGCGGCGGAGTGTCCTTCGAGTCCTTACGTCTCTTCAGACCCCCTGGACCCGTCTTCACCGCCGCGTACCACCCTCGACTATTGGCTCGACCTGGAAGCGACGCGGGTTCAGCAGGCGTTGGGGTGGCCCCATCCGGAGCCGCCTTACTGGCCAACCTCTCCCGCGCCAGCCTCTCACGCTTCGCCTTTTTTTTGTCGTGCCCGCACCGATTCACCCGGAGCTTTAGGCCCTGTTGAAGGGCCTGGCTTTACGCTTGCCGGTGCCAGCGGAGGCCCTGTCGACGAGCCTCCCTCTCCCCCCTCCATCCCTGTTACTTTATTTCCTGAAACATAATCCATTTTGTTCCCACGAGCAGCTAGGGAAATAAAAGTCCGCCCCCTCAGAGCCCCGCATGAGGGGGTAAGGCGTAAATACTCTGGGATGCCACCTCGTTTCCCAGAGGCACCGTTCGCGACACCTCTCCCAGGTGCCATACATCCTTCAGCACGGTAGCCCACACCTTGGCTGGGGATGGCTGTTGCGGGTCCCCTACTGGTTCACAGTAGGGGCCCCGGGCGATGGGAGCGCCACTTTCCCTACGCCGTGTAAGTCCCCCTTAGAGGGACTTAGAATATTTTTCTTTCGCCTCCCCCGCCCCCACCCCCCGAAAAATATTCTAAGTCCCCCTTTGAGGGACTTGGAATATTTTTCTCTCCGCCCCTTCGATCGAAAATATTCTAAGTGGAAACAGTGTGCAACTTTATTAATAGGTAATAGACTACTTCGAGCGACGGCTATAGCCCGACTGACTGGATGATCTACTGAACCGGCGATAACGCCAAGCGGTATCGGCAATGGTACCAACCTAAACGCTGAATACGTTACAGATTCCCCCTTTTTAACATTGTTAATATATATTCAATTCGCAATTAAAATTTACACATTTCAACATACGCATTACATGACGACTTATCGTTAAACGATTGAACTTATTTCACTCACGTAACAATTTTACAAGTTCAATCTTTGCACAGACTTGACAACCCTTTTTTCTCTTTGATTAACATTCAAATCATCGTCGTGAACAACATTTCGTTTACGTACAGTTTTGCTAACACCTTGACTGGGTTGAGTGCTCGGAACTATAGAAATTTCGACATTTTCTATCCGAAGTTTCATTACTACTCGCAGGTAGACTGAAACTTGATGCGCTTAAATTCTCACACTCTTTTACATTCTCCCTCGGAATACTCACACTCTCACTTATAAGTGCACTTCACTCTTGTTGATCACTATAATCACTTTTTTCTTGAATAACGAGCTGGACACTCGATCTCACCGAATCATCTTCAATGTTCTTCCTTGTCGACAATTCAAGATCTTGAAACTCTTTTGCGTAGAATCTTCCGCTTTTAAGAAGTTGATCCACATGTCTTTTCCAGATCAAATTATCGCCCAACATTTTACACAAATACCTTCTTTCGCCTAACTTTTCTGTAACGCACATTTTTCGCCACCCCGGCTTTGATGGATTTTTGTAATCTCGCGCATACACTATCTCGCCGATGACAAAATCAATCTCCCGCTTTCCATTAAAATACTTCATTTGTTTTTCTCTCGCTTTAGCCGACGCAGTCACACTGACAATATCTAATCTTGGTCTAACATTCGATCCTAAAAATAATTTCGCAGGACATTCCCCGGTCGTACAGTGCGGAACATTTCGGTACGTCAACAAATATCTACTTATCAGCGGCGTCATTTTCTCCGATTTATAACGCACGTCATTTAATGCTTTCGAGATTCCTTTTTTAAACGCTCCAACAGGGTTTTCGGCCAAACCGTTAGTTGCAGGATGAAACGGTGCAGATGTTCTATGAATAATACCGTTAACCCCGCAAAAATGAGCAAATTCTTCCGATGTAAATTGCCTCCCATTATCCGAAAAAATCATCTGCGGCAAACCAAATCTCGCGAAACATTCCCTGAGCTTCTCGATTGTAGTTGAAGAGTCTATTTCAGCCATGCTTCGCGAAACTTGATCAGCTTAGCTTTTGGTGGAGCTTTCGATACTGTCATACAAGCCTTACAGTCGCTCACATAATTTTCGATATCAGAATCTAATGTTGGCCACCAGAAATACTGACGCGCCACAGCCTTCATTTTCGCCATTCCTAGATGTGAACTATGTATTTCGTCTAACAGAATCAACCTTAAGCTCTCCGGAATAATTACTCAATATCCCCACATCAAAATATTATTTTCCAGACTAATCTTATTCGCTCTACGAGCATACGAACTCAACTCTTCATCGTGCAACTTCGGCCAACCGTTTTTCGTGTATAAAAATACCTTACTTAACCATCTATCACGACTAATCTCTTTGCGAATTTGTTCTGCTGTCACGGGTACTCGATCTTCTACAATAAAGTGAAAATAATCGTCCGCTATTCTTTGAAAGAATAGCGGACGATTATTTTCAAGTACTTCATTACTTGGGCTGGTTGGTATGTACGATATTCGTGGGGAGCTCTAGTCCTAGCATATTATGTATTTGCCTGACGTTTTCGGTTGCTGTATTTACGTATACCATGTAGGTACTTGTAGCTTTTGCCCAGCTCAGCATCTTTCTTTATACTTTCGATCGGCAACCTCGACAAACCGTCAGCGCCGCCATTTTCTTTCCCCATAACGTATTGGAATTTCTACTGTAAACCATTCAAAAACAAGGCCCAAGGCTGCAATCTGCCAGCGGTCATATGCGGTAACCCTTTCTGCTCACCGAATAATTTTTGTCCAAGCGAAACAAATCGGTTTTTTTTACCCGTCCGGCAAACACGTGCGATATAATAGTTCCGATACCGATACCGGACGCGTCGCACGACAATTTGATTGGCAACTTCGGATCAAAATGAATAAAAAATCGTTCCGCCGACATCTCGCGCTTTATCGATTGAAAAGAATTTCCGCGCTCCTTACACCAAACGAATTCTTTCAGTTTGTTAGATCATAAAGAGGCACTAAGATGCTCGCGATCGTAGGAACAAACTTTGCGTATTAATTGACCATGCCGACAAAAGCTTGTACTTCTTGAACATTTGATGGTTTCGGAACTTTTATCATAGCCGCTATTTTTCCTGGGTCTTTTCGAAGACCGTTTTTGTCAATAATATGACCCAAATACTTGATCACCGATTGAAAAAAACTACATTTCCTCTCATTTAACCGAAATGCTGCGTCCGATAGTCCCTTACAAACTTCTTCAAGATTTTTTAAATATTCGCTTCGATTCTTTCCCGTGACAATGATATCGTCAAGAAAACAAACTACTCCTTCGACAACTTGTAAAACTTTTTCGATCGTTCGCTGGAATATCGAACACGCGGACTTGATACCGAATGGCAATCTGTTTAATAAATAGATACCATCGTGTGTGCTCCACGCTAATATCTTTTTTGACTCCTCAGTGACCTGTAGTTGATGATACGCAGCCGAAAGATCTAATTTAGAGAATTGATCTCCACCGCTGAGAGCCGCGAAACTTTCCTCAATCCTTGGAAAAGGATGTTTTATATCCTCAACAAAACGGTTCACTGTGATTTTGTAGTCAGCGCATACTCTCACACTACCATCCTCTTTTAAAATTGAAACGAACAGAGTTCCCCAAGCATCCACGCTCGTTAGCGAAATCACGCGAATCAATCTTTAATTAATTTCGGCACCGACCGCGGCTTAACAAACTTCGGCTCGACATCCTGCCGAAGTTTTACCTCAATCTTGTCGTACTTGTATTTTCCTAGTGACTTATCGAACAAGACGTCATACTTTTTTAAAATCTCTCGACCTTCCGTTTCTTCTTAGACAAATTTAACTGACGCAATATAAAATCCAAGCGGCTTCATTAAATCTTTTGCTACAAGTGGTCGGTTACCTTTCTTCACTACGACCAACTTTCCTCGAATACTCAGATGTTTGTTATCAATATCAACTCAAATCTCGCCAAGAGGCGCTAACAAAGAGTCACCGTATATACGTAGCTGAACCACCGTTTTCTCTAGTTTACAGTGCGACCAGTATTTCTTATACACAGTCTCAGGGATAACCGACCTACCAGCTTCCGTATCAATTTCGAAAACAACTTTTTTTCCTTCTACCGTCAACTCGACTAACTCGTGACCGGCTTCGCTGTTATTGTTCTGAATTTTGAGCATATCGAATACTTCAAACGATTCGTCGGACTCTACTTTTATATAATTATTATTATTATTCGAACGCGATTGCTCGTTTTTGCGACAAACTTTAGCTAAATGTCCAACTCTTTTAAAAATCTTACATTTGAAATCTCGATACCTGCAGTCTTTGAAATTATGTCGAACACCTCCACAATGATTACATTTCGGCTCCGACGACGAATCCCTCAATGTTTCTCTAGGACGTTGCGATGAGCTCCGTGCTCGACCTTGTTGACTTGAAGTCGATTTGTCCCTCGCCGTCTCTCCGTTTGCCGAATACCTTCTCGAAACTCCCTTAGTCGAATTATAATAGATTTTATGGAGATCCGTTCACGAAGTGCTCGACTTAGCAGCTAGCGCAGCCTCTTTGTTTCTCGCAACTTCAAGAATTTCTTGAAGCGAAGCAGTTGGCTCCTGTTCAAACATCTTGTCGAGAACAAGACCACCCTTCAACCCAGTAATAAAACCGTCTTTAATTTTATCGTCGAGAAGAGCTCCGAATTTGCACTTTACCGCCTTTGTTTTAATGCGTGCATACCAATCGTTGACCGACTCCGTGTTGTCTTGTATTAAATTGAAAAATTCTCGCCTTTCTTTGAATGCTGCTATCTTGGAAGCATATTGTTTTTTTTTAAATCTCACATAACTGAATATACGATTTGGTAGCAGGCAATGCAGGATCACAAAGATCTTTCAAGGTTTTGTAAGCGTCTTGAGCTATTAAAGTCACAAGCGTAGCAATACGACGATCTTCCGGTACATTATTCGCTACGAAATACTGGCTCAACCGTTCTTCGTACAGCTCCAAATCATCTCCAATGCGAAATTCAGCTAATGAGCCGATTGTCGACAAAAAATTAATGCTCGGTACCTGTTGTTGTTGCTGCCCGGTCGCCGCTGCGCTTCGACTATTCTCCAATTGCAGATGTTCTCCGTTGAAAATTCTCCACTCGGATGACAGTCTTTCCTTCGCTTGAGAAAACTCCTGCTGCATCGCTTTGCAGGCTTGTGTTGTTGCTCCAATGATCTTCTCAACTGCTCATACTTCGCGGTATGCGTTTCCAAAAGTTTTTCTCGTTCCACCAATGACATTTTCGATTTCACACTTCTTGCTTCAAAACTTTGTGCCACTTATCGCACCTTGCGATACTCTTATACTACTTATTTAACACGCTACCACATTTTCCTCTCTCGTCGCCAAATGTAATGTCGTGGAAGGGAAGGATGAAATAATATATCTCTCTATATATATAAAGTTACCGCCGCTGTCGCCGCCGCCGCCGCCGCCATGTCAGGAATCGATACCTACTTATGAGACACCCGGTATATGAGGCCCCTTCGAAAATATTCTAAGTCCCTCTAAGGGGGACTTAGAATATTTTCGGTCGAAGGGGGGGAGAGAAAAATATTCTAAGTCCCTTTAAGGGGGACTTAGAATATTTTTGGTCGATGGCGGGCCCAAGGGGGAATCCCCTTAGAGGGACTTAGAATATTTTTCGGGGGGGAGGGGCGTGGGAGGGGAAGGCCAAAATATTCTAAGTACCTTTAGAGGGGACTGTCTAAGTAAAAATACAATAAAAAAGCGGCGGCGGCGCCGGTTGGTGAAAAGTTGCGGCGGTGATGAGACATTTTTATAATGTCGACAAAAAGGAACGCGAGCGCGCGAGCCCGGGGAACCTCTAGTATATATATATGGAAACAGTGTGCAATTTTATTAATAGGTAATAGACTATTTCGAGCAGCGACTATAGGTCGACTGACTGGATGATCCACTGAACCGGCGATAACGCCAAGCGGTATCGGCAATCGTACCAACCTAAACGCTGAATACGTTACATTATTGAAGTGGTTTTCTCCTCTTATCAACAAGCGAACCGAGAGTTCGGTTTCGTCCGTTGTTTGGTGAAGACGTTGTCTAAAGAGCTCTCTCTTACAACGATTCCCATTGAGTTTTTCGCATTTAAAAGTGCACCCATTCTTATTCACTATTCATATACTTTCAGTTATTTTATTATTCTTTTAATTTCTTTCGGTTTTTTTTCCAATTTCGTTAATTTTTACCCTTTAACCTCACTCGTTCCCTGTCCCGCGTCGAAGATGGCGGATGGGCGGTCGAGTAAGCCCGCCGACCCAGGCGCTGGCGGAGGTCTTTACGACGACGACTTTGTTATGTCGTATAACAGAAGGAGAAGAACAACAACGTTTAGAAGATTTGTCCAAAGAATCAGGACTACCTCTTTCACGCAAGAGATCGGCGTTCATGATTCTCATTCAGTCGTATAGTTGGGACGCAAAGACGCTCGCGCTAAACCCGACGCAGGTAGGGAGGATTCTTCTCGCCTAGTTCCGCCACGACGAGGTACTAGATATATTTAAGTCAGGTAAGCAACAGTTGACTGTAAATCTCTCGTTCGCGGCCGCTGCAAACACTGCGCTGCTTCTCCCCGAGCTGAAAGCCAAACGCCTTCAAGCGTATATCTCAAATGTATTCATATCGTGCGAGGGACGCATCTGGGGTGTTCCTGTCCATGTTACGGATCAAGAATTGCTAGACAATCTCGTAGCACCCTACTGTATTTCATCGGTTCACTGTCAAAACCGCAAAGTCAAGGATGGCAATGTTGTAGTCTCGTACACACCCATGCAAACGATTCGTTTAGTTTTCGAGGGTCGCCCCCCGACTCAGTTTCGCTCAACAAAGTTCGTCACTCGGTTGACCCCTGGCATCATCCACCTAAAATTTGTTTTAACTGCTTTAACTTCGGTCATGTCGCTGAGCAATGTAAAGGTCGTGCGAAATGCAAGCGTTGTGGCCAAAATGCCCACGAACAAGGCGTTGCTTGTGCGAATAAAGACACCCCCCCATGCTGCGAAAATTGTGGCGGGAGCCATCTTCCGTTAGACCGCTCATGCCCGTCTTATATTGACGAACAAAAAATCAAATCAATCGCCGCAGACCGCAATATTAGCTTCGTAGAAGCCAGGCGCCTCTTAACCGATCCTCATCTACCGTTCAGATCCGCGGAGAGCCATTTTCCGAACCTTCCTCAGGTAGTGAGAGCCCCCCCTCCCTCGAGGGCCCTCCAACTTCAAGAGCACCGTCATATAGAGATATAACTGCTAATAGTACTTTGTGCACGTCGCAACCAATCTCGTTTTCGCAGCCGATTTCCGTCCCCAACGCTCACGGCTCTAGCCAGTTCACTCATAGCCAGTACACTCCTGCCCCTCGCCAACGGCGTCAGGACCCCCAAATCTCCGTTTCTCAATCTTTGGCTGACACGCGTATCGAACACGCTAGACTATTGTGTGCTCCGAACGGCCGTCTCCCGTCTTTGCGTGGTCCAACCGTTGTCGGTTCTACCACGGATTTCTCCCCGGGCTATGCAAATTCTCAGCCGGTACCCTCGAATTTTGCCGACCTTCCGAATATCATCTCCAGTCTCCTCAGACTTATCACCGAACAGCTAGCTCCCGCTCTCTCCGCTATTGGTCTCTCGAACACTCTTCATCCGATCATTTCCGCTCTAAATTCGTTTTTACCCCCGTCTCTCCCATCATCTCTCCAATATGGCCAATTGTAATCAATTGAAAATCCTGCAATGGAACTGCCGGAGTCTCCGGTCAAAAATTGGACTTTTAATGCAAATAGCGCATTCGTATGATATCCTTTATTTATTCTTATTCTATTATTATTCTTTGCGAAACATGGTTGCATAATGATTTTATTCCAACCCTGGACGGTTTTATCATGGTTAGTAAATGTAGAGTCGGTAATAGAGGAGGCGGTCTTGCCATCTGTATCAAAAAAGATCTCTTTTTTACTGAGGTAGACTCGATTTACCATCGTGAAAATAAACTTGAATCTCTAGCGGTTTCAATCCCCTCGTCTAGTGGCATATTTATAATTGTAGCCATATATCGTTGTCCATCCGTAGCTATTCGAACGGAGGAATGGCAGCAGTTTTTCAGCTCTATTCCTCGTGGTCATTCGGTTATCATAGCAGGCGACTTCAATAGTCACCATTTGGTTTGGGGTTGTTCGGAGAACTGTACCTCGGGAAACTCGTTGCACGATGCCCTAATTAATCGCGATTTCATATGTTTAAACGATAGATCCCCCACATTACTAACCGATGTTACCAATAAAAATATAGCCATCGACCTTACCCTTGTATCACCGGATACCATGTCTCTTGCGTCGTGGTCGGTAATTTCGGACAGCTTAGGTAGCGATCATTTTCCAATCTCGATTTCCCTCGGCATTTCATCTCCGACGGTTACTTCTACTTCGCATCGTTTTTCTCTTCAGAAAACCGACTGGTCCCTCTTTAAATCCACGCTAGATGGAATGACCTCTTCTTTACTCGAACCTTCTCCTATAAATCAATACGATAATGTTGACCGCGCCATATATGAATCTGTTGTCATCGCTAATCCGATCTCTCGTCCATCTCGCAAAAACCGTTCCATATCTAGATCTACGATTTGGTTGAACAATAAATGTGATGCAGCTAATAAAGCCCGCAAGGAGGCGTGGGCGGCGTGGGGTTGTCTCGGTAGCAGCGATAATTTTATTAAAGCCAAAAAACTCGACGCCATGGTCAAAAAAAACTTTCAGGAAAGCTAAGCGTGAGTCATGGATCCAATTTACCGAATCTATTGACTTTCGTACTATCATCATTACAGTCTGGAACAAGGCGAAAAGATTTAAGCATAGTAATTGCACAGATCCCGCCACTCATTCAAATAACTTAATTACAATAGAAAACATGAAAAATCAGATAAGTTCCATTTGTCCTCCCTCTAATTATTTCCCTAATTTTTCGTCGTCATTTCGTAATAACCCCCAATTAGAATCTCCTTTCAGTTACGATGAACTGACAGCAGCTATTCAACGCGGTAAACACAATTCGGCACCAGGCCTGGATAAAATAGATCATCACATTATTTCAAACCTTCCCCCCTCAATCAAAAAATTACTTCTGGATATTTTTAATGGTTTTTTCAAAAATGCATTATTTCCGGAATCATGGTCACAGTTTCTTGTTTTTTTCATCCCAAACTCGACACCTAATAAATTCCGCCCTATTTCTCTAGCCCCTTGCTTCCTCAAACTTATGGAGAGACTAATTCGCGCTCGTATGTGTCAATGGCTTGAATCAAATTGTTCGCTTTCCCCTTCACAATTCGGTTTTCGTAAGGCGAGATCATGTTGCGATAATCTCCTTATCCTCGCTACAGAGATTTACACCGGCTTCCTAAAAAGGCAGTTTACTGCTACGGTCTTTTTGGATATCAAAGGTGTATTCGATAACGTTGATCCGGGCATACTTGTCCACGATCTGCGAGACATGGGCTTTCCATGGTCGTACTGCAACTTCGTTTACAATCTTGCATCCACTCGGTCAATTTTCTTCAAGATCGCGGGAGAAACTCTCGGTCCATTTCATTCGTTCAAAGTGGTCCCACAGGGCTGTATTTTGAGTCCTCTTTTGTATATTCTTTATACCAACCGACTAGAAAGTTTTCTCAATCACAATGTCTCTTGTCTTCAGTTCGCCGACGACATTGCTATTTTCTCTACCGACTTCAGCATAGATGAATGCCTTCTCTCGCTACAAGATAGTCTTAACAATATTTCAACATATCTTAATGACAGAAGTTTAACGATTGAGCCGACCAAATTGAAATTGGTAATTTTTTCTCGAAAACACTTTATCCCCTAGCGTATTAAATCTCCATAGATTCCTCCATTGTCATTGCCTCATACAAAGTAAAATTTCTCGATCTCACTTTTGATTACCAACTGTCATGGAATAAACATCTCAACCTCTTAATTACGAAATGCAATAACATTCGAAATATAATCAAATGCTTACGTACTACTTGGTGGGGCGCCGATCCCTCGTCTTTAATTACCATTTATACGGCGCTTATTCGAAGCTCGATCGAATATGGATCGATGTCTTTTACATTCTATGATCATCGCGCCTTTCGAAAAATAGAAATCATTCAACGAAAAGCTATTCGACTTGCCCTGGGTTTTCATAATTCTGCACCGAATAATGTAGTCGTCGCCGAGGCTCGTGAATTGGTTCTCCGTTCTCGTCTCCAATTTCTTAGTGATACATTTATTCTTAAGACTTTTGCCACTACCTGGCATCCTTTGCTTTCTTCAATCCCATCTCTACTTCGTTCTATTTACAAAAACAGAGGTTACTCTTCTCTTCTCGATCTACCTTTAGTTACTTCATACCGCAGATTCAGGGATCAGAAACAAAATTGCAGCCTTCCCTTTACCACCGATATTTAGATGCGATCTTCCGGAAATGCCTACGCCGACAATAATAGACTCCTTTTCTGGTTTTGCTTTACAAGATTCTCTAAATCCGAACGGTGATTTTTCCGCCAAATTCAATCAACAACATTGCAATAACGCACGTTTCTTCTATACCGACGCTTCAAAAGGCATTGAGCCCGAGCCATGCAGGCATAGCAGGTAACGAAACGGTAGCCTCTCTTGCCAAGTCTACCATTTCCACTGATTCCAATGTTGACATTCTCCTTCCAGCCTCGGAATTCTTTGTTTCGGCTCGTAAAAAAGCTATTTCATATAACGACCGCGTGCTCAAGACGGAAAGCTCTTACAAGGGCTCCCTTTACTTTGAACTTTTTTATGTTGCCTCAAGTTCTCCTTGGTTTAATAAACACAAACGCTTATCGTGAATGATAATCGCCACAATCTGTCGCATGAGATCTAATCATTATAATTTAAATGCTAGTCTCTTCAGGAAGAACATGGTGCCCTCGCCTACCTGCGCATGTGGGTTTGAATCGGAGGATTTGAATCATGTATTCTGGGCCTGCCCTCGTTTCAGAGATTCTCGTACTGTTTTGGTGCGTTTTCTGATGAAATCTAAGTTGTTTCCCCCTACAATATTGAATCCCTTATTGCTCATTCCTCCTTAAAAATGGCATCTGCTATCCATACATTTTTGGACAGTTCTAAACTTCGTGTCTGATATATACGCCTCCTTTCCCCTAATCCACGTTCATACTGATCGGCTTTTGAATTCGTACTGCTACGCGCCTACAGTGTTTCAACACTATCTCACGCAGACTGCAGCGACATTCTCGCTCAGTTCACTTCACCATCTACTTTAAGCTTTCAAATGGCCATAAGGTATCAAACTGCTTCCATGCAATACACCGGAGCCAGGCCCAACCAATAAGAAGAGCAAGAACAAGCGAACAGTTTAGTGGCGCGCTTACATCCCTGATAGTAAGCTTTCTAGAATCGGCGTGGCCAAGGATGTCGAACCGTCCCTTTCGGAGAATGAAATCCGGGAGGGAAATGAGTGGCTTAGTAAACCATTTAAGATAGTTCGATTCGAGAGAATTCAAAGAATGAATCGGTCTAGTAGGATACAAACTCCTTGGTCCCAACGAGCTCGGTGAAAATTTAGTTCGTCGGGAATGAACTCCCGGACATGATAGCGATCTATAACATGAGAGTAAAAATTTTACCGTTTCAAGCTCGTATTAAAAGATGCAGTAAATGTCAAAGATACGATCACATGGCGAAACACTGTCGCGGAAGAATCCGATGTATTACTTGCGCGGGTGATCACCCTAGTGATTCATGCAAGGCACTTAGAGCTGTGTGTGCTAATTGCGGGGGCGGGCACTTGGCTAGTGATCCGAATTGCGAAGTTTTCATTAGAGAAAAGATAATGAGCAGACTGATGAAAAAACTTGAAATCATAACAAAGATCGAGATAGTGAAGAAGTGGGAGGAGGTGTTGTGATTGCAATTAGGTCACATATTTGTTATGAAAGTGTTATTCATCCGTATGATAAATTGGATAACATAGAAATTGAAGCGGTAGCAATAGTTGTATCTTTGAGAAATGGAAAGAAATTATTTATTGTTAGTGTTTACAGAGCACCTAATTTTTCAACAAGTATAAAATCATGGTATAATTTTTTCTTTGAATTCGATAAATTAAGTAAAGATAACTGTTTAGTTATTGGTGGCGATTTAAATGCACACTCCCCGGAATGGGGTAACTCTGGGATCTTGTAACTCTTCTGGTAGAAATCTGTACCAAAAATTTTTTTCAAAAAAAAAGGTACGCCAAGAACTGAAAAATACAGTTTACAAAAATTATTCAAAAAAATAAATTAAATAATACGGGCCAAGTTTAACAAAAAACATACTTCTATATGGCAATAACAATTGTCTTTTTGATGCAAAAAAAATTGTTGTAAATAATTGGCTTTCCCGTGTTTGCAAGCATCACAATAAACCGCTAGCAGTGAAACGCCAATTATTTACAACAATTTTTTTTGCATCAAAAAGACAATTGTTATTGCCATATAGAAGTATGTTTTTTGTTAAACTTGGCCCGTATTATTTAATTTATTTTTTTGAATAATTTTTGTAAACTGTATTTTTCAGTTCTTGGCGTACCTTTTTTTTTGAAAAAAATTTTTGGGAAATTTTATTTCTTTTTGAAAATTTGGTACTTTTTTGTTGAGCGTTGTTTTTACCAGCAGAGTTTTATAACTTTTTTTATTTTTAATTGTTACGTAAAAGGTTTTGAACATTTTTTATTACAATATGTAATAACTGATTACTTTTACTCTAACACCGCATTTTAATTTTTCACCGATTAAAATTCCGACTATCATGCATATACCTATTACAAACTCGGAAAAATTGTCGAACAAAAAATCTAACCAAAAATATGTAACAGCTGACAGCTAGCCGGCTGTGGCGACGAGCGCGCCACCACGCGAATTTTTCAATGAACTGATGTAGACGCAGACATATATATAGGGGACAGGACACTTTATAATCGTTTGGACCCTGTGAAATTCCCGACCTCGAGATCTCAAAATAGGCTAAACCAATTGAATGGTAACTAGGCTCTTTCGAAAGATTGACCCAAAATTACATTATAAAAGTGTCCATGAAAATTCGATTCGTTGTATTATTGCGAAGATATATCGATCGAAAGTTGAACGCACTATACACTTCCGGTATATTGGCGTAAGTTATTCACAGTAGCGTAACGCCCTATACTGTTTTTTCAGTATCTTGGCGTCGAGGCGCTACCGCGCCTCTTGATAAAGTATTCAAAAATTCGAATTTAGTTTGTTTAAATGATGGACGCCGACTCATCTATCTTCGAGTAGCAAATTTAATGTTTTAGATTTATCGATCGTCAGTGTCAATTTTGCTAGTCAGTGTTGTTGGTCGGTTACTGAAGATCTACTTAACAGTGATCATTTTGTGATTTTAATTGTAATTAACAAATCTATATTAGAAGTTAAAAACATTCGTCCGTTTATGAAAAGTAAAAAAGTAGATTGGGGGAAATTTTCAGGATTATTGGCATCTTCGGAAAGTCATGATTCGGTATCTCCTTCAAATGTTGTGAATCGGTATTGTTCTTTGTTCAAGTACATTAAATCATCTCTCATTGAGTCAGGGGCCTCAGTAATCACTAAGGTTGATAACTCACGAATGAGATACAGACGTTATAAAACGTGCTGCAATGAGGAGTGTGACGCGGCGCTACGTAAACGAAGAGAAGCTTTCTTAAAATTGACGGGAAATAAGAGTATGTTAAATTTGCAAGATTGGTATACAGCGGATGATGAGCCGAAGATTATTTTTAAGCAAGAAAAATCAGACGCTTTTAAGCGTTTTGCAGAGAGTATAAATCCTGATATGCCGATGATTAAGGTTTGGGATACGGCTAGGAGATTTAGTGGGGTAAATCCTATTTCTTCTGCAATTCCGTCCGTAGAAACAGAAACTAGTATCAGGAAATGTATTGTAACGTGGCAAAATTCCAGCCCGTTACTAAAATGCGCTTTCCTCGCACCAAGGCTCCCGGGGCGATTCCACAGGGCCTAATTTTAAGAGATAGGGATTTATTTTAATTTTTCTTCGATTTTTAAAAATATTTCATGTTCGTCTGAGTCGCGGGCGAGAGAGTACATCGGCGAGAGAAGGAGCTATCGACGGGTATTCGTCATACAACGAGGGATTTTACTGCGAGAATCTTCGCTACCGGGAGTCACCGACAGGGACTCTCAAGCCGAGGAGTTCATCGCTACCGAGTCTCCTGCCCTCGCCGTATAAATCGCTATCGGAGCGATCAGGGGAAGCTACCGCCGCTGCAGAGATTCTGCAAGAGGTCATTTTTCGGAAGGGCTGCAGCCGAAGGCCAGAGCTGCAGAATTGCATCGCGATCGTGCAACATTAAATATTACATCGATCTCGATCGATGAAGATCAAGCGCCACTGCGCGCCGAGTCGCCTGTGTCTCTCGCGAGAGACAATCACGCTACCGTCGTCGCGAGAGCGAGAGTCGCCGAAATTCCGAAAAGGGCCGAATATTTGCGAATATGGATCGCGCGATTAGGCGGGGGTAGAGACGCGTTAACGAGAGCGATCGAACGTCGATACTCTGGGCTATTTCCGTCGAAAGTTGGTGTGAGGAACACGTGTCGTGAGAGGATCCCGCGGATAACATCTAGAGAAGGAAGAAAGGCATTGTAATAAATCGACACGCCATGGGTTTAATATTCGTTTATTACTGTTTATTACAAGATATAATAAGACAACTGTTGCGCGAGCGTCTTTACAGTATCGCCATCTTAGTTCTCCTGCCGTATCGCACGCCGCCGCTCAGCATCTGTGAGCGCGATCGTCACATCTTTTCTTTTTTTTGAAATATAAAAAACACAAAGGTATAAGAATAAGAAATATTAAATATATATATGATTAAGTAACATAGTCTTTGAGATAACCGGGTCGGTTACTTGTGCGTCCACTGCGAGTGGTTACTCTAACTGGTGAAGCGATCGGTTTTGGGGTTTCCCGTTCAGGCGGAACATCGGCTGGAATCTGTTCCACGATTTCGCGAGGTTTATCGATATGATTATCGATTTCGAGAGCAGTTTCGTTATTACAAGTAAACTCGTCGTCATAATCCAGCGGATGTCCAACTCGACAGTTTCCGTTTGCGTCTTGTTTGAGGAACTTTCGGTTACGCGTCAGGACTGTTCCAGACTCTTTTTGTATTTGATACGCACGCGGTTTATCGCTTTTTTCGACTACGATTCCGGGCTCCCACGTCTTGTCTTTATTCTGTATTCTTACGGTTTCACCTTTGGATAATTCCGGAAGGTTTCTCGCGTGCTTATCGTGATAGTATTTTTGAGTGTTTTGTCTCTCGATTAATTTATTTTTAATCGGCTCGTTTTCCGAGCGACGATGCTCTAAGAAATGCGGGAGAACTCCGCGAACATTTCGTTTAAACATTAGTTTGTTCGGAGACTCGATATAATTAGAGATCGGAGTGTTACGAAGCTCTAGTAACGCTAAATACGGATCTTTCCCATCCTCTTTCGCTTTTTTCAGCATTTTCTTTACCGTTTGTACGAAACGCTCGATGAGTCCGTTACTTCTCGGATAAGTTGGACTTGACGTTATGTGCTCAAAACTCCAAGCTTTAGCAAAGTCTCGACATTTTTGGCCACTAAATTGTGGTCCGTTGTCGGATCTGACAATTTTCGGTATCCCGTGTCTCGCAAACAGGGATTTCATCAACGTTATCGTTGTTTCGCTCGATTCGTTTTGCAATATTCCTATTTCCACGTATTTAGAAAAATAATCGACCATTATTAGGTACGGCAATCCTCCTAGATAAAACAAATCGACTGCTACTTTTTCCCAGATGTTACTCGGTATCTCGCTCGGTATTAACTTTTCGTTCGGGTTGTTCTTTTGATATTTCTGGCACACCGTACAATTCGCGATGGTTTCGTGGATTTGTGTGTTCATACGCGGCCAGAAAACGATTTCGCGAGCTCTGTTTTTTGTTTTTTCTATCCCTACGTGATTATAATGTAATTTGCCGAGAACTTCTTTATGTAGTCGACCGGGAACTACAACGCAGTTATTTTTAAATAACAGACCGTCGACTACGGTGAGCTCGGAATGATAGGTATGATACTGTTTGGCGATCTCCGGTAGATCCTTGATTTCACTCGGCCAGCTCGTGCGGATCAGTTTAATTACCGTTTGTAACTCGTTGTCGCACGCAGTTTCTGTTATAAATTCGTCCTTTTTCGCATCGCTCATACTTTCAGCCACGACTACGGCCAGAATGTGCGCGTTTATATCTTTATCCTCGGACATTTCGCTCAAATGTGCGCGTGAGAGGCTGTCTGCGAGCAACAAATCTTTCCCGGGTTTATAAATTATTTCGATATCGTATGGTTGCAATCGTAAACGCATTTTTTGGAGCCTCACCGGAATATCCGCGATTGGCTTTTTCGATATAGGAACAAGAGGCTTGTGGTCGCTTTCGACTACGATTGGTTTTCCAATTATATATTGGCGGAATCGCTCGCATCCGAACACAATCGCGTACATTTCTTTTTCAATTTGTGCCCAAGCCTTTTGGCACGTTGTGAAGGCTTTTGAAGCGTACGCTATCGGTAAATTATTTTGTAAAAGAACAGCACCGACCCCTGTTCCACTGGCGTCTACGCTCAGCACGCAATCCGTGTTTGTATCGTAAAACTGTAGCACCGGATTGCTAGTCAGTCTGTCTTTAATTTTTTTAAACGCGAGGTCGTGCTCTTCCCCCCACTGGAATTCTACACCCTTTTTGATGAGTTCTCGGAGCGGAGCTGTTACGTCTGATAAGTTCGGAATGAATTTACTTACGTACACGATCATACCCAATAATCTTTCAACTCCCTTTGCGTCATTGGGCTTTCCCATTTGCGTTACCGCAAGTACTCTGTCGGCATCTATTCTGATTCCGTCTTTCGTAAAAACGTGTCCTAAGAACTTTACATTACTTTTCCCGATTTTACACTTCCCGAGATTGAACTTAACCCCGGCCTCTCGAGCTTTTGTGAAAACTTGTTGCAAGATTTTGTTGTGTTCTTGTTCGTTTCGAGCCCAGACTATTATGTCATCGATATAGACTTCTACGTTCGGGATTTCGCTAAATATTTGTTTGTATACTTTGTGGAAAATCTCTGGCGCGGTTTTAATACCATAGGGCATGCGAACGAAGCGATATCTACCAAAGGGTGTCTGAAAAGTGGTAAGTTTTGAACTTTTTTCCGACAACTCAACTTGCCAAAAAGCCTTGGACGTGTCTAGTACCGTAAAAATCTTCGCGTTCGACATTTTTGACGCTATCTCTTCGAAAGTTGGTAGCTTGTAGTGCTCCCTGAGAAAGCACGTATTCAAGTTTTGGGGATCGAGGCAAACTCTAAGAGAATATAATGTAAGAAAACATCTTCGATGTTTGTAAAAGTTGCGCCAAGTACATTTTTAGAATAAATTGTTTATTCTCGATTCATTAAAAAAAACGTATGTGAAATTAGTTAAAGGTCGCCAAGATCATTATTAGCCGTTGTTTAAAAAAATATTAATACTTGGCCCGCCCATTTTTTTTTATTGATAAAAACTGTGTGCCCGTGGTTTTGCAAATTGTGGGCGTGCCAAGTATTAATATTTTTTTAAACAACGGCTAATAATGATCTTGGCGACCTTTAACTAATTTCACATACGTTTTTTTTAATGAATCGAGAATAAACAATTTATTCTAAAAATGTACTTGGCGCAACTTTTACAAACATCGAAGATGTTTTTTTGCATTATATTTCACGAGTTTTTGTAAAGATAAGAAGGCACAGCAGACATTTTCATAGGATATCTAAAATAAAGAACCATCATATGTTAACGTTTATTACATGTACCATGCGACGATAGTATACACGGACGCGGAAAACCTTTCTTAGGCTCTCCGCGGGCCTAACAAAGTCGACGGGGTATATACCTATATATATGTCACCGACTCTGCTAGGCGCGTGGAGCGTTCGGTCGGGCGAGTTCGGCTAACTTCGGGCCCGTCCGCCGGAGCGACGATTCGGGTCTTGATCTTGAGCTTGACTCTACCCGATCTCAGTGTTTAGAAAAACGAAATCGATGTATCTCAACAACCAGGGCATCGATCGTCTTACAATTAGGTTTAATTGCAAGTTAGAAGCATAATTATATGATAAAAGACTTTTTATTTTTTTGTTTTACATCGTATTTAAAAAATTAGAGCGTGTCGAAGAAAAAATGTATACGCGCAGCGCGAGGTCTCGCGTATAGAGTCTCTGTGACGAGTCACGCGCAAATGTACTTGGCGCGAGACTCTGCCGAGTCTCTTGATTGTCCGGTTTTTTTTACCAGAACTACCGGGTTCTCGAACTCTGTTGGCTCGTCTATTCGCCTGATTATTTCGTCGCGTTCCATACTTGAAAGTTCGGCCTGATAGTCCTCTAATATTTTGAACGGGACTTTTCTGCACGGCTCTATTTTACCGACGTAATCGGATTTCATTTTAAAATCATAAACGTACCTGAGTTTGCCGATGCCTTCGAACAGGTCTTTATTTTCCGCAATCAAACTTTCGATATTCTGCTCGTTGGGTAGATTTATGTTTGACACTCGAGTCAAGAGGTTCAGCTTTACTATGCTAGGTAACCCCATGAGAGGTACCGTTTTCTCGCAATCGACTACGTAAAATGAAAGGTTTTCCGCTTTATCTTTAACCTGACACGCTAAATCGACTTTCCCTACAACCGTGAGTTTTGATCCATCGAAATTCAATAACTTTTGTTGAGTCGCGACAAATTGTTTTTTCGGATCAACCTTTAGGTACTCGTTTATACCAATCACATTCGCGCCGGCGCCTGTGTCTAATTTAAAAGATACTGCTTTTCCGGTTTCCGCGAATATTACTTTCTCTACCCAATCGGAAGTCGCGCGCGTACTATCATTTACGTTTCCTAAGAAAATCGTATCGGATTCTTCGGTTACCGCGTTAATTTTTTGACGACTGCGGCATACTTGCGCGAAATGGTTGTACCCGTTACATGCTGTATATTGTTGGTTGTACGCTGGGCATCTATTTTGTTGGTGTCGATAACCACATCGTCTACACAGCGTTTGACTGTGACCCTGATGTTGACTCGTCGAACCGCTGCTCTGCTGCTGTTGCGAGTAGTTCTGCTGCTGTTTCGGTGACGGGCCTTCGCGGCCATTTTGCTGTTGTCTCTGCTTCTGCTGTCCTCTCCCTCTGTTGCTACGGTATTGGTCGCGTCCCCTACCGGACGGTTGCTGCATTGGCTTCTGCTTCGTTTGCACGACGTCTATCTTTTCGCTCGCCTTAAGCGTTTCTATGCGTTCGTTGGCTAATTCAGCTGCTTTACATAGCTGTACGCATCGGTCGAAAGTCAAATTCTCTTCTCGGAGGAGTCGATCTTTTAACTGTGTGTTTTTGATGCCACTGATAATGCGATCTTTTATGAAACTGTCTTTCAGGGCACCGAACGAACAATCTAAACTTAATTTTTTTAGATCTGTCAAAAAAGAATCGAACGTTTCGTCACTTTTCTGATTTCGTTGGAAAAACACGTGTCTGCACACACTCTCATTTTTCTTCGGCACACAGTGATCTTCGAAGGCTTGTACCACCTTGTCGAAGTCTTTGGCGTCCGCTTTGCTAAGCTCGAACGTATCGTATTTTTCTTGCGCCTCCTCTCCGATGGCATGAAGTAAGATGGCGATCTTAACTTCGGCGGGTTTATTCTTCGACTCTGTCGCTTGTAAGAATATATTGAATTTTTTATGCCACTTCTTCCAATTTTCGGCGATGTTCCCGCTGAACGACAATGGTTCCGGCGGTTTCAAATTGAGACTGTACTGCGCCGCGGTTGCTTGGGTAGCCATATTGTCTTCGTCTTCGTTATTGACTGCGTGATCCTCGATGCTCGAAGCTGCTTCAATTACCGTATCGTCTAAGGCGTCTTCGAATACACTATTTTCTAGTTCACTTTCGTGTCCAGACTCCGCCATGTAATAAATCGACACGCCATGGGTTTAATATTCGTTTATTACGGTTTATTACAAAATATAATAAGACAACTGTTGCGCGAGCGTCTTTACAGTATCGCCATCTTAGCTCTCCTGCCGTATCGCACGCCGCCGCTCAGCATCTGTGAGCGCGATCGTCACAGGCATCGCGTTATCGAGCCGTTTGTCTCTCTTCGAGAATCTTCGATACGTCGGTGAGCTCTTTCGTCCCGTGCACTTGGACCGAGTTAATTAATTAATTATTTTGTATCGAGTTAGAAATTAGTGTCGCGTTTATTTGTTTGAGTTCTCGGATTTCGTAAATTAAATTGTGTCGGCGTGCTTTGTCTCGGCGGTTCCGAGGGAAAACGCGCTCTCGTGAGTCGGCATGAAATTGTGTTAGTTTGAGAAATAATCGAGAGCCAACCGAGCTCCCGAGCGTCGATTGACTGTCGCGAAACGGCCGTTCGATTTTGCCGTCGATATTTAGAGATTTTCCATTGATTATTTTATTTGTCTCGGGAGTCGATTCCGCGGGAATATGCCAAATACGTGTCGTTTTCGTGGGCGGTTGCCACCGGGTCAGTATGTGTGTGAGAACGCGTGCGAGTATGTTACTGAGTCGCCGGCGAATGTAGTAGCCGTGTCGATTTCCGTGTTACCGAGAAAGTGAGCATTTTGTGTGAGGAATGTCGTGTGGGAAAATTATTTGCGAGAATTATTTTATTGGAGTTTTAAGGAAATTGTTACTCGAAGTATTGTGTTTTTGGAAATGAGAAACTGATCCCGGGGAAAACCGTTAGCCGCATCGCGAAGCGAGCGTTCGCGTTAGTATTTAGGGTGTGTGTGTGTGAGCGCAGAGCAAGTTCCCGAGTGTCGGGAGAATTATTTCACGTGTGTTAATCTGATTTCTTGATCGGGACGAAGGTTTCCTCCGGGTGCTCCGGTTTTTCCTTCATTAGATTTTTCTTTTATTAAATAAAATATTTTATTTTGGTTCCCGTGAATTTTGTTGAATATTTAATTTTGTGATAAATTGTCCGAAACGTTCTCTTCCTCACTCAGCCCCTCTCAGGTTCTCGAAAGCTGCAGCTAGCCGGCAGCTAATCAGCCTCGTCGAATTTTCCTCGGCGCGTTCGCGCGCCTGGCGCCCATCCCGCAAGGGAAAAATAAAAGGGGAAAATTTTGGTGACGATTTGGAGTGTCGAGGTTGTGGGTTCTCGTGGGTGAATTCTCGCTTTGAGAATTTACGCTACAGTATAGATAAACTTGCTTCGCCCGCTTTAATAAATATTTTCCCTGATATCTGTTCGGAGAGTTTACGTCCAGCGGTGCAGGGTATTTGGATTCCGTGTAGTAAAAATGAGTTACGAATGATAAAGCCAGTTTTGCATCATGCAACCGTCGCGCGGCATAAAGGCTGCGACGACGTTCGGGAGTGCCCCGTCGCAGTTCGCGAATTGCGCGCGCGGCGATGCGCAGCCGAGGAATGTAAGGAATGTCGAGGAACGTGCGATCGAGAGTCGATCGCTACTCGTGGGACGAGACGGACGCGATTGAAGTAGCGAGCGTGCGAGAGAGAGAGAGCGTAGACCCGCCGCGCGGTTCCGGGATCTCGTTCGATAGGGCTGAGTTAAGCCGTGTGAGCAAATGGTCTTATTGTATTGTTTCCTGTAGTTTAATTCTTTATTTGTAATTGTTTTTCTTGTACTGCCCGATTGGGCCTTTTGTAATTAAAATCATCTTTATCATCCGCCTTAGTCTTCGCGTCTTCCGCGTGTCTTCCCATCCCATACTCCCCCGCATAACAATTCAGAAGTGGGATCCTGTGAACTTCATGTGTGAAATCGCGACTCTAAAAACAAAAAAAGTGCGCGAGCTGCGACGTGATCCGGAGACCGAGTGAGGTGCGCGAGATCGTTGATGATCGGCGATCACGAGTGGGAAACGTTTGCGAGGGCAGAATTCGAAAAGATGGGCTTGAATCGCACCGGTGGACTTGGTCGAAGGAGGGGAAGTGCTCAGGGGTCGGACTTGGGCATTCCGGGGTGTGGGAGTTTGGGCGGCGGTCAGGCGACGCCGGCGAGCGTCGGAGCCGTTGGAGTGCGTGTACCGGAAGAGCCGCCATTACGTGGAAACGAGCAGGTGACGGACCATGTGACGAACCGAGCGACCGGTGGAACACCATCCCCCCACGCGGGTGATACGTCACACGCGAGCGTGAGTACAGCGGTGTGACTATTCGCACCAAACCCTCCAAATTACAGACACTCCAAACGTTGGCGTGTCGGTAGCGAAAACTAACTACAGTTGGAGTGCCTGTACAAATTCCCTAGGATGTTGGAGTGACCCGAATAAATACACTTTAATATTTACTCGCAAATCCAACGTCGTTGGCGTGTCTTTAGCAGAGATACTTCACTTACGCGAATCAACTACGAGCATTACTTTATATTTCTCAATTATTATTTTATTCTCACCGTTAGCGCGAGGCAAATCGTAATCATTTCGAGAATCTATTATCCTCTGAGCAATGTTATTCTATACTCCCTGTTAATTAATTAATTTCGTTGACATTTGCGGGTAGGCTATTTTGGAGTGTCTTTAATAGAGGCCCCCAGTTACACGAAGCGACTATAAGCATTCCTCTGTAATTCTCAATAATTATTCCACTCACTCCGTTATCGAGGGAGGCCATAATCATTTCGAGAGTCTATGAAACGTAATTCTATGCGCCGCGTTAATTAATTTTTTTCATTGACTTTTGCGCGTAGGTGATTTTGAAGTGACTTTGATAGAGGCACTCCAGTTACACAAAAGCGAATACGAGCATTGATCTATATTTCCCAATGATTATTTCATTCGCGCCATTATCGAGGGAGGCTGTAATTATTTCCAAGAATCTACTGTCCGTACAATGTACTATTCTTAAGAGTAATTCATTTTTTATTGACTTTTGCGCATCCGCGATATTGGAATGTCTTTAATGCAGACACTCCAGTTACACAAAACTACAACGAGCAATCCTGTTTTTCAAATAATTATTTCAGACTGTTCATTATCGAGTCGTGCAATTATCATTTCGAGAGTTTACTGTCTATTGAATCTATACTATGCTCGTTGTTGGATGATTTTCGCGCATTGTAATGTTGCAGTGTCTTCGATGGAGACACTCCCGTTATGGATAAGGACTTAAACATATATGCAATGTAGTACTAGTTAGGTTTTGAAAGTGTTCTCTATTGGAATTTTATTGTCTATTTCGTACTTCTTTGGCAGATATCGAATGCGATCAGAGATGGCAAATTTACTGGACCCGAAAATTGGAATGCGATTTGCAAGCTTCAAAAGCTTTGAGGAATATCTCAAGGCATATAGCAGCCAAGAGAAGCAAGTGTGTTCTTCCAACGTATGGCTTTCGCCTTCTACGACCCTTCCCACCCCCCTTTGCCCTTTGCCTTCCACTCGCTACCCGCACTTAGCTAAGCTACCTAACTCCCCAGTGCGTCCGCAGCCGACTTAGCTACACTGTACCGCATTTGCCATGGACACGGGGAAACTGCGGAAAACCCGTGGCAGTACAGTCGGTCATGTTATTCTGATTACGCAATGTACACACGAAAGTATGTACTTCAGTGTGAACAACGAGGTCTCAGAAAAACTGACCTCCTCAACGATTGATGCGCCAGCCAGTGCGTGGCTAGGCGGTCACCCATCCAAGCACTGACCGCGGACGGTAGTGCTTGACTTAGGTGATCGCCGGAGCCACACACCGACCGCGCATCCATCGCTGTCGGTGAGAAGCAAGTGTTCACTGTCAGAAACAGTTCAAGTATTGAGAATTCAACACGGCATGAAGGTGTAAATCTTGATCTCAAGTACGTGTTCGCAACTTTCGCGTGCAAATTTTTTGGCGAACCACGAACGGCAACATCGGGAGAGCGTCGAAGCTTGTTAGTATTCCTGGTCATTGTTTATATTATATTGATTGATATAAATAATACTTTGTTTTCTGCATGTTTATCTTAGCTCACATAAAAAGGGCTGCGGTGCATATATAAAGATAAAGTTGGGAGAAACGAAGACCGATCTCGAAATATCGAACTTAAGTTTGGTACACGCAAACCATGCAGAATCAATCGTAAATATAATTCATTCGGAATTTTCACAGATTCCAGATATAGCAGAATTGAAGAAATTATCTAGAAGTAATGTAAACAGGTTACACATATGCGTCCAAAAGTTACCTGTAAAATATCCTTCGTACAAAAAGATAACTTTTCGATGCATGACATTGGGTGGATGACTTATAGCCGGACATATGTTGTATCCTATTTCGACTTCTTTTGGATAACTTCTGGAGTTGAGCTATGTGGTATAAAGTAAGATATTAACTTATTGTGTATATTTCACGCATTGTTTTTAGGTTTTCTACAAAGCAATCCCTGAAAATAGGCGATTATCACCGGGGTCGACCGCAGAAGTTGAAGAGTTAATCAAATACGATGCGAATAGAAAACTGATAAAGAACAAGTTGGCCACCGAAAAACAAAAATTTGTAACATACAAAGATTTGGCGAATATAAGATCGCGAATATACTCGAGTGATGACAACGAACTTTCGTAATTTGTGACGAAGTTATACGATAATCGTAAGTGTTACTTTGAATATTGATGATTTTTGTGAATTACAAATACGTGAGATCGTTGACGTTTTCGGCTAATGATTCGCTTATTCTGCTCGGCGTAATTTCGGAGTTGTTAATGACCATAGCGAGCTAATCGAACCGGTTTCTCACGTGTTGCAAAATTAACTTGTTTTTGTATTAATCCTTTCGCGGTCGGAACTTCGAAACATTCTTGAGATTTTCATCAAAGTTCTTGACATTTTTTCTAATACGCTTTTCAAAAAATGTTCATATCATTCATTACATTAGGGGTTGTATTAATGTTTAAGTACGTTACTGTCTGTTTTTATTATAGAGTGTAACGTAGCAATCCTTCGGAATGAAAACACCGAATTTAAAGGCGTATACTTCTCGACGGCCGACATGAGAAATTCGATGAAGTCATGGCCTCAAATCGTTTTCATCGATGGAACACACAAGTTATTCAATAGGAACTTTACGTTGATCATTTTGTTAGTTCAAGACAGCAATGGACGTGGCGAGATTGTCGGTGCTGCGGTTATTACTTCTGAAGATAGAGAAACGATGAAATTGATTGCTCTGATGTTCAAAAAAGAAAATCCGGAGGCATGTGAAAAAATAAAATGTTTCATGGGCGACAAGGACATGACGGAGAGAAACGTTCTGAAGGAGGTTTTCCCAGGCATCCCAATTTATCTTTGTTTGTTCCATACGCTCAGATCGTTCGCACGAGCGCTGAATAAAAAAAAAATGCAGTTGAGTAACGAGACTCACGACGAATGTATCAGTCTGTTACAACAATTGGCGTACAGTTCATCAGAAGAGGCGTACCATGCGACTCTCAACATTCTGAAGAATAAGGCACCTGCGACTGTCTTTAATTACTTCCTACAAAATTGGCACGACATCAGGCAGGAATGAACTTGGTACAGATCCAAGGAAATTTGAACGATCTGACAAACAATCGGTTGGAAAGTTTTAACAAACAAATAAAACAGGTGGTCAATCTTCGAAGTTCACTCTGTCAGTTTGCCGACCGATTTTTTCAGTTCATACAGTCTCACAATCAAGAAACTGATATGAAGACTGCGAAACAGTTTCTCAAAAGACCGATTACGGTACATACTTTTGATAGCGCCGAACATGATTATTCGCTCTATTTAGTGGAAAAGGCGTTCCTTGAGGTCCAAAGAGAATTGCGATTGCATCATGCGGTATGCATTGAGCGATGCGATGAAATAAATCAAAAGTGCATAATAAAATTCTTACAACAGCAAATCGAAGCTGCTCCCACAGAATGTCGCTGTCGGTTTCGCAGCTCGATGTCTTTGACGTGTAAACATATGGTTGCTGTTCGCGAGTGTTTCAAGATGCCGTTGTTCGACGAGTCGATATGCGGTCAAATATGGACAAAGCAATATACAAAGGCAAATCAACGTGCGTTTCGCAATGCAGAATTTCCCGATGAGGATATTGTGGCGCCAAACAGCGCTGTTTTTCATACGATACGTCAAAAGAGCTATCGTACAATAGGCGAAAAAAGAAAGGCACTAATGTCTATAACGGAACAACTCGTTGATGTGGCTAGTACATCGGTCGGTTTGAGCTTTCAGACAAAAATGGCTGCTCTCAACACATTGGCATCTGCTTGGCGGGACGGAACGGAAGTGCGTATAGAAGTTGTGCATACGAAAACGGTGCGTGATGACAATGGCAATAGCGCAATTGAAGCATCGAATAAAGAAGTATCTGATGGGCCACGTAATCTTAATTCAGAAATGGACGCGCTCTCTATTACAGATAGCACAATACCGAGCCTTAGCAACACGACAATGCCATCCCGAGTGCGGATACGAGGTCGCCCTAGAGGAGTAGATTCTACAACAACGAAATTCTATCCACGACAAATTGATGCAGGTTTATCAACTTCAACAGTTCAAGGAACAAGCCGATCGGGCGGACGATTGACTCGCACCCAAAAAAGTCGGTCTTAACAATGAAGATCACGTAGAGTCTCTAAGCGGCGTTGAGGCGGTCCTTCACAATTTCGAGTTGCAATTTTGACGTATCAACGCGTTGGAAACTTTCGCCGGTGTAATATTAGAAGAAAAATCGACCGACAGTCGCGTGATAAAGGAGGAATAAGGATCGATCTGGGCGCGTCGAGACAAACTCAAATGCCGAGTGGAGGCGAGAAGAAAAAAATGACTCAAGATTCAGCATCTGCATCAATTTCTACAAAAACATTTACTAACATTTATTAACTTACGAACAAAATCGATGTTGGGGTCGAGAACGGGATAAAAAAATAAATAAACGTATCTTTTTTGTTTTTGATCATTCTTTTGCTACTAAGCGGCATTTCGAGGATTCGTCAAGATAGGATTTCGCCGATTTCACGAAGGGGACTTTGGGTGGCTTAAAAATAGACATGGGTTTCGCTCACGACACCATTGTTTTTCTTAGCAATTGGTCTTCTTGTTTCTGCTACGGTTCTCTCGTACTTCTCCTTACGTTTTTAATAATTTCATTACACTCGTGGTATTGTCGAGAGAAAATTAGTCATAAAAAGAAAAATACCAAACCGTATTATTTAGATGGCCGTATGAAATTGTCCATAAAAAATTGAAATTTCGAGTTAAGAAAAAATAAAAGTATATTTCTTCTGCTTTTTCTTTTTTCGTAACATTCTTCCGATAGGATCCCGTACACACGTTTTTTCAAGTTTCCTGGTTATCACGTGACGCACATACCCATGGCACAGTGCTAGCGAAATTCCATATAACGTGGGGTGCGTGTGTCATGGCAGTCGGCTTGTATAAGCTGGGATCCCGACGTTCTCCCAGTTCTTCAGAATCATCCCAGCGCAGTGTTGGACCAACTCGTTGTGCGACAACAACAACACTGTTCGTCCGCTGTCCGACCAACAACGCTGTGACCGTGCCAAACTCAGTGCAATTTCAGTTGGTGTTAATTATCGGAAACTCGCAGATGGCGAATAAAAACGAACATCTACAGGAAACAACCTTATCCAATAGTTCTCGGAATTATTTGTTGCCGGAAAAAGAAAAAAATGTTTCTACATGCATAGGTGCAAATGTAAAATTTACCGAAAATATAAATGCAGAAATGTTGGCTAGCGAAATAAAAACTCCGATATTATATACCGGTCTTCAACATAATAAATCATCTGCCTCTGCGGCTCAACCACTGAGCGATTGGCGTGAAATCGTCATGCTACGACACATACGCGCTAAAAAAGTAAAAAGAGCGAGAGCAATAGGTCCGCCTAAAAGCAAGAAAAACAACGTAAAGTCAACCGTGTCAAAATCATGCGAAACACGCACACTCGTAAAGGACACTCCGTGCAACCAGTCGACAACGGTCGTAGTTCACGAACCCGAAAGGTAAGTTAATTGTTTTGATATATGTGGTCAAAGTCTCTTGTGTTAAATATCCCGCTTTTAATGCAGGGAATCCCATGCTAAAAGGATATTTAAAATAAGAGGTTTAGCCAATGAGAGGCTACTGTCACGCCACGTGATGTGGACGATCGCTGTTGGAACCTTATTCGTTAAAATCTCAGTTGCCCTGTCTTTAACAATACGTTATCGGCAGTCATGCGCAGTCTTGCACGAACGGGCACGAACTTGATTCTCTGCTCGTGGTATACCGGCGAACGAGTAAACAATCTAAACTCAGGACGTATAAGGTAGAAAATCGCAATAAACGAAACATCATTTCATTTCAACACTGCACCATTTTATTTGTTATTCATTAGAATCGTCGCCGTATTCTGATAAGTTCCAGAGTAACTTCATTCCATTATTCCGAGTAATTTACTTGGGAGTTTATCATCGTGTGGAAGTGTTGTGAATATTTACAGTGTTTGACCCGATCGGTTCACGGTTAATATTTCATTTGCGAGAGCTCGAAATATAAATCAAACAAAAAATATACTGAAAAAACAGCGCGTGTCCCCCGATCTCTCGTACCTATAGCGATATTTTACGTGGATTTTTATCCTACCTTAAACGAATCTTTATAAAAGAATTACGGATAACGCCTAACTTCTCATTTTTTTTTATATTCTTTAGGAGCTCAACAGTGTCGACTCCCTTACATCTGGAATAACAACAATGGTAATATTGTTTTCATTTTTTTTATCACTAGATTTTCTAGCTTGTTAAAATTATCATTCCTTTATTCTCATAATTCCACATCTTTATCAATACAAAGAACGAAAAAATAATAACGTATTTTCATAATAAAGTCAGCTTTGTAACAATTAAGTTTTTTGCCCGTTGTTCGTTCGATTTTTTTTTTTCACTTACTCGATAATTTTTTAATGTAAGGCGGAATCAAATATCTATAATGGCAACCGATCGATAACGAAAACTGTAATAAATTATTTTTCGATCATGCGAGAACATAGATCAGGCGAAAATTACGATTACCGCTCTCGCACTCATAATCACTTCCAGTGAAGATTTCCGAAGATTCCTCTTCTAATAAAAAAAAAAATTATTCTCTAATTTTATAGGCCGACGGAGTTACACGATGTGTCGATCCTAACCTTCGGGTGCAGAATAAATTTCCGACATTCGCGGCATTGAAAACACGGCTTTCGAAAATCGCCTCGAAGCTTAGTTTTCATTATAGTGTATTTCAAAATAAAACAATCAAAGCCGCAAAGGTCAAGAGGGCTATAAAAGCAGACCTCGTGTACTATAACTTGCATTACAAATGTGTCTTCGGTGGAGATCCCGAAAAATCGAAGGGAAAAGGTATCAGGAAACGCAAGTAAGTTTGATTATTATTTTTGCGATTTGTTCACTAATTAATCGAAAACCAGGCGGGTTCCGCGACCATAGGCCGCGTCAAACGTAATTGTATATAATTATTAAAGTACCCTTTCACTCCTTTTTTTTAGATCAAAGAAAATTAATTGTCCGGCGTCGTTCAAGGTGAACGTAACAAAGGATGGTAAATTCCTCCAAATTTACACAGCTAACATGGTACATAACCACAAACCCTGTAGTACAAAAGTAAGTAATATATTTTTATGTTCACTGGATTTTTTCTATTTATTTATCCAACTTTTTAGCTATAGCAGATACTTTTGCAAGTGATTCATTGTTATGCAGGATTCGGGCATTGAGGTACCGGTGGATGAAGAACTCTGTATGACGGATGGTGATGAATACAGAGACACCGAAACTGATTATAACGACGATGAAAGTCGACCCAGCGACACCGCAACTCAACCCAGCGACAACAAAGCTGGAAATAATAAAGATGAAATTCGACACATGCACAATAAAGCTGAATATAACAATGACGAAGCTGAAAACAACAATGTCGACACCGAGCGAAGCGACGACAAAGCCAAAAGCAACATTTCAAGGGACGACCGAAGGTCGACCCAGTGACACCGCAACTCATTACAGCGACGGCGAAGCTCGACCCAAAACTGGATATAATAAAGATGAATCGCAACACAGGGACAATGAAGATAAGCAATGGCGAAGGTGAAGACGGCAACGACGGAGCTAAAAACAACAATGTCGACACTGAGCGAAGCGACGATGAAGCCAAAAGCAACATTTCAAGATTTCAAGACAGATTTTCTGATGTCAAGACTCTATTTGACAAAAAGGTGAGTAATTGCCAAAATTCGAGACAAGAACAAGCAAGGATTTCGAACGGTTCTCAATTACATAAAAATCTGAAAAAAATCAATCGTTCAGAAGGTGCTGAAAGGATCGTTTATGCGTAATAATGATAATAAACTGTTATTAATGAATTACAGAAAAAAAATATTGCCCAACATATTACTCGGTAGCTGAAATTTTTAACTTTGCGAAAGTTGTTTTATTCTTCTGACAACGTATGCATTTTTTCAGAATTTTATGTAATGTTTGAAAAATCTGTTTTTGTATGCTAAAATGTGTTAACGTGCAATACCCGATTTTTCAGACATTATATAAAATTATGAAACAATTCATACGTATTCAGGAAAATAAAACAATAATTTTCGCAAAGGAAAAAATGTTGATTACCGGGTAATTTGTTATAAAATTTTTGTTTTTAGTAATTTGTTAATAATAGTTTAGAATTATTATTGTGCATAAACAATCTTTTCTGTAGCTTCTGAACGATTGACTTTTTTCAAATTTTTATCTCATCGAGAAGTGCTCTTAATCTCCGATTCTTCTCTCGAACTTTGGCTGCGTCCGGCTCAACGTATGCAGAAATCTGAAAATTATAAAATAAAACATGCATAAAAACTTTTAGTACTGGTTATAAACATAGCAAACTTTCTTTACGTAATATATATTTGCATGTTACGATCTATAACAAGCGGATCTCATCAAACTTGTCGTTTTTTCAACAGAACGTGGGTGATAAGATATCGACCGAGAGAGATTTGATGCGTAACGATAGTATAAATAATAACTTCGATAATCGCTTCAACGATGAGCTTCGGATAGATCCGGCCCTACAGGCCAAGCCTGTAATTGACGATAGAGCACACTTCGCCGCTACAATCGAGTTTTCGTTTGGTACAGAGGTGAGTTGATATTCTCATCACTTGTACTGTAATGAGTGGATCTCATAAAACTTGTCGTTTTTCAACAGGATTGTTGTCAGAATGTTTCGACGAATGGGAATTCGACCCTACCTAATAGTGACGAGCTTCTTAATGACGAGCAGTGATATGCAGCTAAATCGTGACTGTCATATGACCGTCACGTGACCGTCACAGAACCGTCATATGACCGATGAAATAATGACGTAAATGACAAAAATGACCGAGCACCCGACATCATATGTGCGCATTGCGCATGCGCACACACCATTAACACCGCCTTTCCGAAGAAATAAAAACTTAATGAAAAGCAACGATGATAAAAGGAAGTAAGTACAGAAAAACGATATATTTCTAAAATACATTCGAGATATTTGATTAACGTATATGACTGCTTATCTTCAAAATTAAATTCGGGATAATTGATTAACTTCATGTCTGCTTGTTTTGTAGCGTAATTATCCGTGGACGTCAGTGTCACATTCTGGTTACACATAACCCCACAAAAGACTGATTCGGTAAGCGAGGATCAAGTAATACGTATGATGTCATTGTAATATAATAAAGAAATGTTTGAAAACTATGCTAAAAGAAAATATTTTTTGCATTTATAGGTTATGCATCTCAAGGTTGTAAACAAATACTTTTGTCGCTTACCACTCCAAGCGAACAAACGAATCGAAGAATATCGATGCAAATTTTGTCCAAAGACGTACGCCAAACATGCAACACGGATGGCTCATCATCTGATTTATGACTGTCGAAGCTGTCCTAAATCGATCCGGCAAATCGTACAAGATGCGAGCAAAAGAAAATCCAGAAAACGTAAACGAGAAGAATCGACGGACTCTGGAGACGATACTGAGAATGTTCCGCCATCTAGCTCGGCAACAACTTCGCAGATTGATTCAGCTGTTGCTGGCCCCAGTAACATTCAAAACGTGTCCACCGATATATCGCAACAAGCGCCCGTCTGCGATTCCAAATTAAACAAATTCTTCGATTACATGGGGAAAAAAGATCAAAGTCACGCTGAACAACTCCTCGCCAAAGCGATCTTTGCGTTTGGAACACCTTTGACCATTGTCGAAAACCGTCATTGGCAAGATTTTTTGGCGTTCTTGCGCCCATCTTTCAGTCTTCCGAGTAGACGTAGAGTTGCCAAGCCGCTTTTAGAAAGCGTTTACAAAGAGGTGGAAGACAAGGTAGCAAACTTGTTAGCACAAGCCCCGTCTGTTGCGATCCAGTGCGATGGATGGTCGAATATCAGACGAGAAGGTATCATAAACTTTATAGTAACCACGCCCAAGCCGGTATTTTATGCATCTGTAGCAACAGAGACGAACGCACATACAGGGCAATATTTTGCGGACCAAATCTGCAAGGTAATTGATGCTATCGGTATCGAAAAAGTTTTGGCAGTCTGTACCGACAATGCATCGAATATGAAGAGCGCCTGGGCCATCGTTGAGAAACAATATGAAAAGCATAAAATAGCCTTTTACGGTTGTTCTGCGCACATATTGAATTTATTGGTGAAGGATATCGTAGCTCAACCGTCACTGGATAAGGTCGGAAAAAGTGCAACATCAATCGTTCGGGAGATTAAGGCTGGTCATGTCCTTTCTGGAGTTTTTCGCGAAATTCAATCGCACGATCCAGAAAACGTTACAACATCGCTAAAGCTTCCCGCGGCGACTCGATGGGGATCCAACGTTATGTGCTACGAAAGTCTCTTCTGCCATAAACATAATCTGCAAGCCCTAGCGATTAATCCGAAAGTCCAAAAAAATCTTGGGGAACTGACAAAAACTCTTCTCTTAGATGAAGAGTTCAGGATGGCGTTAGCGAGAATCAACACGTTGCTAAAGCCAATAGTAGATTCGATCGGCAAACTGCAAGGCGACAAGCCCAATATTACACACGCCGTTACAGTTTTCAATGGCATAAGGAAACACCTCATTCACGAAATCAAGGAAACTCCGCTTTCACCGATCACCTCCAGCGAAGGGCAAAAAATACTTTCAACTCTACAAAAACGTGAAAAAATGTCAGTGCAGCCCGTCCATTGCGCTGCAAATATTGTCGAACCGTCGTTGCAAGGAGTCGATCTCACCGAGGAACAATCGGTCGAAGAATTCACGCTCATCTACGATTTGGCGAAGAGGTTTCAACTCGATTTGCAGCAAGTTTCGACGGAACTAGCTCAATACAATGCGAAGGAGGGAATCTGCGGCCAAGAATATGTTCGAAAATCGATTTCTGCGATATCGGGAGCAAGTTGGTGGCGTGGCATGTGCATGCACACAGCTCTCAGCAAAATCGCCGGAGCAATCCTGAATCTCCCAAGCAGTTCAGCAGCTACGGAACGGTCATTTAGTACGCATGGGTGGATCCATTCGATTAAGCGAAATCGACTTTCGACTGAGCGTGCGGCTAAAATAACGTACATAGCGCACAACATGAAACTCTTCGACGAAAAGGACGTAAAAAAACAAGCGTCTCGATGGAATCCGGAGCAAGTGGACGAAACGGAGTTGGAAAGCGATGAGGAAGAATTCAATGAGCACGATGAGGGCGAGACATTCGAAGAGCACGTGACGGACGGGGAAGAAGAATTCGAGCAACTCGAAGTGCTTGAGGAGATTCCTTCCGAATACGTATATCTCGACGCGCTGGAGGAGAGAATATAATTTCAAACAATTGAAGCCAAATACGAGCTCTAGTCATCGTTGAATAATTATAAAAAAAGTAACAAAAAGACTGTATGTATTTAAAAAAACGTTGATTAGTATAAAAAGTTTATTTCATTAGTTTATTTTGAGATTTGAGCGTGCTTTCAGTTTCAAGGCCAGTGTTAAGAACATTTCTATTTTGAATAAAAAAAAAAATTGAACAATTTTTGTCTTTCTTTATTACTATGTTCGTAAGTAATTTACTTACGACGAAAATAGGACCAAAATAATTAATTTTACAATTGTCATGAAAGCTTGAAATTTGTGACCGAAAAACATGACCGAAAAAATCGTGACGGTCATTTTCCATCTATATAGACGTCCCCGTTAGGCTGGTCTTGTCAGGTGACGAAAAAAAAAGTGACCGTCATTTTCACATAGAAAATTATGTAAAACGAAAATGACGTCACGTGACGGTCACGTGACGGTCAGGTGCGCGTCACTGACGCCAGCTCAAAATGACGGTCATTGCCCATCACTGATGACGAGCCACTGATGGAATTCGCGGACGAGAATGCGTCGACAAATATCGGTTTCGCGGGCCTCAACGATACTTACGTTATTCCGTCCATTCAAGAAATGCAAACGAGCAAACAGAGCCGTACGTCGTTAAATGAAGATGCATCGCTTATAAGTCAAGAAGTCCCGGAAGTCGGTGAGAAAATATCCACTAGTGATCGAGTACAGCAACCAGAGATCGATTCTGAAGTCGCCAATAATAATTGCGAGAAACCATTGAACATCAGTGATATGCTTGGAATGGAAATCGATGAGCATATCGAATCGAACATTATTAGCGCATTAAGCGTAGATAAATCATGCGGTATTTTCTTCACCGACTGCGCACAAAATATTTTAGTCGATTTAGTCAAAATATCATCGAATAGCTATAGGATGTGCCGTAATCGTTCTGCATCTGCAACACCGGCAATTAGAGGTCCATTATGTTTCGAAGAAAAAAAAACCGAACACAAGATTCGTGAGATGCTTTCCTGGGTGATAAGGCCGGATATTATTTCCGCAGTTTACAACAACGGCTACCGTATAACTGTCAAGGACATAAGCGATTCAGAGGACTTGCCAGACCCGATTGTTGACACATCTATCAATCTTCACCTTTTGACGCCGTATTTTAAGAAGAGCGCTTTTAAAAGATTAATCCGTCTCGTTGACGAGAAAAAAAAGAAAGATCACTTTACGTGTAGATCGTGTAAGAAAACGGTCACTACCAATTCAGTTGCCTGTGCAAACTGTCTCTACTGGTATCACTTCAACTGCGTGTCGCTTAAAAAACCTCCCCGAAACAAGTATTGGTATTGTCCAATATGTAAACAGTGTTAAAATAATAAATATTTTTTGGATATACGTATGACGGCACTGTAGAAAAGTATAAGTTAGTATATTTGTGAGAATAAAACAAAAATATATTATGTGTATTGGCATTGTTTTGTTTTTATTTTATAACCCCCATTTTCACACCTTGTGACTAAACATTTTGTACGGTTCTCGTGCGAAAAACTGGTTCTTAACTCGTGTGAGATTGCAACACTCGCCAGAAAAAGTTTTTTCGCACTTGTGTCGTAATGTACTATTCTTTATTGAGAAATGAAGAGCAATGCTTCGTGTAACTGGAGTGTCTTTATTAAAGTCACTCCAAAATAGCCAACGTACAAAAGTCAATGAAAAAAATCAATTAACGCCAAGTATAGAATTACATTGCATAGATAAGAGACTCTTGAAATGATTACGGCTTCCCTCAATAACTTGTTGAATGGAATAATTATGGAGAAATAAAGAGCAATGCTCGTAGTCGCTTCGTGTAACTGGAGTGTCTCTATTAAAGTCACTCCAAAATCACCTACGCGCAAAGGGTAATGAAAAAAAAAAAAACGATTAATACTGAGCATAGTAATATATTGTACGGTCAGTAGACTCTCAAAATTGTTAGAGCCTCCCTCGATAACTCGGAAAATGAAATAATTATTGAGAAATAAAGAGCAATATTCATAGTCGCTTTATTTTTTTTTTTTTTTTTTTTTTTTTTTTTTTTTTTCCGAGGAGTTGCGGAATCCTTTTTACGGATTCACCCCAGCCATGCGGACTGGTGCAAATGTGGGACTCCCGATTGGCCTACTCACTAAACCGCCACCTCCTTTGCGTCCGCCCCCGACCAGGAACTATGTTAATATTACTTCTGATCGGGGGATCGGTCTGTGTTTGTCTTTTCATGTTGTCTGTAGGTTCTGTTTCTGTCTCATCTGTCGCGTCTAGTCTGTCATGCCAGGCAGCCGTCCGCGTTTTTACGTCTCAGTATTGTCTCTATGTATGTGGCGATATTTTGCCATTGTTCGTTTCCGTGGAGCATCACCTCGACGATGTTATCAGGGGTGATGTTTCCGACGGCCGATTCTACTTCCTGTCTCAGTCTTGTCCAGCGGTCGCATTCAAAGACGGTGTGTTCCGCGTCATCTCGTTCGTGTCCGCAGTAATTACAGTCCGGTGTACGTGTTTTGTTCATTTTGTGTAGGTACCGTCTAAAGTAACCGTGTCCTGTCAGGAATTGGGTAACGTAGAAGTTTACATCTCCAAAATCCCGACTGAACCACGGTCTCAGGTCTTTTATCAGTCGTCTCGTCCAGTTTCCTGTCGTTTCTTCTGTTCATCGTTGTTGCCACATCTGCAGGGTCCTGTCTCGTTCCGTTGATGCCGCGTCCTGTCGTCTCGTGTCTGCGCTCCTTCCGTAGATCCTCCTGCGCTCGAGTGCAAGAAGATCTATGGGAATCACGCCCACTATCACCAGAACGGCCTGCGCCGAGACCGTCCGGTAGGAACAGGCGATCCTCAGCGCGCTCTGTCTCTGTACTGACATCATTGCGTGACAGTATTTTTTGGTCTTTAGGGAATCCGCCCAGATCTCCGCGCCGTAGAGGAGGATCGAGTGGGCCGTCGACATTAGAAGTCTCCGTTTTCCTGGTCTCGGTCCGTTCGTGTTTGCCATCAGGCGGCTCAAAGATTTTATCTTTTCGGCCGCCCTTTGGGCTGTCCTTTGTATGTGTGGCCAGAAGGTCATCTTCGTATCTAGGGTCACCCCCAGGTACTTGACTTCCCCTCTGGCCTCGATTTCGTTGGTCCCGACCAACATGGGCAGTCTCGTCTGTATGCGTTTTCTTGTGAGGAACATCAGTTCCGTCTTTTCTGTTGCAAGTTGTAGTCCGTGGTCGGACATCCACCGTCCGACCCGTCTCATCGTCTGGTTTAACTTGTACTGCGCCAGTTCTGGAGATCGCTCGGTGATCACCGCCGCCACGTCATCAGCGTATGCGACGAGGGAGACACCGAGCGGGAGCTCCAGCCTGAGCAGACTGTCGTAGACTCCATTCCAAAAGTCTGGTCCCAGTATGGATCCTTGGGCGACCCCCGCGGTGATTTGCCTTGTCTCCTGTCCCTCGGTTGTCTCGTAAGTTATCCGTCTGTTGCGTAGATAGTCTTGTACGACTCGGAGCAAGTAGGGTGGCGTTCTGAAGGCGCCTCTCAGCGCCTCCAGGATGTCCACCCATCTAGCCGAGTTGAAGGCGTTCTTTACGTCAAGTGTTGCCAGCAGCACGATGGGTCTCGCTGCATGGCAGTGCCTGTCTGTGTCTCGGAAGGATTCGACCACTTTCTGGATCGCTCCGATCGTTGATCGTCCCTTCCTGAAGCCGAACTGCTGGTCAGAAAGCCCACCCCTGGCTTGTATCGCGTCTGTCAGTCTTGGTCTTAGCAATCGTTCGTAAAGTTTCCCTGTCGTGTCTAGTAGGCTGAGCGGGCGGTAGGCTGAAGGTGTGCTAGGGTCCCCCTTTCCCTTCGGGATGAGGACCAGCCTCGCCGTCTTCCAACGCTCGCTAAATGTCCCTGTCGTTAAGCACGTATTGTACAGGTCGAGGAATATCTCCGGCCTCAGGCTCACCATCAGCCGGATGATCTCTCCCGGTACTCCGTCAGGTCCTGGGGCCTTACCAGGCTTCAGCGCATTGGATGCTCTGGTGAGCTCTTCCGCGTTGAAGATGGGGGCTACCAGTATTTCGTCATCATTCGTTGTGTCCGTCCGTATCGGGTGTGTTGGGAATAGTCCGTCGACGATCCATCGTGTGGTCTCAGCGTCTTTGAGTTCCGGCGGGATGCGGGCCCCGAGTTTACCGGTCACAATCTTGTAACCGGTTCCCCATGGGTCCCGGTCCACCTCCTCACAGAGCTTTTTCCAGCATCGCGTCTTGCTGTCTCTGATGGCGTTCGTCAGTCTTTTCCGTTCCGTCCTGTATACGGCCTGAAGGGCTTCCCTTTCGGGCCTCCCACCGGCCCTTGTGACCCGTCTTCGGTTGGCCAGGCATTTCCTCCGCAACTCGGCTATTTCTTCCGTACTGTGGCTGTTTGTTTCGTCTCTGCTGTCGTTTCGGCATTGTGCTGTTGCACAGCCTCTCCGTCAGTTTGGCCGTCTCGTCTGCCAGTCTTTCCGCCTTTCGTCGGCCAGTCAACTCCGGGGGGATGTTTGTTATCGGTGCCGGCGCTGCCGTCAGTTCCGCCGAGAACTTCTGTACGTCCAGTTTGTTCATGTTCCACCGCGGGGGGTGCCGAAATCCCGTCCGTGTCGTCGTTGTCCGGCCAGTAATTTCAAACTCGATGTACTGATGGTCGCTGGCCGTGTAATCCTCGACCACCCGCCATCCCCTTACCAGCGGCAGTATCCTGTCTGATGTCATCGTTACGTCTGGAATGGAGTCCCCAAAACCTGGTCGTCTGTATGTCGGTGTGTTTCCCGTGTTTGCCACTACTAGATCTAGCCTTGCGGCCATCTCCAGCAGTAGCCGTCCGCGTTTGTTCGTTTCTGTCATGCCCCACTCGATCGCCCTCGCGTTGAGGTCCCCCGCGACGACGACATCCCCGGGCAGGTCCCTAATTCCGTCCTCTAGGAGCGACACCTTCCTCTCGAACTCCGCCGCGGCGCAGTTTGGGGTCAGGTAGACACTGACGTAAGTGACAGCGCCGACCTTCGCCCAGACGTAGTCGTCTCCTGCGCCCCGGTCGGTTATCCGGAATCGGGCAGCGCCCCTCACCCAGATAGCAGCTGTCTCAGTTTCGTTCGTGATCCAGTACTGTGTCTGCCGTCTCCTGTACGGTTCGCACAGTATAAGTATGTCGGCGTCGTGTTCGTCTGCTATCTGTGGTAGTAGCATATCTGCTGTCCTACTTCGGTTCAGGTTTCCCTGGATTATTCGGCCCGTCGTCCGGCTTATCTCCTGCACTCCCCCAGCGCAGCCCGGAACTCAGCGCACCTCCCGGAACCCGCGAGGTGCCCCACGTCCTCGTGCCCCGCCTCGCTGCACAGGGGGCAAGTCGGCTTGTTTTTGCAGTCTGTCGCGTGATGTCCCGTTTCGCCGCATTTTCTGCAGATCTGTGTCCGGTCCTGCCCTTTGCAGTTTGCTTTAGTGTGTCCGTAACCCAGGCACTTGTAGCATCTCGTCACTGTCAGTCGTTTTCGGACGCGGCATCGCACCCATCCAATGGCGATCCGACCCCGGCCAAGCAGCGCCTCCGCTTCCTGCGGCCATAGTCGCTTTATTTAACTGGAGCGCCTCTATTAAAGTCACTCCAAAATAACCTACGCGCAAAGGTTAATGAAAAAAAAATGATTATTACCGAGCATAGTAATATATTGTACGGCCAGTGGACTCTTGAAATCATTCCAGCCTCCTTCGATAACTCGGAAAATGAAATAATTATTGAGAATTACAGAGGAATGCTTATAGTCGCTTCGTGTAACTGGAGGGCCTCTATTAAAGACCCTCCAAAATAGCCTACCCGCAAATGTCAGCGAAATTAATTAATTAACAGGGAGAATAGAATAACATTGCTCAGAGGATAATAGACTCTCGAAATGATTACGATTTGCCTCGCGCTAACGGTGAGAATAAAATAATAATTGAGAAATATAAAGCAATGCTCGTAGTCGATTGGCATAAGTGAAGTGTCTCTGCTAAAGACCCGCCAACGACGTTGGATTTGCGAGTAAATATTAAAGTGTATTTATTCTGGTCACTCCAACATCCTAGGGAATTTTTACAGGCACTCCAACTGTAGTTAGTTTTCGCTACCGACACGCCAACGTTTGGAGTGTCTGTAATTTGGAGGGTTTGGTGCGAATAGTCACACCGCCCGACGTACGAATAGAAGGGCATTCACTATGGCCACCAGAAAAACGTGTTGGCCAACGTTCGGCAGCGGAAAACACTGAGAGAGGCTTCGTGACGGCCTCCTCTCGAACTAGATAGTCGCCTTACCGGCGTCGACTAGTATGGTTGCCAAGTGACAACCAGAATGGGCTTAAAGCGCCAATGATTCAAATCAGAAAGTTGGTGTATATCAAAAGAACTTACTAACAATTAAGAGCTTTTATCCTTAGGATTGCGTCCGGAAACAAGACTTACAATAAATTTCGTCAAATAAATATAAGACTTATCACATATTATTCTTAAATTACGTTAACTTATAATAATATTGGCTATTTAATAGCAGCAAAAATCCTAACGTATATATATATTTTTTTTTTCATCATATCGACAGCCTTATAAAGTATGAGTGTTTATTTTTTTTCATATAATTATAAAAAAAAAAAAATTTCTTCCTCTCTTCTTTTATTATTATTCTTTTTTTTTTATTAACTCTATAAATATACTAGTATTTCGCTACGCGCGCTCGCACTTCTTTCCTCAAAATTTCGTCATCGCCGCCGCACCTTACAAATCTAAGTCCCTCTAAAAGGGCCGTAGAAAAGAGGCCGAGGGGCCGAGGGGATTTAGAAAAATATTCTAAGTTCCTTTAACGGGACAGTTGCTATGGCGATGTATGCTACGGCGACGGTTGCTAAGGTGACGGTTGCTAAGGTGACGGTTGCTAAGGTGACGGTTGCTAAGATGACGGTTGCTACGGTGACGGTTGCTATGGTGACGGTTGCTAAGGTGACGGTTGCTATGGAGACCGTTGTGATGGAAACCGTTGCTGTGGCGACCGTTGCTATGGCGACCGTTGTCCCACCCCCTTTTCCCTCGCCTGGCTGAGGACCCTTTCGGGGACTTAGAATATATTTGCCTGGGACCCCCCTATGGGGACAGCATATTTCGGGCGGGGTCCTTTTGAGCGTGCGGCGGCGGGGTGGCGGGGGACGGGTCGAGCGAGCGGGATCGAGGCGGCGGGGGTCTCGATTCTTGTACACGGCGGCGGCGGCGACAGCGGCAAAATCTTTTTATATATATAGAGAGATATGTAATGAGACGTGATTTTTTTGAATCATCGTCACAAAAACCAAAACAATCGTAACTCGCATAAAAATACCGATTTTAGTGCTGAAGCTTCGCGTTACTGTCTCTCCCAGCGACTTAAGATACCGTCAAGCTCACGTTAAGATATCGTTCGAAATTTTTGCAGTTTACTTTTTATGTTTTTTTGTAATTATTACGATTTGTTTCGATACCGTTCATTATTTCAGTTTAAATTCAAGTTTTAAGATTTAGTTTCGTTCAGTTTTGCTTTAAGATTTAGATTCTGTTTAGTTCAGTTATATCGAGATTCTGGAATTCACTTGGTGGGATAACGTTTGGAAAATAAAGGCCCAAGTGAAGGAAAGGCTCGATGAAGTTTCTTGCGAACACGCTAAAGTCCGGTGCAAACTCGGCGCCCTATAGTAAAGTGCAATGCGTTGAGATCAGGCGGAGGTATCGTTTGGTCCAGGCAAGAGTGGTGGAACACTTTACGCTGCGTTATAGTAAAGTAAGAGCCTTGTATCTCATGCATTGACTAGGGGAAGAGATTGCGAAGATTCGTTCAAGTTACCGCGTTATAGTATTGGCTCTCGATTCGATAAAGTCATGAGATGGTTGAGAGGGCAGTAGTTATCGGTCAAGATCCCGAAATTAATAATCATAATTCGTTACGAATTTTCGTAGGCAAATCGACAGTCTACCGAGAGCTGCCCTCGAGGTAACTCGGGCCTCTCTCGCGCTCCCGCTGTCATAGGCTTCGGCCTATTGTTCTCGCGCTCGAGCTATCGTGTGATCGCTGTGTCTCGCTCGCGTTACCGTGGATCCCGATATCGCTCTCGTCGACTCGTGTGTTTCATGTGTGCTATCCTCGGTAGAATTTCGAAAGGACTTCTTTTCGAGTTGATAATTCGATTGATGCGTATTATTAACGTTCTCGAGTTGTAGTGCACATGTGTGAGTTCTCGTGGCATCGTCAGATGCAGCTCTCGGTCCTTTTTGGATAAATTATATGCGCTTTCGGTGAGTTTTTTATTTATCGACGTTATCGTTCTCGTGTCGCGCTCGTGGTTACTTGACTCGCGTTGATCTTTCGATCGCCTGAGTACTCGCGACTCACGTGCGTGCGATCTCGTGGCTTCTTAGCCAAAATACTAATTTTCGTTCTCGATTAAAGTAACGTGGAGGTTTCGATCTTCGTTTCTCGTGTGCTATTCTATTGACCTCGGATCGCGACCCTTCTACCGCAACCCGCATACTGAGCAACCGTGCAATTCCGCAACCGTTCGCTCTTGCGAATGCATCGGCGTTAGTTCTCGTTTCCGTTTTAGTTTCCGTTTTGTTGTGTCGTTCGTTACGTCCTTGCGGAGGTCGTAGTTCCACCGACCTCCAGATTAGCCCGGTTTGGTAATTCCGGCGAAACAAAAATTAACCCTGCGGAGTCGCCGTTCCACCGGCCTCCAGTTTAGTCCGGTTGTTAATACCGGTGAAACAAAATTAACCCTGCGGAGTCGCCGTTCCACCGGCCTCCAGTTTAGTCCGGTTGTTAATACCGGTGAAACAAAATTAACTGGCGCCCACCGGGACGCCGATGCATCCGCGAGGATGGACGGCCAAAGGTGACATATACTCCCTATCAGAGATCACGAATATGATAAAAGACAACAATGACTAATATCTTTAGCAAATTTTAATAATAAATTCAAAACTGATGGGGATGACGAAAACGATAAACGAATCACCTCCAACGGGGGAAAGATCTGTAAATCCGGTAGTTTTGAAATGAACACCTCAGAATGGACTAACGTGTAAATACAATTTCAAAATACATGATTTATTGTTTGAATCTCTTCCCCACAAGTATAGCTAGGACTTTCCGTAATTCCTATTCTATATAAATGCTCATTAGTGCCTATGTGTCCTGACCTTAATCTGTTAATGAAAGTAATAAGTTCTCTAGAGTAATTAAAACCAAGGACCAAGGATTTTTTAACTTGTCATTCATGAGAGTGCCATATGCACAATCTTTAGATTTAAAGAGGGAAGCCATAAATTCAACCTCTTCATTAACGAAATCAACAGACAGAACACGAGCCATCGATTTATGCGGTATTAGAAACTTCTTAAATTTTCCAGCAAGAGCACCTCTAACAGCAAGCCTGTCGGCAATCTCATTTTCTAAGATGCCACAATGAGAAGGGCACCACATAAATATCATTTTCCTGCCCGATGAAGATATTCTGCTATACAGAGATTTAATTTCCAAGATCAAGGGATGAACCTTAGAATCTACTTCTGAGAAGCGCAAAGCCGAAAGAACACTAAGAGAATCCGAGCACAACAAAATATTTCCATTGGAGCGGTACTTTACCCACTTCAAAGATTCTACAATTGCCTTAAAAATGCTAACCAAATAAATTAATTTAAAAGAATGCGATAAATTGAGTTCCGGGATACAGAAAGCCAGACCGACAAACTCCCTGCCTTTACTTTTCGATCCGTCCGTAAAAACATGAAGCCATTGTGACCACTTCTCCTTCATTTTAGCCACTTCTCCTTCGTTTTAGAATTAAATATTTGATTAGCATTACCTCGGGATGTATTAACTAAAGCTCCTATCGAAAATTCCGGTTCAATAGCTGTAAGTTGAGGTTTGATGGGTAACTGGAAACACCGTAATAACTCGGATCTAAAACAATTACTCAATTTATTATGAATTTGAAACCATATCGAAAATAAGAAAGATTTACAATAATTTGGAATGCTCAAACCCTTATTTAGTTTCCCGACTAACCACTTTAATTTCGGAATTATGGATGATTCTGACATGAAAACGCTCTTGTTAAAAACCTAACCGCCAACACCTTTGCCCTAAACCGAATCGAAGGTTCGTTTGCCAAATCTAAAAGAATATTAGTAGGAGTCGACCTAAAACAACCAAGAGCCAATCTAAGCGCTGCAAATTGAACAGTTTCAAGTTTTCTTACAACAGAGTGACTAGATGAGTGAGAGCAAAAATAAGCCCATTCTAGTCTGGATCTAATTAATCCCTTGTAAATAATTAACGATGTACTCGGATGCGAGCCCCACGATTTATGGGCCAACGTTTTTACAATATTTATGCACTGTTTTGAGTTGAACTTCGAGTTATTAACTTGCGATTTCCAGTTCAATTTGGAATCAAGAAAGACTCCGAGAAATTTACAAACATGAGATCTCCGAACATTGTCAACACCTATTTTAATCGAAATCTCATCCGGAATATTCCGTCTACGACTAAAAAGCATGAACTTCGATTTGGTAGCTGAGATATTCAAGCCTAAACCTTTTAACCAAATAGATAAAGTCCGAACCGTATCTTCAAGATTACTAATACAGGTATTTAAATCCCTATCCTTCGAATACACAACAATATCGTCTGCATATTGCAAAAATAGCAATTCCCCCCCAATGTAATTAACAATCTTCCTAATATAAATATTAAATAGACACGGACTGAGGACTGAACGTTGCGATAATCCTCTGGACAAATCCCGGTTAGCGATAAAATCACCATTAACGTAAAAATTAGCATTTCTTTTTTGAATGAGATTCGAAATTAAATTAACAATAAATTCGGAAAGCCTAAATTCCAACAAATTATCGATCAATTTACAGGGAATCACGTTGTCATATGCACCCTCCAAGAAAACAGCCGCATCAACTTCTTTCCTAACAAAAGCATTAGAGATATCCGTTGTCAAAATAGCAATATTATCTAAACAAGACTTCGACTTTCTAAAACCAAATTGAGACGAAGGCAAACAAGAGTCCGTCTCTAGGAAATAATTAAGCCTATTCTTAATAAAGCGTTCAAAAACCTTGAGCAAACACGAAGCTAAGGATATCGGTCGCCACCCTTTATTATTTGGTTTCGGTAATAAACAGACCGCGTAGTCCCTACATTTTAACGACAACTCTGTTGTAGAAGACCTAGCTCCATTAAAGCTTCTCATTGTATTCCATACTTTTTTAACTGGCATATCCGGATTAATACTGTTAGCAAATTTTTTAAAAGACTCCGATTTTTCTTTCTTAAAAACCTCTCTAGCCTCTTCTTCGGCCTTAATCCAATTCTCAAAATTAGTATTATTTCTATCTTTTTTAAAGTCCTTAAAAGCTTCTCTACGATTTTTAGCGCCTCAACACAAGCGTGATTCCACCATGATTTAGAAACTGTATGTTTCCTCCGAGAAACACACGACTTAGTAATCATCTTCGCTCCTGAATCAAACAACGACGATTTAATCGCACCGCAAACAACGTTATATTCGTCACAAACATTCGAAGAATCCAAGGCTCTACGACCAACAAAGGAATTTAACTGAGCCTCCAATTTAAACCAATCAACATTATGAACATTAAGAGAAGGGCGAACATTTTTAGAGTCCTCTACCGATGTATTAATGTCTATTTTAATCACAAAATGATCGCTACCTAATAAATCTTCTGTAACCGACCAACTACAACTGTCAGCTAGGTTAGCGTTAACTATAGAAATATCGAGCACATTTGAAGAACCTCGAGCCGAAAAGTAAGTGGGAGAGCCGTCATTTAACACAACAGCATTGAAACAATCAATATCTTACCCAAAGATCTACCAGAAGAATTATACTTTTTATTACCCCATACTGGCGAGAGGGCGTTAAAATCACCGTCTAAAAGAAAATAATTGTCTTTGGGAATTATGAAAACCTCTGAGAAAAAAGAATGCCAAGTCGAAAAGGAAGTAACAAAGTTTGGAGCTCTATAAATGCTAAATAAAAATAACCGTTTAGAATTCATTAAAGGAATAGAAACACTTACAACTTCCAACTCTCGATTATCCCATTTATCGCTAGGAAGCTTATTCAAACTGAAAGATATACTCGACCTAACCGCAATAGCAACGCCACCACCTGTCCCGCCATCAGGTCTGGCCTTTCTAATTAAGTTAAAATTAGCAAAACCGAAAGAATTACCGAAACCGAACCGAACCGAACCGAAATTAGCGAAACCGATTCTTGCAACCAAGATTCCGATAACAAAACAATATCCGTCTCATCAGTTAGAATAAGCGATTCGAAATTCTTCCTGACCAAACTTCTACAATTCCATTGCTTAACACGCAACTTATCCATCACTCCTTAAAAAGCAAACAAGGTTGACTAAGTTGAAGAGACCAAGCCCAACATACAATTGAGAGGAGTTAAATAACGCAAAACTCACAACGTGCATATCGTACTAGGACCCAAGCTAAAGATCGTCTTCTAAGGAACCATTAATTTTTTGGGACTTTCTTCGATATTCATACATACGGATGAAACCTGGACCCACAAATGATCCACCAAAGGGAACATCTTATCTAAATTCTCGACTATCTTCTGATTAGGAAGTGAATCTGACCCCTTTCCCGACGGATCACCGATAACCTGAGACGGTATTAAATTTTTACCTCTCACATTTTGCGCGTTTATGCACTACATCGGCAATTTACCATACCTTTCGGTAAATCAGCGTGTGAAAGTACCGACCGCGCAGTCAATCGATGACTACGGTCGATAGTGCGAACTGCCCGGAGGTGTTGCATCATCGATGCAACACGAATTTCGTAAGCCGTTGCGGCGCACCCCGGGCAGCGATAATAAAGGACAGCGAAGTTTGACGTACTTCGTGCGTCAATAGACACAAAAAAGGGCCGCGCGCTCGGGTATATAAGATCCGATCGCGAGCACAGAAGACACTTCTTTCCGAAACTTTGAATGGAGAGGAACTCATGCGCGGCTTCGGCTCGTTAGATCTTGAGTCTTCCCATTTGGCTCATCGATAATTCTCGATCGTTCTCGATCGAGAAAAGCGTTGCTTTACTCGACAGAGTCCCGACGCTAAAAAGAAGCAAGGGACCAACATTTCATCGACGATCCGACAAATCGAAGGAAGAACCAACGTTGGCCATTCATTATCAATTAATCAACGAATTAATTTCATTTTACTTTTCAGCAAACAGAACACAACTTTTCGCTTTAAACTTCCTATCCAATCGCTGCGCCGACTATACCTTTCGCAAGCTCGCTACTGTTTTCGCAAGCGTTACCTAATCCTCAAGATTCTGGCGCCGACTATAACTTTCGCAAGCTCGGTACTGTTTTCGCAAGTATTCATTTGACGAGGCGCGGGTAAAGTAGAATCTTAGTTTGTACTGACGTGTCTCACTCTCGTGGCACCGACTATACCTTTCGCAAGCTCGGTACTGTTTTCGTCTGCGTTTGAGGGACAACGTTAAGATAAAGTAAAGTCAGGAAATCCTATCTTCCATGAATAAAATAACCCTTCGTTCTGTTTGCCAACCAATATAACGAAGAAACGTTAAATAATTTCTCAAATCGATTAAACGATATCACATCTTGTATCGCTATAATCAGAATACAATAAAATGCACTTGATTGTTGACATTTCGAATCAACCTGACAGATTTTTTATTCACAGCACCTGCCCTCACACTTACGTGAGCCAAAAACTCACAATAGCGAACTTTTTGGAGCAAAGAGCTGTAGGTCTCCGAAAAGCTACCGTTACAAACCCTAGGATTATTCGGCGAGAGAGAAGAAGAAGTAGAAGTCTGTCTTTTTTGCGATGAAATGAACGATATTGAAGCCTCACGATCGAGATTAGAAATCTGAACATTACTATTTTTGGACCCAAGGCTCGAATGAACTTTACAGTCAGTCGAAGTCGATTCTAACAAATCTTTACTATTCACGAATGGCTGAATCGGGAGCTTTTTCGGAAGTTTACGTCTTGTAGCGAGAGCGATCGTCGCTCTCGGCTTCCTTGACGACTCCGGAGCCGGAGAAGAACAAAGCTCGTTCCATCTTAAAGGGAAAGGCGGAAAGTTCTCTTCCCACGCGTTCGTCGCAGTTTCCGGGATGATCCACGGATTGTTCTTGAAGTGGTCGAAGGTACCGGAGTCAGCATTCAAGCCCACCCGGTCCAACCAAGCGTCCGTTCTGTATAAATTAAACAATTTATTAGTTACTACCAAATCTTCCGCATCGCGTCTGTCGACATTGTTCTCCGCAGTTGACGCAAATAGCTCTGAGCCTCTCACAGCTGCTACCCGAGTGGTTACCACCGCAGGTAAGGCAGCGAGGTTTTCCTTGACAGTGCTTGGAAAGGTGTCCAAATCTTTGACAGTTAGTGCATCTTTTAACCTGGTTAAGGGGGCTGAGTCACCTAAAAATTATTTTTTTTATTATTTTTTTTCTGAATGTATATTCGGTGTACTACGTACACACCAAATTACAGATCGAAATTTAAAAAATTACCGTTAGAAGCATTTTAGTAATATTAGAAATAAGTATTGAATGAAAAAAAAATGCCGAAATGCAACAAAAACAATGCCGGTATTAGAAGAACAAGAAACATCAAGAAAGAAACATAAAAAAACAATCGATGTCGAAACTGCGTTCGGTAGGTAACGACTCACCGACCAAATTGTCGTTACGTCTAATCGATGCGACTCAGATTACCGCCCCTAGCTCGCTTTGTTTTGAGTCTACGATACACCGGCGTAATGTAGCAGCGATGATTTTTACCCGATTGTGTCAATCGCGTAAAAAAACTGCACTTGTAAACTAGGTGTAATTAGTTATGTGTCAGTGTTTACAGTTTTTCCGAATGAACACAATATATACTGTATTTTTGCCCGAAATAGTGCAAAAATGATTTTCACAGTGACAGTGTCGCAAAGCGAAAAGTCTCGCAGAATAAACCTCCTTTTTAAACGTCACATTTGACGTAAGAGTATTTTTTTTTTATTTTTTTGCATTTATGAGATTTGTGACATGAAAAAAAAAAAAGAAATTTTTAAGTTTTATGTGATAGAAAAAAAGTGTACATTTTTATGTGAAAAAAAAAGTAAAAATAATTTTTTTTTGTAAATCACCCAAGTTGGTTATTTTCATCAATCTGTGAAATTCCTTTTTTTCCACTTATATTCTTCTTCGCTTGCCGCAGGTTTCAGAGAGAATGGCTACACCAATTTTGGATTGCGACGGCTCATTATCTTCGTAACAGTCAGAGTTACGGAACGAGTGCGGGGATTTTTCATGCGATCAAGAATAGAGTTAATGCAAGCCATTATGTGAGTGGTTACGAGACAAAAGTGGCAAACGTGAATTTTTTGTTAGATTTTAACTCATAACTTCGCCAGCGAAGATAAAAAAAAATCCCCGTACTCGTTCCGCAATAAACTCTCTAACGAAGAAAATAAGAGCTCGCAAGCAAAGATTGATGCTTTCGTTCAGTCCGAAAGCTGCGGCAAATGAAAAATGTTTGACCGTTACGCATAACACAGGAATGCACTATAGGTTCCCAAAAAAATGTACAGCGTTAGTCGAATATATATATATATATATTATGAAGGTAAAGTAGAATTTTCCATTACACGTATATGTACTGGAAAAAAATTTGTTTACTTTTGGTTTTTTTAGGTGACTCAGTCCCCTTAAGAAACGGAAAAAGGTTGACTCTCGTCTCATAGATTGCGATTTTATCAGGCAGATCATTGCCGTCAGACCACAGCTTGATCGAACTCGTTGGTTCCAGATTGGCCTGCTCAGACGCTGAACCACTCTTGTACCGAGCCATTCTCATAATACGTTCAATGCGAACGACCTTGAATTCTCGACCGAACCATTCAATTCCGTTAAGTATCTCTCTATCCGCAGATTAACCTTTACATCTTTCGCTACCCCTATCCTAGATAATTTACTGTCTGGGATATAGGCTCTGCAGGAGGACGGTAAACTTTTTCCCTGCGTACTAACTAGCCTGTTAGCGTCTTGAAAGCTTCCGAAAACTACCTCTACTAAATTACGTCCCCTGCGTTTCGTTTCAACAATTCCTCGGACACCCTCTCTCAGTCTCTTCTCAATCACCATTGGGTGGAGATTGCCGACAGCTTCGGGACGAGAACCGCACTGATTGATTGTTTACAGTTTTGACGACAATGTTACTAACAATCCTCAATTTCCCTTTCGAAGCTTCCAACTCGTTATTACTTATTTTCCTTTTTGTCCCAAGAGAGTCACCTCCGACAAGACTCTGCGATCCGATAATAATTTCTTCAACAGACTCTTCGTCTAGAGGACTCGAATCGATACTGTCCATGTTGTCAAACGTCAAACGAGAGTTATGATTTTCATCGACTCCCGAAGGAGTCTCGTTTAACTTAGGCATAACAACCCGCGTGCTTAACCTATAAACTTTAATTTCCGAACGCAAAACTAAGGATAAAAAACACAAAAAGAGAAATTCTAAAACAACCTTTCGTTAAATGATTCTAAAATGAACCTGAAAATAAATGGAAACGACCAATCAACCTTCGATATTAACGAAATAAAAAACCTTTCCAAACGTGCCGTTTGGAAAGGCCACGAAGGGCCCTCGCCGTTTCTTCGCTCCGAAAATAATACGATATAGGGAGAGTCTTCAGTCTTCTAGGCCTCGAAAAAATCGATCATCTTCTTTCTTGACTCTTGACGTCTTCTCAATGGTAATTTTAGTAGCTTTTACTTCCGATTATAATATATTCAATGTACTGCATGACTAGCGAAAAATTATAACGTCCTTTACGATCGCCATCTTCCAAACGACCCTACAAGGTAAGAAAGAATCCCTAACGACGTATTTCCACGCGAAGGTGAAGATGTGCTGCGGTCTGTACTTTAGTTTCCGCGAAGGTAAGAGTGAAGTACTAATCGGTTTGTGGTCGCGGGAATTATGCAACATGGTGATGCCCGCGTCGCAGTACACGTACGACGAGTTACTGCACGATCTCATTTACTACGATAAACTATTAAATCAACGAGGTGACAGAATACGAGCGTCGCCAGAAGCGACATCGGCCGGTACGAAAACGCGCGCGAGCTAACCGAGCTCCGAGGGGGCGGAACGGCAGAGGGGAGGGGGTGACGCGAGTTCGCCGCGAGAGAAAACTCCGTCGAACAAACCGAGAGACGGTACTCTCACGTGTTTCAACTGGTAGGCTAGCATTTTTGCCAAACGCATTTCAGCCAAAAGTAACTAGATTACAGAAACACCAGGTACGTGAATCTTATGTGTGATAGATGGCGCTGTAAGGCTGTTCTGTGTTACGTGCCGACCGATTGGTCGGCTGCTGAATATTTCTTACCGTGGACCTCGAACGCTGATTCGTTGGCTGCTTAACGAATAGAAATTCGTCTCTGAGAAGCGGGAGATTAACTTGGACGTTTGATTAACATCTTCAATTAAAAAGGCCCAGTATTACGCCGTTCACTCAACACTTTTATTTGTAGAGATCTGCGGTAGCAGATCGTAAAACGTACAACACTTTGATTTATTTTAACATAAATTTCGTCGGAAGGAGACACAAACAAGAAAACGAATAATGGAAAGGTATTACATTGCATACCGAACTGTAACGTATATATATATATAACTATGTATAGGTAGCAGCAAAACACGACGTGAACCGTGCGCAATTTCGTATAAGACTGCCCGTTTTAAAAAGCGACGCGACTTAGAGCGTCGTTATTTTCTAAAAACAAATTCAAGATGTAGTGGAGGAAAATTGGGGGTAAAACTATGTAGGCCTTCGTCGATTGGTTGGGAAGAGTACTGTCCACGAAATAGTTAGCTTTTTCCACGCGGGTGGGGCCCGACAAGCGACGCGCCGAGTCAAGAGCTTTGCTGTCGCCAAGGAAAAACCCTCGCCTTTGTTTCGCGATATGCTGGGCCCTTGGCGTCGGCAATAAACATTTGGCGACCGTCTGACGCATGCACATGGCCACCCCAGAACTTGTACAAAAACTATGGAATTCTATTCATCTATACTTTTAAATATCTTTTCAAGTGTGTGGAGCACCGAATACTATGTTCCTGAACGAGAGGCATAATTTATTTTCTTCTAGAGGATGCAACCTCCTAATCTCTTTCTCAGCTCGAAAGTCACGTACACTTTTTACGGGCGCCAGTATACAATAATTCTACGAATAGAGTTTCATTTTAACAAACTGTACATCTATATTAGAAAGAACGGAGGAAGGGGTTGTCCGCCATATAGTTAAATCTCAGTTTAAATCGTTTTATCTCGTTTGAATTCGCGCGCCGCGGGTGGTGAGATGCGTGCGAGCGAGCGCTCGTCACACCTCCCTTCTTAAAGAAAAGTCTCTTCTTATGAGAAAGACTTTTCATCTCGTTTTTCTTATCTTTACTCATTATTGCTTGTTTAAACACGTGAGGAGGGTAGTTCTTGTGTTGGACCTCTCTCCGCTATTATTTACTGCCCCGGCATTTGCCCGCTGCCCACAGGGGAAACCAACACTCAAAAACCCTGGGGAGGACAGTGTACAATGAATATTATGTAATACAAAAACATAGAACGTGATACAAAAATTACATTTAGCTTACTTATTAACTATCTCCATGTGCTACATTAATCGTTGAGCGGTATTGTTGCGTGTTTTAGTTTATCTAAATGAACTAGTTTTGTTCTATTTTGACCGACTTGAATTTCCGCGTTTTTATCGCCGATGAGTTTTATAATCGGGTATGGTCCTACGTATTGGGCGTCAAACTTGTTAACGTGTGGTTCTTTGAGTAGGTATACATGTTCACCTTCGGTAAAAGTTTTGTTACGCACCTTGCGATCGTAATATTGCTTCGATCTCCATTTGGCGGCGTTTAAACGTTCTACTGCTTTTGATTGCGTGTCGGAGAGTTTTCGAAGAAAATTATCGAGGTGTTCGATATAAGTCGTAAACTGTTGTCCTCTGCTAAAGCTACTGGGCATGTTCGCCTCTTTTCCGAACACCAGAGTATGCGGGGGGAATCCGGTTGATTCGTGAACCGAGGTGTTGTAGCTAAAAATTGCATAGCGTAACCATGAGTCCCAATTTTGTTCGTTGCCGAATTGTTTTAAATACTCAACGAGCGTGTGATGGCTCCGTTCTAGAGATCCCAGAGACTCAGGATGGAATGCTGTCGACTCGAGTTTCTCGATTTTAAATATTTTACAGATCGTTCGTATAATTTTGCTAACAAAGTTGCTGCCTTGGTCAGTGTGCAAGATTCCTGGGCAACCGAACCGCGTAATAAATTGTTCCGCGAAGGCGCATGCTACTGCGACTGAATCTATGGTTTTTAAAGGGACCGCGTCGCAATATTTTGAAAAATTGTCTTGAAAGGTTAGGATGTACCTGTTTCCCCTTTCAGTCACTGGCAATGGTCCAACTATATCCATCTGGACCATTTCAAAAGGCTCGCCCGGTGTGTCTGTGATTTTCATGGGTAGGCGTGTCTTATTACGTACGAGTTTATGTTCTTGGCAACTTTTACAACCCTTAACAAACTTTCTAACATCGTCTCGCATTCCCTCCCAATGAAAATCTGCCCGGATTCGCCAATACGTTTTTGAAGCGCCCTTGTGTCCGCCTACGGTCGACTCGTGATATTCGCGTATTATTTTTTCCTGATCCCCTTTCGGAGGATTTTGTATCTCGCCCGAACAGATCCTGATTTTGCGTCCGGATTCCGCGAAAGTCTGTCGGAATGTTTGCTCTATTGATGACCAAGATAGTTGGTCTAGACTATTTCCTGTTTTCATAACGCTCGCGCTTGAAACATCCAATGCTTCCATGGCCTGTCTTAACGCTTGAATTGCGGTAGTAACATTAGAGAGGTAGGGGCGTTCATCAAAGGTGTTTTTCGTTACCAAGCTGAAAATGTAGTGATTTCTCGCTAACATTGCGACCGCTTGGCCTAGTTCCGGTTTCGCCGATTTCAACCCTTCGATATCAATCAACCCCGCGTTCCTTAATTCTCGACTTGTTGTAGAAGTTAACACACAGTCAGCAGAAACAAAATTTACGATGTGTCCGGCCTTCGTCGTTAACTTTTCCTTGCTATAACAAATGCAAGAGCTATCTATGGCGTACACTGATACTGTTTGTATTTTGGCCTGTGTGTTATTTGATTCTAATTTTTCGTTTCCTGAACTAATTTTCCCGGGACCGTCGTTCTTTGCAGGTCTTACACAGGGATCATGCGAGGTTCCCGACAGTCTCAGAGAGATCTCGTCGCCCTGAACCTCTGGCAGTTTTAACGCACTGTTCCGTGCCCACAACCTCTCGTTTCCCTGCTCCGCACGTGACGGAAAAGGCAGTGGCGATAACGAGGTTGCAATTGCCTCCTCCGGCAGCAGGTATGGAGTCAACCGCTCGGCACTGCTGTATGACCGGCTAGGAGTTTCGTTACCCTCCGACATTGAGGCTGTCTCCTCCCCGTCAGAGTCCATTTCCATACTGCTATAATCCCCTTCCCGATGCCTCCTTATTATGAACACGCTGCCCATTAGTTCTTCGATTATTTCGTCATGATCAATAAAGCAGCTGTCCTCACAATCCTCTTCCTCTTCTCTTGTCGTCCTGTCTTTTAACGGAGTCGACGAACCAGGTGATTGAACTTCGATGTTCAGCACTTGTTTCGCCGGCTCCTGCAACGGGTCAGCGTTCTTGTCTGTCGGTGAGATCTCGTGAAGATTCGGGGGATTGCGTGACAGTGCATCGGCATTACAATTTGCAATTCCCTTTTTGTACAATATTTCGTACTCGTATTCGCTGAGTTTTATACGCCACCGAGCAAGCCTGGAGACTGGATCCTTTAAGCTATTGAGCCACAACAGTGGTTGATGGTCAGTGACTAATGTGAAGCGATGCCCGTACAAGTAGGGCCGGAAATGTTTCACAGCAAATACTATCGCGAGAAGCTCTTTTTCGGACGTCGTATAATTTGTTTCGGGTTTGTTTAATGTTCGCGACGCGTAAGCGATCGGTAAATCGCGGCTTATTTCTCCTTGGCTTAGCACTGCCCCTAGCGCGAAATCTGAAGCGTCCGTTGTCAATACGAATGGTTTGTCGAAGTCTGGGTATTGAAGCAACGGTTCGGAGCAAAGTTTATCGCGCAGTATTTCGAACGCTTTTTGCTGAGTTTGTGACCATGCGAAGGGTGTGTCTTTCTTTAGAAGTATCGTGAGTGATTTGGCTATCTTTGCAAACTCTGGGATAAACCGTCGATAGTACCCGATTAACCCTAGGAACTGCCGTACGTTCTTCCTTTTTCGTGGGATAGGGAAACTTTTAACGGCTTCTATCTTCTTTGGATCCGGCTTTACTCCTTCTGCGGTTATTATATGTCCAAGATAAGTTATCTCTTTTCGCAAAAATTGACATTTATCAGGCTGAAGTGCCAGACCCGCGTTTTTTAGGCGAGCTAATAGTTTTTTCAATTTTCTCGTATGTTCCTTTAGACTGTTGGCATAAATGACTATATCGTCCATGTATACGAATAATTCGATGCCTTGTAGTCCCGTCAACACTTTGTCCATAAGACGTTGGAATGTGGCTGGGGCGTTCTTTAGCCCGAAGGGCATTCTGTTAAACTCAAGGTGCGCGAAAGGTGTGGAGAAAGCAGTTTTTGCTTTTGAACTCGGATCCATCGGGATTTGGTGGAAGCCTGATGCTAAGTCTAAGATTGAAAAGTATTTGGCTCCACCAAGTTGATCTAAAATATCTGTGATGTTCGGGAGTGGGTACGCGTCCCCCACAGTCTTCTCGTTTAGAGCCCTATAATCGATTACCATTCTCCATCTTTTATTGCCTTGAGAGTCGGCTTTCTTCGGCACGATCCATAACGGCGAGTTAAACGGAGAATCTGAGGGTTGCACGATTCCTTTAGCTAACAATTCGTCTACCTGTCGGCGGATCTCTTCCCTTTGGACCGGTGGGTATCGATACTGTTTAGTATTGACTGGCTGTTCGTCGTTGGTTAAAATTTTATGTTTGAGTACCGTTGTGGCCCCCAAGGGGTCGTTCGGCAAATTAAATTGTGATGAATATTCGGCTAAAATGGGGAGGACACTTTGCCTCTCTTCTTCGTTCATATGGTCAAGGTTAAGATTTTTGAGTAAAATCGTGACGCGTTCCGCCGTGTTATTTGCGGTCTCCGAACACGAATGGGGCGCGGGCTCGGTGCGAGCACGTGGCGCAACAATATAACATTCATGAAGGGTTACCGGAGCTAAAGTCAAATCGACCGCGTGGGTGTTTGCGTTAATAGCGTATACTTGTGCATAACCCTTCGATTGAGTCGCAAGGGATTCGCCCAAATAGATACCAGGGCCGCTAGCTATTCTCGGCATATATCCTTCAATCACATTGCTATTGGCAATCGGTACCTTTACTAACTTTTTCGTTCGCGCTGGGATATGAATAGTATTGTATTGCACGAAGGGAAGGCTCTGTGTATTAAGATGCAGCTCGTCGGTTTCAAAGTTCAACTTTGCGCGGTATCTCTTTAAAAATTGCATACCGATGATTCCTTGTGCTCTTATCGGGAATGATTTCGATACGATTTGAAAAGGCGTTTCTACTTCCTTCACCCGAATTGTGAGTTCTCCGAGGGTCTCGTATATTCCATCTCCTATTCCGGTGATGTGAAAAATTATCTTCTTGTTAACAAAAGCCCGTGAATCTACCGCGTTTTCCTTTACGAGATTTAAATCGGAACCCGTATCGATCATCAATTCAGCTTTACCGTTGTGAAACGCGGTGTTTTCTAGGGTTACTATTGCGGTTGAAAGTTCGTCTTGCCGTGTGATGTGGAGGACGTATCGCTTTCGACACCCTTGCCGAAGACTTGAACCGTCGACACGTCCACTCGTCGGCTCGATTTCGCGTTTAAATTATTCGGATTTTTTTTCAACTTCGCGGCAATTTCGTCTCTTTCTTTCGTGTGTTTTTTCTTGAGGTAGCAGTCCTTCTCTTCATGATTGTCGCGGGTGCAATAGCCGCAACGGCTTTCGCTAGGCCTTTTCCTGTTTCCGCGGTTTTTCGCGAGTTGTGGACAATCGCGTTTCATATGACCAGTTTCTTTACAACCATAACATTGAATCAGTTTTAAGCTAGTAGACTGAATATGAGCAACTCTTTCCTTTGAAACGAATTTAACAACTTCCTCCTTTGGGGAATCATGCGAAGGAAGTTCATTACGGTGGATCTCCCCCCAGTTTCGCGCCGCGGTGTCCGCATGGGTAGCGAGCTCGATTGCTTCGTCGAGAGTAGAGAGATCTTTGTGCTTTAAAAACGAAATCGTTCGCATATCTAACCCGCGGATAAAATGGCAGATAACCGTTTCCGTCATTTCTTCGAGAACCGCTTTACCTCGCTCTCCAGGTTTTTGACGTTCAATATAAATGGTAATCTCTAGCATGATGTTGGATACTCTTTGTGCATAATCGGCAATATTTTCGTTGTCTTTTCGCGTCAGACTCGTAACTCGTTGCATAAATTCGCTAAGATTTGTTTTGGGGGCTAAGCCTTTCTCTAAAGTAATCAGCAAATCTTCCAAACTCGCGAACCGTTTTCCCTGCGTGCGTTCTAAAGCCTTTTTGCTCAATTTCGTTCTGATCAGAATTATCAAATATTTTTCCTCGCGTGCTTCTACAGCTGCTGCGGCAGCTCTACAATATTCGGTAAAGGTCGTGACATTGAGATTTTCTCCATCAAAATTGGGTATTAATGAGGCAGCGATTTTAAAACCCGGCAATGAATTCGGCAACGCTATTTGCTGAGAAGTAACGGAAGGACCCCCTCTATCACTCGATCCTGCGATTGAATGAGTATCTATACGATCTAATTCGCTATTTCCTACCTGACCATTAGCAACCGCGGTAACAGTAGCAGTAGCACTCGTATTTGATCTACTCGGACTTTGTGACATCGGGAGCGTTCGTCGCTTTCCTGAACGCAAACTCGAATCGCCGGATATATTGGAATCAGTATTTTTCGGAGACGGCATGTTTGACTTAATTATTATAGAATTTCTGGCTTACCCAACTCGCCGCTTTTATCCTTTGTATGCAATCACGAGCGTTTATTGTCTTTATTACTTTACACTATCCTACAATGGCTCGTAGATTCCTTCATCCTATACGGTGATTGAGTCCCGCGAAGTCCAAATTCGGGGCTTGTAGTCCGATGTTTTCCGTCGGTGTTGGCTTCCGCGTTGGACTCACGCTGTGAGCTGGTTGGCGGGTACCACCTCGCTGAACAGGCTCAGCAAGCGAGGGTCTTCAGTTCTCACCCTTTCGGCCGTAAAATTCCTCAAATGGGTCGGTCAAGCTACTCAGTTCACCTGACCGATATCCATCGAGCAAATATCACGCGAAAAGGAATGACGAACCACGTCAACAATAACTTCACTATCATAACACGGTTCACATTAATTCACCAATTGATTCTATTCAACTTCGTATAATGTTTATTTTTACGAAAGTCACTTTTCACCTTTTATTTTTATTTAAATTTTACGATTTTATATTGTCTCTATTTTATTTTTATTATTTTAAATTCACTTGTTTTTTTTTTAAATTTCCCGAACTCGGAGGCAGCGTGGTCCTACCGACTGCGCCAATTTGTTACGTGCCGACCGATTGGTCGGCTGCTGAATATTTCTTACCGTGGACCTCGAACGCTGATTCGTTGGCTGCTTAACGAATAGAAATTCGTCTCTGAGAAGCGGGAGATTAACTTGGACGTTTGATTAACATCTTCAATTAAAAAGGCCCAGTATTACGCCGTTCACTCAACACTTTTATTTGTAGAGATCTGCGGTAGCAGATCGTAAAACGTACAACACTTTGATTTATTTTAACATAAATTTCGTCAGAACGAGACACAAACAAGAAAACGAATAATGGAAAGGTATTACATTGCATACCGAACTGTAACGTATATATATATATAACTATGTATAGGTAGCAGCAAAACACGACGTGAACCGTGCGCAATTTCGTATAAGACTGCCCGTTTTAAAAAGCGACGCGACTTAGAGCGTCGTTATTTTCTAAAAACAAATTCAAGATGTAGTGGAGGAAAATTGGGGGTAAAACTATGTAGGCCTTCGTCGATTGGTTGGGAAGAGTACTGTCCACGAAATAGTTAGCTTTTTCCACGCGGGTGGGGCCCGACAAGCGACGCGCCGAGTCAAGAGCTTTGCTGTCGCCAAGGAAAAACCCTCGCCTTTGTTTCGCGATATGCTGGGCCCTTGGCGTCGGCAATAAACATTTGGCGACCGTCTGACGCATGCACATGGCCACCCCAGAACTTGTACAAAAACTATGGAATTCTATTCATCTATACTTTTAAATATCTTTTCAAGTGTGTGGAGCACCGAATACTATGTTCCTGAACGAGAGGCATAATTTATTTTCTTCTAGAGGATGCAACCTCCTAATCTCTTTCTCAGCTCGAAAGTCACGTACACTTTTTACGGGCGCCAGTATACAATAATTCTACGAATAGAGTTTCATTTTAACAAACTGTACATCTATATTAGAAAGAACGGAGGAAGGGGTTGTCCGCCATATAGTTAAATCTCAGTTTAAATCGTTTTATCTCGTTTGAATTCGCGCGCCGCGGGTGGTGAGATTCGTGCGAGCGAGCGCTCGTCACATCTGGTTTGAAATTAAGCCACAATGATAGATTCTACGCGTTCGGCATACAGAAGCAGTTTGAGGGGTTTAATTCGAAAATTTCGCGAAAGCCGTACAATATTATACGACAACACAAGAGCGAGGGTCCGCATGCAACATAAATGTTGTTTTACCCGTTGGTGAGTACATTTTGACAAATTGCCGGTATTTTTGTAATCTTTTACTCCAATTATTTTATTCGCTTGCGTGTTCGATGAAACCACAGATGGACACTGGTCATAACAACCGGCACAACGAGCACCGCAAAAAAAAAACATTACGCATTGACATTCTTTTTTTTTCTTCATTTTCCAACGTTTTTACGCCGTTTTCACAGGCTAGCAGTCATTGTAGTTCGGGTAAATGTCATATCGTGAATATCGAGAATTTTACTCCAAAAACGATGGAAAAGAAAAGAACAGAATAACGATGCGTATATTAACATTTAGAATTTTGGAGCTCGAATAACGCTATGTGTTTATTTAATCTCGCATTTGTTGTTTTTAGGTTCGAACGGCAGAGTTCACGACGCAATCGACACAAAAAATGACGCAGAGGCACGGGAAAACGACGAAGGGGGGCGGAAAGGGGTTTATTTTATTTTAGTTTTTTTTATAGATGAGTTGATGTCACCTTCACCGCACGTATCGCTACCGGCAAGCGGGACGGGGTTTTTTTTTCAACCGTAGTTTTCCAGAGGGCGCTCCGGATGAAAGACAATCGAAACGTGGAAACAGATTATAATGATCGTCAATTGTTTAAAACCATTTCCTTTTCGCTCATCAACCCGCGTAGAAAAAATTAGTATGTGATTGACTCTGGGAGGACGATGGGCAAGAGGCTGGGATTTGTTTGGGATTGAATCTGGGAAGCACTATGGGCAGTCATCTGGGTTTTGGGACCCGGCTAGATGGTTTCCCAGACCTTTTCCCATAACTTAAGTGGACCGGGGGAATCCTCGTGCAATCAATCCCATACGCTGATCCAGATTCTCTCCCAGTCGTCGCGTACGACTGGGAGAATTCTCGCGCGATCAATCCCATACGCTTTTCCAGGCACTCTCCCAGTCGTCCCGTACGACCCGGGGATCCTCACGCGATCAATCCCATATATAGAATCCCATATTATGTGTAAATGAAAGAAGAAGAAAAAATAGATTTTGTCAAATGGAAGGAAAAAATGAAAAACGAAGAAATATGCCCAAGCTAATTTTTTTTCGGCGAATATGAGTTCGCCGAGCAAAGTTAGGCGCTGTAGTACATAATTGGCGGTTAAATTTCGTTTAAGGACGCAAAAATATTGTGATGTACTGGAAAAAGCTTGGATAGACAAATTAAAACATCTATGTGAGACTCATCCAATACTTTACAATATTTTTGGGACCAACATCGAATTTCAAACGCCGATTACGTACAGCAGTATTTAACTTTGCTCGGGGAACTCGTATCCGTCGAAAAAAATTAGTTTTGGGCATATTTCTTCGTTTTTTATTTTTTCCTTCCATTTGACAAAACCTATTTTTTCTTCTTCTTTCATTTACACATAATATGGGACTCTATGTTTGGGATTGATTGCACGAGGATTCCCCCGGTCGTACCCGACGGCTGGGAGAGAATCTGGAAAAGCGTATGGGATTAATTGCACGAGGATTCCCCCGGTCGTCCCCGACGGCTGGGAGAGAATCTGGAAAAGTATATGGGATTGATTGCACGAGGATCCCTCGGTCGTACGCGACGGCCGGGAGAGAATCTGGAAAAGCGTATGGGATTGATTGCACGAGGATTCCCCGGTCTACTGAACCTATGGGAAAAGGTCTGGGAAACCATCCAGCCGAGTCCCAAAACCCAGATGACTGCCCATAGTGCTTCCCAGATTCAATCCCAAATAAATTCCAGCCTCTCGCCCATCGTCCTCCCAGAGTCAATCCCATACTAATTTTTTCTACGCGGGCAAGTCATTCGCATTGTTTCCACAAAGTTCCTGACGATATCGTCCATTATTGGAAGAAAAAATAATGTCTGCAAACAATGTATCTTCGGAAAACGGTGAGTGATAATCGTTTATAAATATCTTGTACCTGCGTTGGATGCATCAATTCTGTGGCGCGCGTGATATATAATCGATCTTTTTTTTTTAGAAGTTGAGATTTTGTCGGAGGAGGAGGAACGGGAGTCAGAAGAATTGGTGATCGATATTTCTTCAGACGAAGACGATGTGGTGTCTTGCCAGGGTTGTCACTACCCGAGAGACTTCACATTCCCTCTTTGCGGACACCTTTCTAAATATTGCGCCGATTGTATCAATGAATTCATGATTGATGAGCTGAGAATTCCATGTTGTGCACGCTGCGGCTAAACATTATTTGAAATAAATAAGGTTGAGCCGAATACAGAAATAACACCCAAGTATGTATATGATATAGTGAGAACATTATTTATTTATAATTTATTTTGAACAATCTTTTATAATATTTTTACAGTTAATTTCGTCAGTGAAGTCGAGAATGCCGTTCGATATATATAAAAAAAAAAAAACAAGAATAATAACCTTTGTTGAACATTCAAAAACTTAATTATATTTTATTTTCATTTACTATTATTCAAATCACAGACGAATTCTTCATTATATTCTAAATATACTATATACTAATGGCGATTTGAAATGATGCACAAATGTAACGATTCAATAAACGTTTCTTTATCGAGAACAGTGTTAATTTTTATACGGAGAATGTTTCGGTGTGCGCGAGTTATCAATGACCGTGTGATCATTGACGATAATTATTCCGAATATTCCCCGGGTCAGCGTACCCAACGAATCGAACGAACACGAATTTGGATAGAAAAATGTCGACTTTACGACTCAACCATTGAAGACTACTGTAATAATTAAAAAAAAAATTGGATAGCTTTGATATTTCGTCCGATAAATCGAATTGTACGAAAAACAATACATATATATATATTTGTAATTTTTTTTTATATCAATGAACGATCAATCAATAAATCGAGATTAGATATTAGAATTTTTTTTTTTTTTTAAACGAAAAGAATAAATCGACTTTGTAAAATAAAGGCCCCGGCGCGGCAATAATTCTTCCGATACGTAGTAACAAAATTACTTTTCTCGAGATTTCCGTTTTTAAATGAAAATGTTATAAACAGACGATTGTGCCGCGTGAACGAAAAAAAATGCCTAATGACCGTTCCCATTTCCGCAGTTTCTCACAAAGTCGTATTTATACAAAGAAGATGTAACAGACCCAGTAATTGCTGCAGCGTCACGCGCAGAAAATTACGAACGAAACGCGTCTAGAAATAGAACAGCGAACGGTAAGTTCGATCGAAAGTCGATGTAAAAGGGCAACTAATTATCGATAGGGCGACATTGTACTTAGCGTCTGCGCGCGTGTCATCGCTCTCGATCGAACTCGCTCGTCGACGAAAATCCGTCGGAATTCATTCGATCTTCGGGCCTCGCGATGGACAGCAGCGCACAAAGGAAGCTAACTTGGTCGTATAAAACGGACTTTTGTGCCCGAAGGTCGAATCCGTTCGTTTTGTGTTGTGTAAAATTGTCAATCATGTAAGTACTGAACAAATTCGCTCGAAACCTTTATTAAAAAATGTTCCTGGAAACTCACTGCGTACGAGGTTTATTTGATTAATATTTGCGGGTCATCCCTTCGATCCCCCTTGAGATGTCTCAAAAGTTAATGAAATTGAACGTAAAATAAAGAATTGTCGACGACATGGCGGCTGGCGCCCAACAATAAGTTTATTTGTTCGAAAAGTTAATTAATTATGGACCCCGAGAGCCACTGACCCCGGCCGCGTCGGGTGAAGGAATCGCGTAAAATGTTTCCGTAAAGGATCGAAAAAAGATTCCGTTTACAAAGAAATATTGAGAATGACGTTGTTAACTATTATATGCCTGCGAGATCGACAATCGTTGTTTGTTACTAGAGGTTGGAGACTTCACGCACAATATCATGCTATTCTGCTTTCGATTTGTCTTCGTGTTTTCCCGGACAGAAGATTGAGACTCTCGTTGATGTACGAAAGTACGATCAACAACGGAAACTTTGCGCATTTTTTTTTCATTGAACTGTCCAGATCGCGATTTTATAATGATGACCGGCTTGTCAATCGATTTGTCGGAAAGCTTTTTTTTGTTTACGGAGCTTGAATCTATGGCCGAATCTTCTGCCTCCGTTATTGCGATCGTTGTATTATACTCCGCATTATTAACAATCACCGGAAAAGTGTATTCCGAAGATGCATGATCGACGAGCGCATTATTGTCTTCGTCGGCAGGCGTAACGTCCACATCGTCGACGTTAACTTCGTTTTCGGAAACCGATTCCATCGGGATCGTTACCTCGTTCGAAAACGGAACGTGGTAAACGAAATTTTCTTCACCTTCTATCCGACTAACAATATTATAATTCTTTTCTTGATCACCATTAACCAAAAACTCCTCGATCGGAGACTCGTCATTGTCGTTAACTTCGTTTTCGGAAGCCGATTCCATCGGGAACGTGATCTCGTTCGAAAACCGATCTTTAACGAAGGTTTCTTCGTCTTCTACCCGTGCAACAATATTATAATTCTCTTCTTGATCACCATTATCCGACAACTCCTCGATCGGAGACTCGTCAATGTCGTTAACTTTGTTTTCGGAAACCAATTCCATCGGGAACGTGATCACGTTCGAAAACGGATCGTCGTAAACGAAGTTTTCATCGTTATCTTCTTGAACTCGATTATCCGGCAAGCCCTCGATCAAGAGCTCGTCTTGCACGTTTGTATATTCATCATGAATCAATCGGGCTTCTTCGCGGATATCAATGGGACGAACAGGCTCCGTCGGGACTCGTTCTGTGGAAAAAGAAAAATATATATATATATTATTTTAAATGATTGAACACATAGAATCCCTGATGATCAAGGAAAAGAGCGAGAATTTCTTGATGACCGCGCTAAACTGTAAGACTATAATGGAAACGTACCCTCGTTTAGAAGTGTGTGCGGTTCCATCGTTTTTAGATTTTTTTTTAATTTTCTTCATTATCGTGTCTTTCGGAAAGGTAGATAAGTCATGGAGACTTTTCCAAGCTGCTTCTAACAATTTTTCGTTGGCGATTGTTTTTCTGCTTTTGGAACGAGTGATTTGCTGCGCGTGACCAATCGCGAGAAGACTACCATGAGCGGCCTGTTGCACCCGATGTAACGCTTCTGCACAAAAAAAAATTATATTTTATTTGACTTCATAAATTACGGGGAATTATAACTAAAATATTGCGTGTACCAAGATACGTACCCATAAATTTATAAATTTCTGGCTTCGTCCCAATTTTTTCTTTCAACGAACGGTGATACCGTTCGATTGAATTGTTCGTTCGACACGGATAATTGTACATTGAGCACAAGGCTGGTCCTTTTCCGCGGATCCAATACTTCGAGTAATAATCAAATAGCTTGTACATGATATTATACAATGCAGCGTTATTTTTAAGTTCGGCGAGAAGGTCCTGAAACGCCACCTCAATGAATTCAGCAAGTAGAAGTGCGAGATTCATCAACGTGCGCTCGAACTTGTACGCCTTTGCTATCATTTCGGGATGATGTCGCGTGACACGAGTGAGGATCGAAAACCGCTGTCGATTCTTCAGGATAGCCTACAGACTATATTATACTTGTCATACATAAGAAATTCATAATATATAATCCTTTACCCTAAAAAAAAATAGAAGCATTCTAACATGACGGTAATGAAGATAACAGCCGTGCATTGTTATATCGGGTAAAGTTGAACGGATCGCATTTTGCAAGCCATCTTCAAAGTCCGTTATAGCGTGAGACGGTTTGAACGTCGAAAGAATTTTTTCGAAAATGACTTTCAAAACGGCATCGTATGACGCCTGATCCTTTCTACTCATAACGGCCCAAGCTGCCGGTACTTGCTTTAAATGAAGATCACGATTCTTTTGTTGATAATGAAGAAAAAAAAAGACCGAATAGAATAATAATTTTCTACTCACCACTCCGTGACGTTCAATCATTACTGTAAGTAATTGATACACTCCCGTGCTATTCGGTGCCGTGTCGAACGTTGCATCGATTGCCATGAAATCATCGTCGGTAAATAAAGTTGCATACGATGGACTGCCGAAGGTCACGTGGGACCACGTTTGCGTTTCTTCGACGACGTTGTGACCTTAACCGCCCACGCTTGCAGTTGATGAGTCGATGACTCCGTTGACCCCGTATCCTCGTCGGCCCACGTAATGTCATAAGACATGAGTCGAGCCCATTGCTCGCTCTGCAATTCCTCGGCGATTTCGGAGATGTGCGTCGGAAGAGGCGGTTGATCCTCGTTACGCCAATTTCTCATCGAAGTCTCGACGCGAGAGTACGCCGCGAATTGCGCTCCAACGGTATTCCTATAAAAGATTATTGAATAACTTAAGTATTGAAAAGCTGATGAAAAAACAACCCGTATACCTCTGCGTATATCCGATATCCCCAATCGAGTGTGTATCAATCTTATAGCGGTCAGCGATAGAATAAAAAATAAATTAAAAAATCAATACTCTACCTCCTCGAAACAGCCAGATGAACATTCTTGAGGGAATCGGGGGTACTTTTCACGGCGTCATACAGAGCTTGCCGATGTTCTGCTTTCTCCTTCAAGAAGAACTCTTTACAGTTCGGTACGTGGTCACTCGTTTGACGAAATTCTCCACGAGAATCCAATATACCTTTGCCTGTGCAGTTGATACTCTCTTGTTTGCTACACCGAAGGTTTCTGTAAATGATTTAAAAATCTTTTTTACTGCTTTAAAATAAGGCAGCAAAAATATATATTTAAAATGTCTATTTTATTTTTATGAAGTTCCGGAATCAGGCGCGTGTCTACACTACGAAGTTTGAAAAGTCATATTTATTAATTTATTGCACTCCGTGCGTAAAGAGCAGTTTTGCGCGCGCAAAGCGTAATCTTTTGAGGTATTATTTTTATTTCGCACCTTTTAAATCAAAATTTTGTACGATGCTTGAACGAGAAATGTTTTATTAACTCGTGTGATTGCAACACGCGCCAGTAGAGGTCAGTACCTATAGACAATATTTCAAAATGGCGGCGGTTGGTAGTGGGGGGTGCTTGTTCGGTGACGCTTCGCTCTCGCTCACTCATCCCCTCTCTCGGTGGTCAGCTGGGGTGCCTTATGCTGCCGCTCGAGCTGACCCTAGGGTGGGTGGTGTGGGGGTGGAGAGGAAGATGTTACTTCATCGACGTCCGGAGCCCAACCACCCACCCTTGGTCGATCACTCGACTAGCTCGATGCGTAGCCCGATGGTGGGGGAGTGTGGTGGAGGGAGTTTGAGAAACGGGAGCGTGGGGGATTGACAAGCGCTCGGAACGCTAGGGTCCATCGCGGCGAGAGCAGGTACTAATGGGGTCACAAGTGTGAGGCAGGCCGCTGGTCGAAGGTCATCGCTGGCGCCGGTGACCGAAGGTCAGCGTCGTAGCTCACAAAAAAAAATGCAATGCTTAAGATTATTTATTTTTCCAGAATTTCAACAAGAAAATAAATTTGAAATAAAATGAAAAAAATTAGAAATAAAATTATAAAATTTGAAATAAAATGAAAAAAATTAGAAATAAAATTATAAAATTTGAAATAAAATGAAAAAAATTTTAAACAAAATGAAAAAATTTTTAAATAAAATGAAAAAAAATTTAAATAAAATGAAAAAAAATTTAAATAAAATGAAAAAAAATTTAAATAAAATGAAAACCGAAGAAAAAAAAGAATAAAGGTAAGTAATGATGATGAAAAATTTTCACAATATTTTTTTATTTTTAAATTTAGGTATACATTTTTTTGTTCTTAAATATTAGTATATGTATGTACAATCTATTCACTCGGCTTTTTTAAAAATATTGTCCCTCACTTGACGGAAGATGTATTCGTGATGAAAACAGATTAATTCGGAGCCGATCCAACGGTGTTTATCGTTTATTTCGTCATCATCTCTGGGACTGTAAAAGATTCGTCCAGTGACGCACCGCCATACGTCGCTCATATACTCTTCTTGTAGCATTTTTAGGCCCGCTGTATTAACTTTCTCTCTGTTGGGTTCTCGGCAATTATTTACCGAAACCTCTCTGGTCGCCGATATTACGATATTATTACTAGCCGTGCACGCTAACCAACTTAACCATCGGTGCTGGATTATACTACCAATATTCTATATATAGTTAGTAAACCTATTCGTATTTTCTGATGCCTCACGACTAATATCTTGCAAACCGTCGAAAGCCAGAAATATTTTCTTTTGTTTATTTATCTTGTTTCTTATTTTAAATAAATTTGTTGATTTTTTAGAAACCATATTATGTTATCGATTATTGTGAACCGGCCCAGTCGGTCGCGCGAATTTAAGCGAAAACTTAAAATCGGGTGATCGGCAGCTTCCCGAAGGTTCCCGAAGCCGCGACGAACACGCGGTAACGAACGAGGTGGGCAGTCGGCGTAGACGCGTGGTCGTGGAGCGTTGCGTTTGTGTGCGTAGTAGAAAGAGACGACGTGTCGCGGATCGTACGGGCGCACGTCGTGCAAGTGTAGCCGAAGTGCGAGTAGGCGGAATTGCGAGAGACTGTGAATCGCGTCTTTATTACTGTATTTAATTGTATAATTGTTCTTTTGTTTTCCATTTGTTTTTCGTGTGCTAGTTAATAAAATACTACTCCGTCACCGGCATTACGTTTATTCGAGAGAGAGTGCGACGGAAGCTACGGAGGAGAGCACGGGGACGACGGCGAGCCGATTCCCTTCCCCGACGTTATTCCCGTGTGTAATAAAACTTTAAAACTTCAGAAGTGGGATTGTGAACTCGCTACTGGGCGATGAACTATCGATCGTGAATTTCTCGTGGTGAAATTGTGGTCTCAAAAGAAAAACTCGTTCGCGCAAGAGAGACAATGTGCGTAGCGAGGGTATCGAGCGCAACAAGTGGAACGGACGCGGTGTGATACGCGTAGAATCGGTGGGACGAGGTGGAAAGACGTTCTATGTGCGACGAGCGAGAGTTCGAAGAGTTTGTGCGTGCTGAGTTAGCTAAAATGGGGTTGAATCGTACAGCGGGACGTGGATGGTCGAAAAGGGCTCCGGCGTCCCAACCAGGAGGGCTCATGTGGATCGCGGCAGGTGGCGAGGGACAGTCCGGCGTTCAAAATGGCGGAGCGGCGGGAGTCGCACCGAGAGGTGCTCCGGCGCCAACAGACCACGTGGACGGCGACGCGGCTGCTGCCGTTGGCGCTCTGGAAGGCGACCCCGAACGACACGGAAGTGACGAGCAGCCTGACCAATCGCGATCGTCCGGCTTGCCAATCCCGCCTCATCAATCGACGACGACAGAACCTGGGACGGCGAACGCGTCATTGGTAAGTGCGTTCCGTAATTTGCTCACGAACGAAGATCGCGATGAGGCACTCGCGCAAATATTCGCAGCGGTTCTCACGACGCAGCAGCGACCGACAGCACCGACGCAGACGACAGCAATACCCGCGTATCAAGTTGTACCTGATTTATCGAAAATTATCGAGACCTTTAGCGGAGACGGCGATAGTGCGCACGCGCGCGAGTGGCTCGAAAATTTGGCGTCAATGCAACGACTTCATCAGTGGCCGGTGGATTATTTATTTGAAGCGGCGCGTATGAATCTCCGCGGGGGAGCACGTGATTGGTTGAGAGGGAATATAAGGGAAATCAATTCGTGGGAACGATTTCAAGAACGGTTTCGAAAGACGTTTATTATTCGAGATGACATGTCCACGCGATGGGCGCGCATGAAAGCACGAGTGCAAGATAAATCGGAGAGTATTTCGCAATACTTTCATGCGAAAGTAAAGTTGTGCAACGCGTTAAAATTAACCTATCGAGAAATCAAGGCAGAAGTGCTTATCGGTTTGTGGTCCCGTGAGTTAGCTAACGCTGTGATGCCTACGATGCAGTTTACTACTATCGAATTATTACACGACCTCGTTTATTATGATAAAATCATCGCGGAGCGAATTGGGAGAGTGAGAGCGACGCGCGAATCGAGCGCGAACGCGACGAAAACAAAGAAAAACGAGGATAGTGGTGATGCGCGGCAATCAAAGGACGCGAATAACAATCACAAAATGGGCGGTAATAATAAATCGGGTGGTAGCAGCAGGGCGAGCGACAACACGAAATCGGCTCCGAATGAGGAACGTCCGAGGAAGTGTTATAACTGCGACAAACCCGGACATCTGTCACGCGACTGCACGGAACCTAAACGCGAAATCGAGTGTTTTACGTGTAAAAAGAAAGGACATATTAAGAGTCAGTGCCCGAAAAATAAAAAGTCGAGCGTAAATTCGATCGCGAGTTCAAGCGATTGCTCCATGGCGAAGTACTACAAGGTGATCAAGGTGAACGGGCGCGATATTCCGGCGTTTATCGATCCGGGAAGCGCGGAGTGCACGATTCGGCTCTCGAGTGTGTTAGCGGAACAATTCGAGATGCAGAGCGCGTTAACTAAACTAAAGGTATTCGGACCTCCCGAGTTCATTGTACAGAGCTTGGGAAAAGTGTGCGCTGACATCGCGGTTGACGGGGTCAAGGTAACTGGTGTGATGCTACTGGTCGTGCCGGATAACGCACAAGCGATGGATGTGTTGGTGGGGAGATCGTATACGGAGCGGCCGCACGTGGAATACCACAAAGTGGGAAACTCTTTGGAGTTTCGAGCGCACGTGGTGGCAATGGTCGAAGCAAACGATGTATCGTCGCCGGCAGTGACACGAACAGCTGTACTGCCCGCACATACGATGAGCTTCATCGAAGTTGCGGATCGATTGGACGAGTTCGAGCTTCCGGTGCTGAACCTCAGCAGAGGCGAACAACGAATCGACAAGGGAGCAACGGCGGTCATTCGAGGCGAAGTCACGCGCCTTCCGTGCATCGAAGCAGCGAAGACGACAACAGCGATACCCATCGACGACATCGATATCGGTAGCGAACAATCAGAAGAGGTAGCGAGAGAACTGTGCGATCTAATAAACGACTCTAGAGACTGCGTTTGAACGGGGTTGCATGACCTCGGCTGTGCGCGAAATATTGAAATGGACATACAGGTGAATCAACCCGAAAAACCCGTAACTAGTAAGCCGTATCGAGCGACCGATAAGGAACGAGCGGAAATTAGAAAAATCTTAGCAGAATATCGCGAAGCGGGAATTGTAACCGAGACGAAATCCCCCTACGCTAGTTCGGTACTTCTAGTCAAGAAAAAAACAGGCGAATCGCGCCTTTGCGTCGACTTCCGTAGATTAAATCAGCAGACAAAACGAAAGCACTTTCCGCTGCCGAATATCGACGACCATCTGTCGCAGATTAGAGACAGCTCTCTGTTCATAGTTCTGAATCTGGCCCATGGTTACCTGCAGATCCCATTGAGTAAGGAAGCACGCGAAAAGACCGCGATAATAATTGCGGACGAAACGGCAGAGTTCACACGCATGGTTTTCGGGCTCATGAATGGGCCAGCGCTGTTTTCGAAAGCCATGTATGCGGCACTCGGTCCGTTAAGAGACAACGTCGTGTTGTTTTACTTGGACGATATTTTGATACCAGGAAAAGACTGGCCAGAGCTGAGAGATAAGTTGCATTTAGTGCTCGAAGCGTTACGTAAGGCGGGTTTGACGATGAAGCTTACAAAATGTAAATTCTTATATAGCGAGGTATCATATTTAGGTTACGAATTATCGAAAGACGGCATCGAGCCGGGGCGACATAAAGTAGCGGCGTTGAAGGATTACCCGGCACCGCGAAACGCTCACGAAGTGCGTAGATATTTGGGTTTAACGAGTTATTTCCGGAAGTTTGTCCCGAGATTCGCGGAAATCGCAGCACCGTTATATCAACTATCGAAGGCTAACATAAAATTCGAATGGGGAGAACGCGAGCAAAACGCCTTCGAGAGCTTGAGAAATAAACTCATGGAACGTCCGGTATTACAAACTTTCAACCCGTCGGCGAAAACAGAACTGCATACGGATGCAAGCGCGGTAGGACTAGCGGCTATGCTTATGCAGCGAGATCCGTTGGGAAAATTGAGACTGGTTTACGCATTGAGTCGTCGTACGAGCTATCCGGAACGGAGATACCATAGTAGCAAACTCGAATTAAGAGCAATCGTATGGGCGGTAACTCGATTGCGCGCGATGCTCGCGAATATTCCTTTCCTGCCCGTCACAGATTGCCAAGCTCTGTGCTATCTCAGCACACAGAAAACTGTAAACCCACAAGTTATCCGTTGGAATGATCTCCTTAGCGAATATGACTATAATATCATACATAGACCGGGGGTTAAGCTAGCGCACGTGGACGCGCTTAGTCGAGCGCCCGTAGAAGATTGCAGTGCGAGGACGACGCAGTCCGAATGTATCAATATCATGACCTCGAGTTGAGAGTAAAGAAAGAAATTCTATGCAAATCGACGAACGAACGCACCAGGACGGAAAAAGCGTGCGTACAGGGTTTCGAACTAAGAGATGGAATTCTGTATAAGCGAGTAAACGATAAGAGATTGTATGTAGTGCCTAAAGTCATGCGCAAAAGTCTCGTAATCCGATTTCACGATTTAAAGGGGCATCAAGGGGTCGAACGAACGGTAAACCGAATAGCGGAACATTATCATTTTGCGCGGATGCGTAATTACGTTAAGCGACACGTGCGAGCGTGTCTTCAGTGCGTTAAGAATAAGAGCAAACCGGGGAAGCAGGCAGGGGAGTTGCATCCAATTCCACCGGGGCATCGTCCCTTCGCCCTCATTCATGCGGATCATATGGGTCCCTTCGTGATCAGCTCGCGCGGAAACAAGTACGTCTTAGCTATTGTTGATAATTTAACAAAGTTTGCCGTGATTCGAGCAGTTCGTAACACGAAAACGCAGCCGGTACTTCGGGTCCTTGAGGAATTCGTATTGACGTATGGAGCTCCGATTAGAATAGTCACCGACCGCGGATCAAGCTTTACTTCAGTACGTTTCAAAGAGTTTTGCCAAAAGCACGGAATAAAACATACGTTGAATTCCCCTAGACACCCGCAAGCGAACGGCCAGGTGGAGAGGTTGAATGCAACTCTCCTACCAGCGATACAAGGTAGTTTAATAAACGACGAAGGCAAAACATGGGATCTTCAAATTAAGCGAATTCAGAGCGACTTAAACGAAATGGTGAACGCAAGTACGGGCAAAAGTTCGTTCGAATTATTGTACGGGTATGTGCCGCAACGAGATGAAGGGGCAGGCCGTACGGTAACGATTGAGGACGAAAATAATTATAGGAAGCCTGAAGAGCTGCAACGCGAAGCGGTACGACGAATCACAAACGAGCAAATGCGATATCAAGCGCGGTACGACGCGACGCGCGCTCGAAATGTAGATTTTGACGTCGGCAATATAGTATTCATGAAAACGGGACCGATTGCTACCGGAGAATCGACGAAACTCGCGTCGAAATATCGAGGTCCACTCGTTATAATTAGAAAATTACCAGGAGATACTTTTGGCGTACAGGATTAAAATGAGGCGGCAATGGGGCGTCGGTACGCGACGACCGCGCACGCTAGCCAGCTAAAGCTTTGGTTACCGGAGGAACTCGACTCCGAAAACGACGAGAATCAAAGCGAAACGGAAACGGATGAGTCGACCTAGGATTCGAACAAAGAAAAGACTGAAACGAATGTATTAGTAGATCTCCCAAAACTACTTTTTTTTTTTAAAGTAAAAAACGTACGCCAAGTACATAAAAAACAATTATTTCAAAAAATTTCCTTAAAAAAATAGTGATATCGTATGAGCCAAGTAATAGACATTGTAAATAAAAATAAAAAAATACTTGGCACGTCCTTGAAATTCAAATAAATTTAGTTAATTGCTATAAACAAAAGGACGTGCCAAGTATTTTTTTATTTTTATTTACAATGTCTATTACTTGGCTCATACGATATCACTATTTTTTTAAGAAAATTTTTTGAAATAATTATTTTTTATGTACTTGGCGTACGTTTTTTACTTTTAAAAAAAAAAAGTAGTTTTGGGAGAATTCGCTTATTTTTGAAATTCCTTAATTGAAATAATTAAAATTATATTTTAATTAATTATATTTTATTATATTTTAAATTAATTAAATTAAATAAATTAAATTATATTTTAATTATATTACTTATAATATTATAATAATTACATTGATTATTGAAGTTTATATTACATAAAATTATATGTTTAATTTTGGCTCTAGTTGCTATGTCGATGGATCTATAACCATTTGCTTCATTGACGCAGCGACTAATCCAAAACATTTTTCTTGTGTCGCTGTGGCAATAGAGACAACCATTAAGAAATTCTCAGGCATCGTTCCCTTGACACAGCGAGTAGAGTGACATACTGTATAAACTAAGATTCTTCGTCAGGTTGTTTATATATTACTCAGAAAATCTTTTATACTTTTGTCGAAAGAACTGTATGTGTAGCTTTCCCTTCGGTCCATTCGACGGAAGGACTCCGTTGCCTTACTCTTCGACCCTCATGACCACATAACTACTTCGGCTCTTTCTTTGATGCTTTCGACAAGTACATTCTACCATTTTTGTCTTCGCTTCTCTTGACGAAAGGATTCTCCCATTTCTTTTTAACATTCTTTACAGAGAATCAAAGGAAGAAATAGAAATATCCTTTCGTCAAGAGAAACGAAGACAAAAATGGTAGGAGTCACTGGTCTAAACCATCGAAGGATGAGCCGAAAGAGTTTTGTTATGAGGGTCGAAGAATGAGACAACAGAGTCCTTCTGTCGAAGAGACAAATAAAAAGACATACAAACTGTCCTTTCGACAAGAGTATCAAACATTTTTTGACTAAAAAACCAACCTGCCGAAGAATTTTAATTCGTACGGTGTCATCTTGTAGCACCTTGCAGACACAACCAAATTTATTTTCCACAAACAACTACACTGGAAATCAAATACAGAATAAAAAACAAAGATGTTAAAAACAATCGTTTTTTAGTAATGTGAAAGAACTAATTTTTTAAAAGTTTTTGTTTCCACTAGCTTCCTTCACGTTTGTCACGTTCATTCGTTTATTTTTTTTTTTTTAGCTCTCGCACCGAAAAAACAATAGCTAAATAACTTTTTTCACTTTATTCAAAAACGATTTCGCATTAAATCAATCACATTTTTTTTGTAATTATCATTTCAATATTGCGACGAAATAGTAGGTTAGTTAACCGGCCAACTAACAGCACGAAGTCCGAAAAACTGCCGCGCTAACCAGCAGAAGACGCAACATTCTTCTGCTGACTAGCCGAGGTAGATGAGAAAAATAAAGGCCTATGTAACAGCGTTTTACTGGTTAAATAGTATCAGATACGCCCTTCTATTTCTCATCTACACGTGTAGATGAGAAGCAGGCGGCCATATGTCCATGGCAATAACCCATTATATGATCGGAGAGGATGCCCTTCTGTTTCTCATCTACACACTCCCGTCAGCTGAGCTATCGCTGATCGGATCCCTTTCGGATCACGATGTCGATATCTCAGCATCGACTACATCGATTTATTCGCAACTAGGTGCGTTCGAAAGATCGTGGCGGAATTATAATATGAAAGTGTTTCACTTCCGGCATATTCGCGTAGTCTTAGAAGCGGCAGCACCTCGGCCGGCCTCGTATTAAAAAAAAAAAATTTTATGTACTTGGCGTCGAGACGCTACCGCGTCTCTTGATAAGGAAAAATTAGGAGATAAGTCGAACGAAAACGAAAAGCGAGTGCCTGCGAGCACCAAAAAGCGAAGTGTGTCGATCAAAGAATCTCAAGCGAGAAAACGCGAGTGCAAAAGTGAGAGCGAAGATGTCGTGCAAACGAGCGATGGTAAAGGTGAAATGCGAGTGGCACCGCAGCCGAGTCGTACGCGACGACCGCCCGCGCATCTCAGTGTCTACGATCGCGAGTGATATGCAAAAAAAAAAAACGAAATAGTGCCAACAGTGCCTACGAGGCCGAGTGTTAGTTATTAAGCAAATTTTGTTGAATTGATGTAACATGCGAGAACTTAATTGTCAGCGAGAAGATGTATAACGAAGGCGAAGTCCTATGTGAAAACCCTAGTCGATAAAAGCGAAATCTCGTATGAAACGAAGAATGGGTGGCTGTATTAAAAATAAAATAAAAAAAGAAAACGGAGCGAGTGCTCGAGGACGAGCATTTAAAGGATGGCCGAGTGTTATCGATTATTGTGAACCGGCCCAGTCGGTCGTGCGAATTTAAGCGGAAGCTTAAAATCGGGTGATCGGCTGCGCGCGCAGCTTCCCGAAAGTTCGCGAAGCCGCGACGAACACGCGGTAACGAACGAGGTGGGCAGTCGGCGTAGACGCGTGGTCGTGGAGTGTTGCGTTTCTGTGCATAGTAGAAAGAGACGGCGTGTCGCGGATCGTACAGGCGCACGTCGTGCAAGTGTAGCCGAAGTGCGAGTAGGCCGAATTGCGAGAGCCTGTGAATCGCGTCTTTATTACTGTATTTAATTGTATAATTGTTCTTTTGTTTTCCATTTGTTTTTCGTGTGCTAGTTAATCAAATACTACTCCGTTACCGGCATTACGTTTATTCGAGAGAGAGCGCGACGGAAGCTACGGAGGAGAGCACGGGGACGACGGTGAACCGATTCCCTTCCCCGACGTTATTCCCGTGTGTAATAAAACTTTAAAAATCATTTTTTTGGAATTTTCTAGCATTTTTTAAATTTTTTCGAGATTTGGAAAAATGAATATAAAGGCGCAAATTTTAGATAGGTTTTCATAAAAACATTTCACACCACACTCCTAAAGATTGGCGTTATTGTACGAAAATTAAAGTAACAATAGTGTTAAACATTTTATCTCACGAGTGCGAGAAGTCGGCACTTCTCACACGGAGTGGCGGAGTGGTAAATTTTTTCGAGATTTGGAAAAATTAATATAAAGGCGCAAATTTTAGATAGGTTTTCATAAAAACATTTCACACCACACTCCGAAAGATTGGCGTTATTGTACGAAAATTAAAGTAACAATAGTGTTAAACATTTTATCTCACGAGTGCGAGAAGTCGGCACTTCTCACACGGAGTGGCATAAAATGTTTAACACTATTGTTACTTTAATTTTCGTACAATAACGCCAATCTTTCGGAGTGTGGTGTGAAATGTTTTTATGAAAACCTATCTAAAATTTGCGCCTTTATATTAATTTTTCCAAATCTCGAAAAAATTTAAAAAATGCTAGAAAATTCCAAAAAAATGGTTTTTATGCCACTCCGTGTGAGAAGTGCCGACTTCTCGCACTCGTGAGATAAAATGTTTAACACTATTGTTACTTTAATTTTCGTACAATAACGCCAATCTTTAGGAGTGTGGTGTGAAATGTTTTTATGAAAACCTATCTAAAATTTGCGCCTTTATATTCATTTTTCCAAATCTCGAAAAAATTTAAAAAATGCTAGAAAATTCCAAAAAAATGGTTTTTAAAGTTTTATTACACACGGGAATAACGTCGGGGAAGGGAATCGGTTCGCTCCGTGTGAGAAGTGCCGACTTCTCGCACTCGTGACATAAAATGTTTAACACTATTGTTACTTTAATTTTCGTACAATAACGAAAAGTAAGTAAGTTAAGTTATCTTACACTATATATATAGTGTAAAATCTTTCTACGAAAGAAGAAAAAAAATCTTTCTACGAATCTTTCTACAAAAACTTACCCAAAATTTTGTGAATATAGATTTATTTCTCAAAAATTGGAAAATTTTTTATAAACGTCAAAAAATTTAAAAAAATGTAAATTTTGTGACTTATATCTCGTATATTTATTTCTCAAGAATTGCTCAAAATTTTCATGAATGTCACCAAATAAAAAAATGTATGGTTTCTAAAAAAAATTCTAACGCTCTTGTTATTTTAATTTCGTATAATTGTATCGAAACATTATGAGTGTAGTGTGACTTTTTTACGTACTCTTTTTTTTTTAATTTCGAAAAAATTTAAATGTCCGAAAATTAAAAAAAAATTTTAAATGCCAGAAAATTTTGAAAAATTTATATGGTTTCTAAAAAATCAACAAAGTTACTTTAAATAAGAAGCAAGATACATAAATAAAAGACAATAAAAAAAATGTTAACGCTATTTACTTGATAATTTAATTTTCGTACAGTCGCGCTGAAACTTTGCGAGTGTGGTGTGGAATGTCTCTAGAAAATCTTATCCAAAATTTGCGACTGTATATTCTGTAACGGGGCCTTTATTCTTCAAAATAAATCCTCGATAATCGGTGGTCTCGACGAGTCGAGGGGAGTGGCGGGGGAATCAGGGAAATACGGGGTTCGAAAATAACTGGAAAAAACGCGGGTAGGTGAAACAATAATATAATTAGAAAAGACCAAAGAAACGATACAAAAGAAAAGTAAATAAATGAATGTAACTAATGCAAAAATAATAACTCGGAATCAATACAACTAATAAGTCGAAAATAATACAAAAGAATGACTTGAAAAGAATAACTCGAAAACTATAACTATCGCGGGTACTATGCTAAATGGTGGCGTTCGGATCTCCAACTGTCGGTTGGTCAACACACGGGGGGTGGGGGGGGATGATCTCGCAGGGGAAGGGAAGTACAATAAAATAATTAATAATACTCCCGCCAACACAATCGCCAGCAGCGACGCGGGGGGGGGGGGGGGGGGGGGGAAGAAGCTAAGAATACGGGAGACTATAATAATCGGAGTGATTCGCAAAAAAGGGGGGGAATAACAAAAGAACAACAATAATAATAATAATACGCGATCGTACCGGCGATCGGACTCGATAATTATGCAATCACTGCGGGGATAGGGGTAAACACGGTGGAAAAAGATCACGGGGAAAAGATGGCGACGAGTCCACGCGGCACGGGGATATTTGCCGTTGGACGTTCTCGCCAAGCGTACGGGGGTGAAATAATCGAATAATATGTGTGGGACGCCGGGGTGGGGGGTATGACTCGTCAGGCGATACTTCTTATAACAAATACAATCTCAAAAAACAGGGACATCAATAATTTGGGCGCCAGTTACCATTGACGGGGTAACACCGTTATTTCGACAAAGGTTGACTCTAATAAACTACTCAAAAACGTGGCCGACGGCTAGTTATAGGGCATGGGACGACTCAGAGGGGGGGAACCTCGAACTATTGGCTCGTAATTTAATACCTTCGGTCACAAAATAATATCCAAGGCGTTGCAGGGGTGCTCCGGGGATTTTTAGGGGATTTTTCGGGAGACGGGGGAATGGGGAATCTCACGCAGAATAGATAATTAACGGCTATACACCACTTACCACGTGCACGCTTCTACCTGTAGCAAACGCCGGGCAATGGCGATAGTCGTTGCCTTGCGAAAATGCCAACTATCTTCCGTCGCGAATTCCCTCTAATTCCGAGGGCCGGGGTCGGGGAAAATACACTCGACGTGTTACCAGGGGATACGGCAACGCAAAGGCTCCTCACACTCTACGTTCCGGTCAGCCTTTCACACACGATTCGTTATATAAAATTAATACGATGTGACGCGCGACTCTCACAGGTGCACTCGGGAAGGGATCTCGATCGAAGCTGCGAGCCGGAAATCTTCTCCGTGCTCTCCGGATGTCTTTGCGTACAGCAGCGTCGCGGGGGGTCCTTGCGGTGAGAGAGAGAGTTCTCGGCATTAGTCGATAGCGAGAGCGATCGACGGGCGTTGCGTAAGAGGGCGGCAGTTGGACGATTGATCGTCGCTCGATACCTTCGAGCGACGATGGCGAGCGGCAGGCGGCGGGCGGCGGTGGTCAATGCGAGGCGACGGCAACACAGCAGTGGCGAGGCGCGAGGGATAGCGAGTCTCCTCGTCGACGCTCTCGCATCTCCCTCTACTGTTTCCCTCGCTCTCTCGCTATCGTTGTCATCTGATGATACGCTTCTCGTTGTTGACTCGTTCGGTGACTCGCGCGGGGAGGGCAGGGGGGGGGAAGACGCGGGGAATATACGCAAAATACGCACTGTAGGAGCAATACAAATTATACTATTCGCTCGGCTACCTATCGCTCACGTGGTAAGTAGCGGGCTCGACTCGAGGGGATTTTGGGAATATTTGAACGAGGCTACCTCGTTACAATTCATTTTTCAAAATATAAAAAAAAAATCCAATGTCAGTAATTTTTTTAATTATGTTTTCTAAAAAATGTTTAACACTATTGTTACTTTAATTTTCGTACAATAACGCCAATCTTTAGGAGTGTGGTGTGAAATGTTTTTATGAAAACCTATCTAAAATTTGCGCCTTTATATTCATTTTTCCAAATCTCGAAAAAATTTAAAAAATGCTAGAAAATTTAAAAAAAATGATATGGTTTCTAAAAAATCAACAAATTTATTTAAAATAACAAACAAGATAAATAAACAAAAGAAAATATTTCTGGCTTTCGACGGTTTGCAAGATATTAGTCGTGAGGCATTAGAAAATACGAATAGGTTTACTAACTATATATAGAATACTAGAGGTTCCCCGGGCTCGCGCGCTTCGCGCGCTCGCATTCCTTTTATCAACATTATAAAAATGTCTCATCACCGCCGCAACTTTTCACCAACCGGCGCCGCCGCCGCGTTTTTTTGTATTTTTACTTAGACAGTCCCCTCTAAAGGTACTTAGAATATTTTGGCCTTCCCCTCCCACGCCCCTCCCCCCGAAAAATATTCTAAGTCCCTCTAAGGGGTTTCCCCCTTGGCCACCCCATCGACCAAAAATATTTTAAGTCCCCCTTAGAGGGACTTAGAATATTTTTCTCTCCCCTCCCCCCTCCCCCTCCCCCCGAAAGATATTCTAAGTCCCTCTAAGGGGATTCCCCCTTGGCCACCCCATCGACCAAAAATATTCTAAGTCCCCCTTAGAGGGACTTTTTCCTCCCGTCCCCCTCCCCCCCCCCCCCCCGCCGCCCGAAAAATATTCTAAGTCCCTCTAAGGGGATTCCCCCTTGGGCACCCCATCGACCGAAAATATTCTAAGTCCCCCTTATAGGGACTTAGAATATTTTTCTCTCCCCTCCCCCCTCCCCCCGAAAAATATTCTAAGTCCCTCTAAGGGGATTCCCCCTAAGGGGGACTTAGAATATTTTTGCTCGATGGGCTGCCCAAGGGGGAATCCCCTTAGAGGGACTTAGAATATTTTTGCTCGATGGGGTGCCCAAGGGGGATTCCCCTTAGAGGGACTTAGAATATTTTTGCCCTCTCCTCGATTCCTGACACGGCGGCGGCGGCGACAGCGGCGGTAACTTTATATATATAGAGAGATATTGGTAGTATAATCCAGCACCGATGGTTAAGTTGGTTAGCGTGCACGGCTAGTAATAATATCGTAATATCGGCGACCAGAGAGGTTTCGGTAAATAATTGCCGAGAACCCAACAGAGAGCAAGTTAATACAGCGGGCCTAAAAATGCTACAAGAAGAGTATATGAGCGACGTATGGCGGCGCGTCACTGGACGAATCTTTTACAGTCCCAGAGATGATGACGAAATAAACGATAAACACCGTTTGATCGGCTCCGAATTAATCTGTCTTCATCACGAATACATCTTCCATCAAGTGAAGGACAATATTTATAAAAAAGCCGAGTGAATAGATTGTACATACATATACTAATATTTAAGAACAAAAAAATGTATACCTAAATTTAAAAATAAAAAAATATTGTGAAAATTTTTCATCATCATTACTTACCTTTATTCTTTTTTTTATTCGGTTTTCATTTTATTTAAAAATTTTTTCATTTTATTTAAAATTTTTTTCATTTTGTTTAAAATTTTGTTCATTTTATTTCAAATTTTATAATTTTATTTCAAATTTTTTTCATTTTATTTCAAATTTATTTTCTTGTTAAAACTCTGGAAAAATAAATAATCTTAAGCATTGCATTCTTTTTTGTGCGCTACGACGCTGACCTTCGGTCACCGGCGCCAGCGATGATCTTCGACCTGCGGCCTGCCTCACACTTGTGACCCCATTAGTACCCGCTCTCGCCGCGATGGGCCCTAGCGTTCCGAGCGCTTGTCAATCCCCCACGCTCCCGCTTCTCAAACTCCCTCCACCACACTCCCCCACCATCGGGCTACGCGTCGAGCTAGTCGAGTGATCGACCAAGGGTGGGTGGTTGGGCTCCGGACGTCGATGAAGTAACATCGTCCTCTCCACCTCCACCCCAACCACCCTAGGGTCAGCTCGAACGGCAGCATAAGGCTCCCCAGCTGACCACCGAGAGAGGGGATGAGTGAGCGAGAGCGAAGCGTCACCGAACAAACACCCCCCACTACCAACCGCCGCCATTTTGAAATATTGTCTATAGGTTGTGACGAGGCGTTATGAAACGCACTCTCTGTCCATCACTGAAAGAATAGAATACGCACGAGAGTCAAAGTCGCGCGTACGCAGAGTCGATCCCCGCGGTACCCGAGGAATCAAAAAAATAACGTTCGAGAGTCTGCCGGAGATATATTATATTTTACAGGGTTCCGGCATCGCCTGTAGTCAAAGGAAAAGCGCGTAAGGGGTCCGCGAAGGGAGAGACACCGCGAAGACGGGACGACGAATCGCCGAATTACCGATGTGCGAGGAGTTTTTTCCCCCTTCCCCTGATTAGCGACGTACGCGCACCGTAGTACGGGCGAGCGATCGACACTCTCGTGCACCGCGTCGATTACGCAGGACCTGTCGTCGACTTTGATAGAGTAGACAAAGAAGAGCGTCTCTCTCTAACGTTGCGACGATAGAATAGTGCAGGATTGAGTCAGACAGCTAGTCACAGTCGAGTATTCCGTGAAAAACGGGTTCGTTATTCTTCGTGGAGAAGAACGCAGATAATTTGCCAACGGAACCGATCCGCTGAGATAGAGAGGCCGTGCTGATGGACGAGGACAATCGAAGTCGAGGATAGTTAGAAGGAAGCCCCGTGGGTCATCTGGCGGCGGAAAGAAAAGGTAGGTGCACACGGTGCACACCATTTTTGGTTATTTCGCTGCCAAGAGTGCCGATCAGAGGATTTCTCGCTCGTACTCGGCAATTTATTCGGTTACATTTCCCCCGTAAAATCTCGAAGCGTAGAGCGGTTGCCGTCCGTGACAAACGGTAGAATTTCGCGTAGAGTCTCGAGAAACTATTATTTTGTTTGAGCGATCGACGATCGATTATCATCGATCGGGAAATTATTGTGAAAAAAAAGGGAATTGAGAGGAAGGAGTTAAATAAACAACGTATTTCGGTTTTATTATTTTACGAAAATTTGATTGTTGTTATTCAATCGAAAAAAAAAATAATATGTGATTTTCTCCCGAACTGCACTCCTTTCCCCCGTTAGTAGGATAAGAGAAATTGAGATTTTGAATAAAGGATAAGTCCCTGGGTATCGGGTGATAGATACCCTGGCGCCCAGCAACAACAACTGCGAGAAAAGGTAAGAATCGAGTTGTTGAAAAACAAGGGCGTCATTATAGATTGGACGGGGAGCCGACTGCAGTAGAGTCCGAACTGCAAAAAGCCCGTTACAAGGTACTGACCTCTACTCGCGCCTTCGGCTCGTGCTGCAAACTCACACTCGCTAAAAAGTTTTTTCTCGCATTTATATCGTAATGTACAATTTTTCAATAGCTTTACTTACGTACGAACTTCACCGTTGGCCGTGCCGTAATTACCTCGGCTATGATAACGGTAATCGCCAAAAATCATTTTTGCCGTCTTATAAGGATTTATCGGTTTTGATCGCGGTGGTTTAAGCCGTGTAAATAGCTTACGAGTGCCGGTCTTTCGGCATTGCACATTTTTTCCGTTCTTAACGCAAATTTTTCGACCCATTTTCGTTATCGCAACACGATGACGATGATGCGGTGAGGAAGAAATATTTTATATGACGACAGATGTATGGATCCATGATGGGATTGGCATTTGTTTCGTTTCAATTGTTTTCTGTATGCAATGGAAGAAGGAAGTGACTCTGAAAATTTGCGGGAAAAACGGATAAAACATATATATAATAGCCAAAAAATATCAGACCATTAAAGTGCCTCGACTCACTGCGATTAGAACCGATTAAACAAAAAAAGGCCAAATACGGTTATCAACGACCATCGGGACTACAGACGAGGGCCACACAACGAAACTTGGCAATTTAACAAATTATATTTAATTGTCAAAGCAGATTGAAATTTTATTAATTATGAACTCATTTGATGATCATTTACCGATAATTGTCAAGGAAAACACTTCTATATCGACAATTGGTCGAGTTTATTAGTTTCCCAATTAGCGGACGATAGTTCTTAAAGCTTAAGATGTGGTGGTGAAATACGTTGTTGCCGAGTGCCTTTCTCTCGCGCCGCCATAAGTTCCGATGACGCTATCTCTCTCGCACTTCATAGGGTTTCACATACTTTTAAGGGCTATTCGTGAGAAATTTTAACTGCTCCAGTAACAAAAAAAAATTCTTTTCGCAATTAATAGTGTTTCGATCGTTTTTAGGCCCGAATATGTTAGATACATAACAAATTTTGTTCCACATTTTTTAAAAACTATGTCCGATGTATTTTTGGCCTTTTATTACGATACCGGGACTTTATTTTCTCCTAACTCAATGTTTTGCATAAAAATACGCTGTAGAGTCGAAAAATCAATCTCATTCTGTGTTCGCCATATTCAAAACCGGAGCGTGCGAAGTACGCGTATGCTGGTAGCAAATCGATAAAAAAAAATCTATTTTTTATTTTTTCTATTTATATTGGACGTTATCGATTGAGAAAATCTTTCCACCGAAACGTAAAGGATTTAAGATCTATATAGCGATATGCTTCGAAGTCGCTGAACATACCTGTAGCTATCTCGTTCTCTGTTGGGACTGTGAACCCTCAGAGAATTATTGTTTCGTCCGGCCAAACTGCAAGCGACGACGTATCGATTAACAATCGCGTTTGCGGTAGTAACTGCATTGATTATTGTTGACACCCACGTCGTAGTTGCAGCACTGGGCGGTGTAATACCATTGTGATTCGTGACACTATTTCCTATAGTCTCCTTAGATCGGTACGCAGAGATGCCCGACTGCCACTCTGCAAATTTAACACGCAAAAACACAATAATATTTAATTATTTACCTCGCAATAAAATCTCGAGAAAACTTCGGTATCGAGCTTCTCGTAAATATCGAAATATAATATATTTTTTGATGACCATACTTACGGGTGGTTGAAAAATGTGTGGGGGACAGTGTGGGACTGGGAGAGCTTGGCGCCATCGGAACTGGTGCTGAGGCAGGCACAGGAAGCGGAATTGGCGCCGGAGCATTGTTACGTCGCGAATCATGTTTTTACGTGAGGAGCCGGCCTCATCTCGGTCAATCAACTTAATGAATTTACGCGTTTTTCGAAGCGGCTATGATTCGCGGATGCCTCGTTTAGAGCCTAACCTTGCGGAAAATTGCTCGGGAAGAGGCTAGAGTTCATTCGCGAAATGGGAACAAAGGGGTATCTAAACGTTTTCATTAATAGGGTGGACATCGCGACAATACGGGCAAAAGTATTCGAGGGGAGCACTGGGTGCTGTAACGACTTCTTGCGGGGTAATGGAACGGTAAGCGCGGAGATACAAAATTATCGCAACTATTACGGAAACTACAAGAAAACAACTAAGGAGAATCACGACAATCAAAGGGGAGTTCATCGCGATATTAAAAATTTAACTAAACTCGCGGATTAATTTGAGAGTCTCGACGTGCGGTAGACACTGGATAAATTCGAACACCCGAGTGTACTACAGGAGTTTCACGTGTGACTCTCGAATCGCGAATATTAACGGTGATTTTAATGGAGATTCCGCAGAAAAGAATAAAAATTAACACGATCACTATAATTGCCAGAAGGGCGATAATAACCTGAGATACGTACATCTCTTAAACTTTTCACTAACACGATAACGTGGAAGAGTTGAGGGGAAAAATCGCAAACTTAGGAAAAATAAGACTTACCGAAGAAAAATAGGATCCGGCGAACAAAAACGAAGAAGGTTGCTGGTGGTGGTGGTCGGTAAATCGCTGGTCGATACCCTCGGCTTCGAGTAAGTGCCGAGCGGTCGAAGGATTTTTCACGAAGAACGAACACAAAATTTAAGCACTGAAGTTTTTTATTCTATTAACTTCAAGTGAAGTTAATAGCAAAAACGAAACTTGGTACAAATCACAAACGGAGAACAATTCACAACGGCGAACAAGACTTGAAAAATTTCTAAGTCTTTTAATAAAGATACAAAAAGAACAACATTGTCGCGAGCAGAATAACGTCGTTGATTTTCGGAGGAGTAATGAGCATGGCCCTCCGTAAAGGGCACAGTTTAAATAGGCTTGACATAGACCGCGGTGGAAGGGGCAACTTTTTGGTCGAGGCGTGATTTTCCACGCCTCCCTTGTTCTCTTTCTATCGGCTGTCAATTATCGATAACTATTCTAATTAACTATTTCCAGATTGATTTTGGATTTGTTAATTAACAATTTATTCCTTTTATTTATTTTGGAAGTGTCTCAAATTTGAATCACCTTTTTAGGTGGAAAATTACGGATTTTAATACCTGATAAAAAAAATGAAAATTTTCTTGATAAAGAATTAATTAATTATCAAATCCAAAAATATTAAAAATGAACTCTATTGATATTTCGCTCTCATTCTTCACTCTATTACATGCATTCTCATTCGGTTTTTACTATAATATGTGAAATATCGATTGATATCGATTTGACAGATCTAATTAAATTGAATTTAAATTTGATATAAATTTAATAACTACCAGGGTATTCTGGTATTCATTCTTAATGGTTTTTCGTCAGCTTTCAATATAAAATGATGAATTAATTAACTTAATTAATTAATTTGTTTAACCTTTCCATTTGTCAAATTAACAAATTTCGGGATAAACTTTTACGATAAATGTAACATTTGGCTATTGCAAAACATAAAACAATGGTTATTATTAACGATTGTTAATAATTATTATTCGGTTATTCTCTCTTTCTTCATCCCTACTCTTGGCTAAGAATTGCATTTGTCTCTTGATTTTTATGGCTCTGTTCCTATTGGTTGAGAAAAGTTCGGCTATCGATGAGTGGTGGGCCTTCTCGTACGTTCTATGCATTGCGCGGGCGGCTCACCCTTCCCCTACTCTCTCGGTACGATCACGTGTACCGTAGCTGGCCCGCGAGCTAGCCAACAGCGCTACCGCCCCTTCCGGGTGGCTCTTGACTTCCCTTGTTCGTGCCAGCCACGCTCACGTGGTCGCTTCTCCTTCTATCCTACCTAAAGAGTATGCTGGTACAGAGGCTTTCTCCGTCGTGGCGACATAGCAACGACGTGCAATCGTCTGTTCTCTCCCAGCACGGAGTCTTCTCTTTTTTTTTCTTTCTAAGAACCGTGACAAATCGGCGAGCTGAATAGAATCGCTTCTTCGAACGAGCACCACTTATCTTTATTTATTCCATCCAAATGTTTAGAAGAAACTTCTCGGAGGTAATTGTTGAAAATAACATTTCTTATGTAACCCGATATTCTTCTTTCGTCGCTGGTTAAGATCGTAAATTGAACTATTTATCTTTGAAGCAATATCGGTTTGCAAGATATTTTTCATTTAAATGTTTAGTCTCTGAGTAATGAGAGATATTGCTAAAGGCAGGAATATTTTAACTCGTTGTTTTTACGGATTTACTTTTTATGATGGGAAAAGACCAGAAGGGTTTATGATGGTTACCTGAGTAACACGCAAATACCTGACCTACCCCTAGCTATAAAATATAACCGGGGAAATACGTGAAAAATACATAAAAAATATGATTACAAAGTTGTAATATTGTTGACGACCTGACCCAATGTTCATACGCATGCGTGATTCTATTGGAAATCGTCTAATTATCAAATTCGCGACTATCGGGAATCTCTTATTGTTCGCGGGGGTGGCTGTAACGATGCCCGAGAGGTGCTGCACTCGTTGGAGGAAATCGGAAGCTTTTTCTAACCCACTGGGCCCTATGCATAGTGGTTAGAAGGAAGCTGTCGGTATCGTCGCTCGAGGTGTTGGTCGTCTTCGGAGTCAAAGAGCGCTCACGTCTGTGAGCCTCGCTGCGTCGTAGTGTTGGTGAGGTTTGGAGTCACCGAGAGCTCGTATCCGTGAGTCTCGATGCGTCATGGTGTTGGTGTATTTCGGCTACATCGAGCGCTCGTGTCTATGAGCCTTGATGCTTAGTGGTGTTGGTAGGTTTCGGCAAACAGAGACCTGCCGGCTTAACAACAGTCAAATCCCTTCGATGGCGGCTGGCCCAGGTACATGAGCCGGCGTTTCTTACTGGTGTTGGTGACTTTTCTTCACAGCATGGTGTCGGGGCCACGTGCTCATTTTGGGTGATCGAGCCGTGGTGTTATGCCTTTGGAATTCTCGAGTAACTCAAGTCCCATTGAAGATGTTGATTTTTTTCTCGTGTCTCCGATGACAGAATTATTTTACGACTTCGTCTCGACAAAATCCCTTTCGAAAGTTTGTTAAATAGTTTCTGGTTAACGGTTCTCTGTCTACGCTTCTCACGCACAGCGATCCTCTCCCTTTTTCCCTTTTCCTTTATTTTCCTTAGTCTTTCCGTTTCCTCGCGAGTGTACGCGTGCAGCTTCTCTCGGTGCGATCGAAGAGCAGCGCAAGTTCGCGAATAAGAGTTCTCGAAAAGTGCGTGACGTAACAGCATCCATCGCGGAATGTGGCCACCGGTGTCCGGAGGTGATCCCCCCGTCCCGCTTGCCGGTAATAACATATGCGGCGAAGATGACAAAAAAAATCCCTTTCCGCCCCCCTTCGTCGTTTTCTCGTGCCTCTTCGCCATTTTTTGTGTCGATTGCGTCGTGAACTCTGCCGTTTGAAACTAAAAACAACAAATGCGAGATTAAATAAACACATAGCGTTACTCCAGCTCCAAAATTCTAAATGTTAATATATGCATCGTTATTCTGTTCTTTTCTTTTCCATCGTTTTTGGAGTAAAATTCTCGATATTCACGATATAACATTTACCCAAACTACAATGACTGCTAGCCTATGAAAACGGCGTAAAAACGTTGGAAAATGAAGAAAAAAACAAGAATTTCAATGCGTAATTTTTTTTTTGCGGTGCTCGTTGTGCCGGTTGTTGTGACCAGTGTCCATCTTTGGTTTCGCCGAACACGTGAGCGAATAAAAGAATTGGAGCAAAAGATTACAAAAATACCGGCAATTTGTCAAAATGTACTCACCAACGGGTAAAAGAACATTTATGTTGCATGCGAACCCTCGCTCTTGTGTTGTCGTATAATATTGTACGGCTTTCGCGAAATTGTCGAATTAAACACCTCACACTGCTTCTGTATGCCGAACGCGTAGAATCTTCCATCGTGGATTAATTTCAAGCCAGAACAGCCTTACAGCACCATCTATCACACATAAGATTCACGTACCTGGTGTTTCTGTAATCTAGTTACTTTTGGCTGAAATGCGTTTGGCAAAAATGCTAGTCTACCTTTCAACTTCCGGAAGAAAGGGCATCTCGCGAGAGATTGTGGAGAACCAAAACGCGAAATCAAGTGTTTCGAATGCGATAAAGCGGGACACATTAGTCGGAACTGTCCTGAAAAGGGCTCAGCAAAAAGCAAAACGGTGCAAACGATCCATCCGCCGAGTGACGACGCCGCGACGAAATATTTGAAAGTGGCGACTATAAACGGGCGGCAAATCGACGCGTTCATCGATACGGACAGTTCCGAATGTACGCTACGAGAGACACGCGGGCTTACGGAGCAATTTGAGATGACGCCGTCGCGCGCAGAATTGAAGGGATTCGGTCCGCCGGAATGCGTTGTCATAAGTCCAGGTGTTGTACGCGCAACCGTAAGCATCGATGGCGCTGAAGCAACCGACGTAATTTCCCGTATAGTGCCGGACAGCGCGCAACCCGTCGACGCCATTATCGGGTGATCGTACACCAATAAACCGTATATCGAGTACCACAAAGTGGGGGACGCCCTCACTTTCCACCGAAACACCGAACTATCGACCGAGATGGACCCGATCCCGAGTTCATCGACGGCCGTGCGAAGCTGTATTCTGCCGCCGAATTCGATCAACTTCGTTAGCATCGAGGGTAACCAAGGAGCGTACAAGGTACTGGTGATGATTATCGTTCAGCGAGTTCGAGAAATCCAGAGAGGACACACAACGGTACGAGGCAAGGTGAAGCGGGTCCTCATGATCGAAGGAGCAGCGAAGAAGAGGGGAGCTATCCCCGTAGAGGACAACGACGTCGGCGAAGATCAATCGAGCGACACGAAGCCAGAACTCGTCAGTATGATTATCGCGATTGTATTTCGACTAATTTATTCGATCTCGGATGTGCGAATAATATTACAGTGGACATAAATGTTACGAAATCGTCGACCGCAGTCTGTTGCAAACCGTACCGCGCGACGTAACGTGAGCGGCAAGAAATAAAGACAATTTTGAGCGAATGGCGACAAGCCGGCATAGTCACGGATACGCAGTCGGCGTATGCCAGTCCGGTACTCTTAGTAAAGAAAAAAACGGGAGAGTCTAGACTTTGCGTCGACTTCCGCAAGTTAAATGCAGTAACCGAACGCGTTTACTTTCCGTTGCCAAATATTGACGACCATTTGGCACAAATCCGCGATTGTACGTTATTCATTGTTTTAGATTTAGCACGCGGGTACTTGCAAATTCCGCTCAGCAAGGAAGCACGCGAGAAAACAGCGATCATAACATCCAAAGAAACCGTAGAATTTACACGCATGATCTTTGGTCTAATGAACGGCCACGCTTTTTTTTCAAACGCCATGCATAAATTTCTCGGCCCCTTTCGTGACAATGTCGTATTGTTCTGTTTAGATGACATTTTAATTCCCGGAAAAAGTTGGATAGATTTGAAACCGAAATTACGACTCGTATTGGACGCGCTGCGTCAAGCCGGATTGACGATAAAACTAGCGTAATGTAAATTTTTGTTTCCGAGAATCACATATTTGGGACACGAAATCTCGGCGAACGGAAGAGAACCGGGAGGCAGCTAGGGTTGCCGTTTTAAAATCGATTAATCAGAAGGTCGATGTTTTTTGTTGCAATTAATCGATTTTTGAATCGATTCGTACTGGCCGATTAATTCACTGAATCGATTTATTAAGGGTGAGATAGATCCACATGTGACGTGTGTTTCGACGTATAAAAAAGGAAAAAAAAAAACGAAAAAAAATATAATTTTGCGATTGTACCTAGTGTACAGAACGTTCTCTGTGCGTGCTATTGGATTAGGTGGTTATTGCATGATGCGTAGCTACTATATTGCGTAAACGGGTCCGAGCCAATCGTGACCAAAAACTAGTTTTCTGGTAGACAATACAGAGGAATATCGAATCTCTGTTTAGCTGGGCAAGCGTCGTACGATGTAAACATTACACTCTATTATTTGGAACCAGCTTTATATTCCAGTGGCGCAACGGTTACGGATAGAAATACTTACGACTATGCGATCGATCTTCAATACGTCTGGTGATCGGAATTACCCAAAAGAGATTACGATCTTGCACCTTCCGCTTATCGGGTCATTCGTTTTCGTGTATACGGGTTAATACAACTGTGAACGTTTCATTCAACGTGTCTCTTGTTTCGTTAAGTTTCGTGGAATCCGTGAGAATCCGCGTGAATTTTCGTGTGAGCAGAAGTTTCCGAATGGAAAATGACGTCGTGCAACATCACAGGTAATTACAAGCATTCCGTTTCGTCGTCTTTCTCCATTATATCATTATTTTACTATTCCGATATCCTAACCTATATCCAAGATGCGAAACGGAAACCGATGGAAATGTTCACATTTTATAATTTTGATGGTCAAAAGAAGATTAACTATAGAGTAGTAACGATCGACCATTACGGGTGCTGAGTAACCTTAAAAATGTTAGATTAATTATTTCATCGAAATATTTTTTTGCATTTTGTAAGTAACTCAGCCTCCTTAACGGTTAACGAAAACGATTGAATGATTGAAACATTTGATAATTTGTTGATTCAATGATGGTTTAATTTTCTGATTTAGACGAGACTTCGACAGGGACGTTCAGTTTTTTTTTCCAAATCAATCAACAAAGTCCACATCGAGTTGATGGGATCGACTTGACAACTTATGTAAAGCTGAAAAGTAAGTAGCGATTCACTCATCAATTAAACAATGAAATGAACTGTAAAATATTCTTAATCTTTATTTAATTGTATGGTTTTTCTTTTTTTCCAGCTTCGCGCAACTTCGCACGAGAATACTTGCAAGATCTCATCGCTCGTCAGAAGATTATTAATTACGACGACGATGTCATTGAGGATATGTTCGCATCTTCTGATGGTGTTGATTTGTAAGTCCTGCTGGGTATTTTAAATTCATCTTATAAAAATTCCTTAAGGAGATACCCCTCTCCAAAATTTCTTTTAATCATCATGAATTTGATCACTTGATTTCGTCGGACAATAAAAAAAATAATTCAATCAAATTTATTTTTTCTAAAAAAACGGTCGATCGCAAAACGTCGAATTCAACGGAATTTTATGTTGGAAAATTTGTGGGACAAAAAATAATTGGGTCATCGAATAGTCAAGAACATTAGTCGATATTTTGGAAAGGGCTATCTTCATTAACGATGTAGGAGCGGTACAGTCCCGCCAATCGTGAAATTTTTGAGAAAAATTCGAACACATCTCCATGGAATAAAAATCTGAAAAAATCAAGCATGTGGATAGTGCTGAACAGTTTGATTTTGCATTATAATAATGTTAATCCAAAATGTTATTAACAAGTTAATGGAAAAAAGTTTGTCTAACTAATCATCCGACAACATATCTGTTTTTTAGATGAAAATTATTTTTTAATTTTCCTGAATACTTCTGAATTTTGCATTCTTATTCGTTGATTTCGTCTAAAAGAACGCAATTTTATATCATTGGACAACATTTTTTAAAAATTCCGACGGATTCAGGAAAATTAACAAATCGTTTTCATTTAAAACAAAACTTATGTTGACAGGTGATTTGGAAAACAATTTTTTTTTCATCAATTTGTTAATAACATTTTGTAATTATTACAATGCAAAATCAAACTGATCAGCACTATCTACATGCTTGATTTTTTTCAGATTTTAATTCCATCGAGATGTTTTCGAACTTTTATCCGAAACGCACGTTTGGCGGGACTGTACCATTCTTATATTCTGTGACCGAAATTTCGAGAGAACAAAAAAAAATTAAATAAAAAATGAACGATAAAATAATTTTTACAAAATAAAAATAACGGCAAAACCACGGTACCCCGTTGGCCACAAAAATTCGTCTCAATCGCAATTAATTTTTAAAAGGGGTGCCAGCCAAGCTACATGCTTGATGCGATCGGAGCGGTGTTAAACGCTAACGAATTTGATGACAGCCGGCTAGCTGCCACACAAGGGTAGAGCGGAGGATCCGTTAGCTCGGCGATTTATATAAGGGGTACTTCACAAATAAATAACACAATCAGCTATCAACCAAATTAGGGAAACCCAATAAATAAATTTATTCAAAGAAAATATAAAGTCTCGCGTGATTTTCTCCGGGTCGGTACCCGGGGTGATTCGATACAAAAAAAAATATAATAATTTCCCTACTAAAATTCTCTTCGGTTACTCAGTTCGCCGATTCGAATTTGCAAACTATTTATTCGATTCAAAAGATTTTATTTTCCCTACTAAATGTCGCTGGCGGTACAGTCGCGCTTACGGTACCGAAAATCGTGACAACACAAACAATTAATTAGCCGCGTGATAAGACGGCGCGAGACGGGCACAGGAGTCGATGATTTATCGGGAATACGCGATGCGAGTGGGCGGAAAATCCGCCGAACAGGCGTATGACCCTTAAGTTAACGCGATCGATCCCGCAATCCGCTCGCCAAACTTAAATGAAATCGAACTCTCGAGATGTTATTTTCAATTTAATTAATTCGAATTTTCTCTCGATTTCGCAGAAGGCGATCTCGTAGGCGATGATCAAGTAAATGTTTAAATTCAAAGAAACACAGAAGTTAATTCGCGAAGCCGTCCAACTATTACGAGCTGTATTTTTGCCCGGGACGGTACTCACGAAACACACTGAGCCGCGCTTTGCTCATTAAAGAAAATTCAACCCTTTATTTTATCTACCACGTGGTCGAGAACGACGAGGCAAAAGCCTTACCGCATTTAAGATGTTATATCCAATCCGACTAACTTGGCGGAAAGCCCTTCCTTCCTTCCTTGACTTTTCCACACAAATTCCCCGATATCGCTATCGATTATCTCCTCGATCGGAGCGTCGAGAGAGAGATCGGAGCACACGTCTTGATCGCACCACAAATTCCACGAGAGTCCTCGAGCAATTTTCGGGACTCGAACGCGAGGCTTCTCTCTCTCTCCCCACCCTTTACAAATTCGCGAGGTGTCCGGTACCTGGCGCCTCGCTGTCTCTTAGGCTAATTTAGAACTGTCGATACGCGCGAAGTAGTGTAACGCGCGTCAATCTTCTATGACCGCGGTATCCCACACTCGCTCGTTCTCTTCTTAAACGGTACCGGACGACGTTTTCCCCGTCAAGCTGCGACCAACAATCCTGCGCCCGAGACGGGGTGAATCCATGCATTCCACCAAGCTGCGACTTATCTCCCGCGCCCATGGCAGTACATCCTCTCATCGATCGTTTATCTTTTCTTATTTCGAATCGCCCATCGTCGTATCGCTCAGCTCCCTCGTCTCTCTCGTACCAAAAAAATAAAATAAAGCCTAGAAATTAACAATCGTTCTTTTCGCTAATGTCGCCCACGAAACCGCCCGGGAGGACTCTCGCAGGGGTCGAAGACGCACTCCGATCTCTCTCTTCTCATATTTCCCGGGACGTGAAAAAAACACGTCACAATTCTTAACAGAAGACTTCGCTCATTCGGACAATTCAAATATTACCGCTCAAAAGTTTTACAAATCTTTAATTCTACTTTAATTTTTTTCTAATTGCACAGTGCATTTCAACAGCGTTTGCCTCGATGATGCTGCAGCGCCCCCGGAAATTGAGACATCTATAATTCCACCAATAATCGCGTCCTGTGGCCCGTCCAAAGGTAGATTATCTGTGAATTTATTTTTAAGTGCAGAACTTAATTTTTTCTATTAATCTGTGTATTTAATAGAATTATCTTGTTTCTTTCAGGCGGAAGTGCTCGCCAAGTCCCACAAGCTCATGATAAGAAAATACTGTAAATATAATTTAATCACAGATTGTAATATTTAGTTTTGTTCTCAATTCAACGATACTTCATATTATATCATGGTTTATCTATGAAGATAAACCATGTCGGCCATGTGTAATCTTCGGTTTCAATGTCATTTTCCTGAAGATGACTTCAGGAAAATGACATTGAAACCGAAGATTGGAAAGAGGAGCAGAGTCTGAACATTCTTCATCAGAACGTCGAACGGCGGGACATGCAAATTGGGCCAAATGGATGTGAAATCAAGTGGAAATATGACAAACTTGACAAATCACATCAGGCGATATCATCAAACTCCGAAGCAGAAGACGTTGATTCCGCAATCAAAGGTTAACAAGTCTTCAAAAGCTAAGGTACGGCAACTAATTATTAATTGAAAATGTATGTAAGTTAAATAACTATATTCTCTGTGGGTAGCTAAGAAACGTTAACAACGACGACGACGATCCAGATAATCCTGAAGAAATGGACATCTGCGCAGGCAGTGATAGGGATTCTTCAAGAAAACCCGCAAAGACAAATGAGAGCACGGTAAACTATATTATAATATGCCGTATCCACTATATATGACATAATACGCCCCAACAGTATGCAGTATGAATTGAATCGACAATATAAAAATTATTCCAGGCACCATTAGCCAACAGAATAGAAGAGACACATCAAGATCCACCATGATTTCAGCCGGGGTTGATATGACCTTGTCAACTATGACATCGTTTATAGGTAAATCGAAACAAACGAAACGATACAAATACGTTCTTATTTTTTTAAAAGTTTAATATCATTTTTTTATTGGTTACTGTATAACTTATGTATTTACAGGTAAAGGATCGAAGGCTGGGGCTGTTACAAATGCTCTCATTTATATGGTTGCGAAGGACGACTTGCCTCTGAGCTTAACCGAAAAACCGGGCTTCAAATACTTCATCCGGGGTTGTCGCTCCATTGTACAAGGTTCCTGGACGGACTACAGTAACTGCTGCTCTGGACCGCAAATATGAGGTATTTTCTGCGATAGTCAAAGCGAAATTGGCGCGCGTCGATTATGTTACATTGACCGCCGATGTCTGGACAGAAACTATGACAATCACAAGTTACTTTGGATGTACGGCTCATTTTGTCGACGAAGACAAACTCGCGTCAATAGTTCTTAATGTATTCGAGCTAAGCGGACGCCATACCACCAAGTATCTTCAACAGACGTTCGAACCGATTTGCGCGAATTGGAACATTTCTCTTGATAAAGTTACGGCTGTCGTAACTGATAACGGAGCTAATATAGTAAAAGCCGCAAACCATACATTCGGACCTAATAAACACCTAGCGTGCTTCGGTCACTCATTGAACTTGGTTCTTACGAGAGTTATTAGTACAACGGAGTCCTTGCCGAAGTTGATCGCAAAAATAAAAACAATCGTGACGTTCTTCAAACATACGACTGCCGCCGACGAACTACGCGAAGCTCAACGCGGAGCTACAGCATTGCGTTTAATTCAAGATGTTCCGACACGGTGGAACTCCACGTTTTACCTGCTCGAACGCTTTCTTGCACTTATTGATGTAGTAAGCTCGGTCTTATTAAAGCTGCCGCACTCGCCTACGATGTTGAGTGCTTCCGAAGTCGCAATTGTCCGCGAATTGATAGAAATACTGAGACCCGCTGAAAACGTCTGTAAAGAACTGTGTGGTCAGAAGTATGTCAGTAGCAGTAAAATCATCGGGACGATCTACTGTTTACGAAAAGCAATCAAAGAAGTTGAGACAACCTCGACAATCGGACAAACTTCCAAGAGCGATCTCATCAAAGAATTAGATAAACGATTCAGATGCGTCGAATTAAATTCTCTAGTCGCGATAGCAACCGTGCTTGATCCCAGGTTTAAACGGTTGCATTTCCCATCGGCAGTTTTGTGTGCGAAAGCCATCGATAAAGTTTCTTCTAAAGCAAGATGAGACGGCCGTACGCTCGTTTAAACATTGCGTTACTAAAACTAAAAATGCGAACGAAAATGTTTGGAAGTTCCACGCGGATCTTGTAAACAAGAAAAAAGAGTACGAAACCGATGCGATCCAATCGGGAGGTCTGCATCCGGATTTAAATAATAGTACCTATCGAAAGAAACGGTTCCGTTGGAAGCCGATTCTATCACGTATTGGATCGAGCAAAAAGAATATTCCCCGAGATTAGCGTCAATCGCTTTGAAGTATTTATCTATAATCGCAACGTCGGTGCCGTGCGAGAGAGTCTTTTCTTTGGCTGGATATGTCGTAACGCCTACTCGCAACAGGCTGAACGGCCATCATCTCACGCGTCTGTTGTTTCTGAAGTCTCTTGAGTTCGCAGACTGGCATCGATAAATGACCCGTTCTCACTCACGACTGGCCCGACGTTGGAACAAGAATATTAATAAAAAAAGGTATTAGTAATTTTAAGACGACTAATAAAATTTTCCATTTTTTTTTTTTTTCATTGGGTTAGATAAATTTTTCATCTGGCATCTTATGTAAGGGGTATTACATATGAACTGCATCTCACGGTTCGGCGCAAAAAGCGTTAACTTCAAGGTATCATTAGTTCTAAAACTAATGATACTTTGATACTATTACTAAGATCATTACTTTGACTATTACTTTGATACTATTACTAAGGTCTCTCGTTTTCCGACGATCCTCTACGAATCATCGTATGACTGTCCGATCTTTCGATGTGAACAATTATGTGAGTGGAATGTACCAAAGATTACACTTAAACATCGTATTTGTAACAAGACTGATATTGCTTATTTCAAGGTAAGAATCAGATCTAAGGAGTTTAAGAGATATCTTCATGTTGCAAGTGTGCCGAACCGATCATTAAAAAAATGAAACTCAAGTTAAGAGTTGGATATTATAAGAAACTGAAAGCTTTTTTACCCTTAAGAGTTAATGTAGGTCGAGAAAAACTAATACTTATAAGACGACTAATAATAATAAGAAAGAAAAACTTATAAGTATGTTGAACTATTGATAAGACCGATGTGGCATTCTACTTATGTATTCTGTGATGATTATATATGACAAAATAAAGCTTTGTTTATAGAAACGTTTTTATTTCTAGCCATATTAGTAATAAACATTGCAACTAAGCATTTTCATCACGATTTTTAAAATAAATTTTACATTTTTTCACGATCTAAAAGAATCGATTTTTGATAGATCGATTTTTTTATACTCGATTTATGCCCGGATCGATTATTGGCTTACGATTCAATTTAATTCAACGGATCAATTCTCTTCAAATAATCTGGCATCCCTTGAGGCAGCAAAATCCTCGCGATACGCGATTTTTCTGCGCCGGCGAATGTACACGGGGTACGTCAAATTCAAACGTCAAATTCATACCGAAGTTCGCCCAGATCGCGGAACCCTTAAATGATTTATTACGTACCAATATAAAACTCGAGTGGGGGGAGAAACAGCAGCGAGCGTCCGAGACGCTCAAATCGAAGCTTACCGAACCTCCCGTATTACAAACCTTCAATCCGCGAGCAGTAACCGAGCTGCACACAGACGCGAGTGCTGCCGGACTTGCAGCAATGTTGATGCAAAAGGTCACGACGGGAAAACTAAACCTCGTTTACGCGATTAGCAGACGTACCAGCGAACTCGAGCGTCATTATCATAACACCGAAATTCGAGTTACTGGCCATTGTGTGGGCTGTCGCGCGATTGAGATCGATGTTAGCCAATATCCCGTTCACCGTCGTAACGGATTGTCAAGCGCTAAGCTACCTCAGCACTCAAAGAACGTTGAATCCCTAAATGATCGGGTGGAACGATTCATTAAGCGAGTACGATTATCGTATAATTCACCGCGCGGGAGTGAAAATGGCGCATGTCGATGGGTCCAGTCGAGCTCCTATCAAAGAGTACGACAGCGCCGCGAACGCGAGCATAATGTCGATTTGTAACGAGGAAGATTCGGTGTGTTTGTATCAATTTGTCGATGACGAGCTGAAACGCAAAAAAGAAATAAAAAAAAAAAAAACCCGCGAGCGAGAGAACGAAGTACGAACGAGGTAACGTCGCCAAGCTCGAGTTAGAAAACGGTATTGTATACAAACGTATAAATGGTAAATTATTATACGTAGTCCCGAGTGTAATGCGAAAAAGTTTGGCGATTAAATTCCACGATTTGAAAAGTCACCAAGGCGTGGAGCGGACAGTGACTCGTATTATGGAACACTATTATTTTCCGCGCATGCGAGCGTATTTGAGGAGGCATATAATTATACCGATCCTCGCGATGGAATATCCGAGATATTTATCGATAAACCGTACTCGTGTAAACGTTCGAAAACCACGCGAAGATGTTTTTCGTGTTCGGCGGCGTTAGTTGAAGCGATGATTATGTCGTCGATGTAGCAGTGACAAAAATCTAAACCGCGTAAGACCGTGTCCATCAGACGTTGAAATTTCAGCGCGGTGTTTTTCAAACCGACAGTCATAACGCTAAACTCGTATAAACCGAACGGCGTTATTACGGCGGTTTTCGCGCGATCGTGAGGGGCTACCGGAATCTGACGATACACGCGTGTTAAGTCGAGCGTCGAAAAAAATTCGCAACCGTCGAGTACGTGCGCGAAATTGTGGAGGTGCGGAATCGGATATTTATCCGGCACTGTGACTTTATTCCAATGTCGGTAGTCGCCACAGGGTCTCCAGTCTCCGTTTTTTTTTCGTGACGAGGTGCAGAGGACTCGCCCACGGTCCGCTGGAAGGCTGGCATATGCCCTGTTCGAGCATAAAGTTGAATTCGTTTCGCGCTGCTTCGAGTCTCTCGCCGGTGAGACGTCGCGCTGGTTCAAAAACGGGAGGTCCGGTAGTAATAATGTGATGAACGATCTCGTGAGGCGATTTTTTCTTATTTTCCGGTGTCGTAATATCGTGAAACTCTTGCAACAACTTCTTATACGGTCCGCGGGGATTGATGGATGAGACGGTAGTCTGCGTTGAGCTAACGATCTCGCGGATGGACTGTAGTTTTGTTTTAGCGTCGATCACTCTTCGGTTTCGGAGATCGACCAAAAGACTGTAGTTGTAGATGAAATCGGCTCCGAGTATAGCCTGTGAAACGTCGGCGACGATAAAAACCCACGGAAAAGGTCGACGTAAACCGAGATCGAGGTTGACTAGAGTCGCGCCGTACGTGTTAATTCGCGATCCGTTCGCTGCGACTAACTGAAAGTCTTTGACTGGTAATTTAGGCTTATAACGAACTAATGACTTGGGCAAAACGGATAGATCCGCGCCCGTGTCTATCAGGTACCTCGTTTTGGTTTTTTTTTTATCTATTATCACAAGGCGGTAATGGAGTGAATTTCGTGTGGTAATAACACGTTTCGTCGCGATCGTCGTTCTCGCGTTGTGGCGTCTGCCCCGCGACGACGACCTACCCCGAGTGCGAGTAGACTTTTGCGACGATTCGATTTAAGCTTAAACTTATATCGCGCGATAAGCCTTCAAATTTCTTGACGAGCTCGTTGAGCAGAGCGTTACCGGACGGCGGTGAAACAATTCCTGGCGTAGCTTTGCTGACCGCTGCGAGCGTTGGCCTGGACACCTCGATGATCTTGTCCGTTTGCAGTGCGAGCTTGGCGAGGTCCGTTACCTCGCTGATCGCCAATATTCCTTTCACCTGATCCGGCAAGTGTTCAAGGAATAGGGTGCGTAACACCTTGCTGCACTGCCCTGCAGCGAGATTGCGCAGTTTTTGTAGAGAGTTTGATGGCTTCTCGTCTGTAATGCCGTGTCCTCGGAGAAGTTTTCGTAGTTTGGACTCGTTGGTTTCGGCGAACGATCCGATTATTCTCGCCTTGATCGCCTCGTACTTGTCTTGCGCCGGCGGAGAGGCTAGGATGTCAGAGATAAAATGCAGTATTGTTTGGTCGAGGTTGACGATAATGTACCTGAACTTTGTCGCGTCCGCGGTAATGTGCGAAATCGCAAACGCTGCGTCCGCTTGAGCAAACCACAAGGCGGGATTTTCTTTCCAGAACGGCGGAAGTTTGACCGCTTGCGTGACGTTCACTGTTGCTTCTTGACCGGGAAGAACGGCGTGTCGAGCTGCTTCTTGACCAGGAAGAACGGCATGTCAAGCTGCCTCTTGTCGGGCTGCCTCCTGTCGAGCTGCCTCTTGTCGAGCCGCGAAAGTGCCGTCGTCGTCGTCTCCGCGTCCGAGAACCATCGTGTCATTACGTGAAATAGGTTAACGCTCGAGCGCGATCGAAATATATTGTTCGTGTTTAACCTCCTCGCGGGGTAAAACGTCGTTTCGACGATAATCACGTCGGGGTCACCAATTACTATGGGGTATCGCTCTATGGTTCGAGAGGGCGAGGATAAATAACCCACAGTAAAACGAAAATAACAATAGAAGTATTTATTATTTAAACAGATATATAGAGTTGGCGGATCGTTGAGAAACGTATATCGAGACCGTTACAAAAGTACGAAGTAGTGAAAATTTGTGTCGCTACGCCAAGCCGGTAGGGGCTCGGCTCCTTATTGGTTGTCGCCGGGCAAAGGCGCCGACACGCGATCGTTGGCTTTAAGCGCCACATCGTCAAATGTCTTCGTTTCACCTGGTGGGGCGTGGACCCATCGTATCTTCTCACTATCTACAGGGCACTCATTCGAAGTTCGATCGAATACGGTTCCTCAGTAATTCCCTTCAAGGATCATTCCCTTTCAAAGAAGTTCGCAGTGGTTCAGCGCAGAGCCCTGAGATTATCTCTCGGCCTCCGTGAATCTACTCCCAATAACATAGTCTATGCAGAATCTAAGGAACCTTTTCTTCGCCTTCGAATTGAATTCTTAGCAAACAAATATATTTTAAAAACTTTTGCCACTTCTTGGCACCCCCTTCTAACTTCTATTCCAAAACTAATTCATCTACTTAATACCACGCAATCCTACTCATATCTTCGTGATATTAAACACCACGTTCCGCTTATTAAACACCACACCAAACTCCTAAATCTTAAATCTTTTATCCAACCACTGCCTTTTCCTGTCATTTTCAACCTCAACCCTGTTCGCCCTCTTCCTCCTTCGATCATCGACATCAAATCCGGTAGACACTTACGAAAATTCACAAATCCTAATGCCGCTTTTCTCGCCCTGTTCCGTTCTCAGTTACCTCACTTCACTTCCTTCTACACAGATGCATCTAAGATCGACGAGGCTCTCTATGTCGGTTTTGCTATTTACTTTCCTCTCCCTTAAGTTTCGTATCTCCTCTTACTCTTCTATTTTTGCAGCGGAAGCTCTTGCTATTTTACACTCAATTAAAATAATAATGAAAAACAACATTCATAATTCGTTCATTTTCACAGACGCCCTTAGTTGTCTTCAAGCCTTGCTTTCTCCTGTTCTATCGTCCAATGGCTCGCCCATTATCGTTTCCATCCTTCAATATCTCTCTGTCTATCACGTGTAACTTAAATATTACGCTAGTCTGGATTCCGGCGCACACCGGGATTACAGGTAACGAAATAGTTGACGGTTTGACTAAATCTGTTATTAGAGAGGGCAATCCTCTCTCCGGTACGCTTCCACCCTCACATGTTACTACTCTTCTTCGCCTGAGATGCTTAAAGTCCTTCACTGCCGCTTTGGCAAGGGAAGGTAAATTAAAGGGTAACATTTATTTCGATAATTTCTTTTCTTCCGCTCGTCACCCATGATTTTGCTTCGCATACAAATTAAACCGAAAAGCTATTCTCACCGTCAACAGAATGCGGTCCAATCATTATAGCCTTTCAGCTAGTCTTCACCGTAAAAATGTAGTTGACTCGCCGGACTGCTCGTGTGGTGCCGAATCAGAGGATTTAAATCACGTCATCTGGGCTTGCACCCGGTTTGATTTCTTTCGTATTCCTTTTCTTCGATCTCTTATCTCCCAACGCATATTTCCTCCCTATAATATTGAATCTTTCGTAGCTAAACCAACCTCCCGTTTCATCTTTGCCTTCATGGCTTTTATTCATGCATCTAAACTCTCTATCTAACTTTACTTTGGAGTCACGCAGCCATTCGCGCGCTGCTGTCTCACACATTTTTGACGTGGCCCTATGGGCAATCGCTAAGGCGAAGTCCGGAGCCAGCCCCAAGCATATCTACTACTACTACTACCAAAATGTTCGTGGACTCCGTACGAAGTTAAATGTGCTTCGGGATACTCTGCCCGCTAACACAAGAAAGCACGACATTCTGGTTTTTACGCAGACCTAGTTACACCCAGGTATACGTAACTCAGAGCTCGGGCTCGAAGAATACTTAATTTACCGGAAAGATGGGTCATTTGACCCTGCGGGAGGGGGGGGGGGGGGAGGCGTCGGAGTCCTGATCGGGGTTAGAACGGGAATGCATAGCGCGCAATACACGATCGAGAACAACGATGTTGAACAATTATTTATTACAGTCATAAGAGGAAATTGGAAGGGGGTCATAGGAGGGGTCTATATGGCACCGTCTACGAAAGCGGAGGCGTACCGAGAACATATGGAGACAGCCGGAGGAGTTGCAGAGAGTCTACCGGATTACGATTTGATATTAGTCGGAGATTGCAATCTCCCGGGAATACGCTGGATCAAGGATGGCGACGAAGTGCACTATTATCCGACGGCGCCGAACAGATCCTGCCAACAAAAGATGGAGATTCTAGCAGATAGTTTAGAATTCCTAGGAATTAGCCAACGATGTGACATTGTAGATAGCCGAAATATCATGGATTTATTTTTTACACAGAAGCCCCTAGCAGCCCCGGCCACCCGCCAAACCAGCATCGAAATCACCGTGGTGGTTTCGTGCAAAAAGTTCACCAAACTTTTTGTTCGAACCCCTGTTGAAACCACCGCTCTTCGATATCCGTTTAAAGGCCCCCCTTGAACATTGAGCTGTCATCCTCTCACCCACGTCAGTCCAGAATCTTTTTGATGGTGGTATCCACGGTGGTTTTGACGGTGGAAACGATGGAAAACCACCAGTCTCCAAACAATTTTATGGTGGCTAGCCCGCATTGTAAAAAAGGTTCGGCATTGTTTAACAAAAAAATGTTCGAATTTTTTACCACCATGAATTATATTTTTTGGGACACATTAGTTTATTACGCATTGTGATGAAAGAAAAACCTAACGACCTAAGTTGGGCTCGAACCCGGGACCACTAGAGCTACCGCCTCTAATTATAAACAACATTAATTTTAGCAACATTTAAATGAAGCGAATTATAAAGTATAAGGCTGAAACTATCCGCCGAGAGCTAGCCGCCAAGTTGGGTATTTGCCTGCCCGCGCGGCGCCCGCCGCTCAGCGACTCTACGTACATCTTCTCGTGATACTTCATCGTATTCGTTCGCTTGATCGCTTATACTTGTGGTTTTGCATTTTTTTTTTCAATTTTTCTATGCACGCATTCTTATAGTTTTCGAGACGCCTGATCGAATAGTGCGTATTAGAAAACGGGACAATATTTATTTTTGACAATATAGCCTTATAAACGATTAAGGGCTCGCGTAACACTTGTCTTTGCATTTAAAAAATTCTTTTTTCAATAATATATTTTTATAGCTTTTTCGATCCTCGATCGAATGGTACTACCTAGAAAACGGAAGCACATTTTTTTTCACGATATATCCTTATAAACAATCAGTTCGCGGGCTGTGTGTTTCGAAAACTGTAACGTGAAAAAAAATGCAGTGCAGTTTTCGACGTAGCACCATTCACTTGGGGATTGAAAAAGCTATAAAAATAGATGATTGAAAAAAAATAAAGAAAATGCAAAGACATTACGCGAGCGGATCGAGTGTCGCGCGGGCCCGCGACCAGATTGTTTATAAGGTTGTACTGTGAAAGAAAATTGAGTTCCGATTTCTAGGTAGCACCATTCGATCAGGGATCGAAAAATCTATAAAAATATATCATTGAAAAAAATGGTTAAAAATGCAAAGACATTATGCGAGCGGATCGAGTATTGCGCGAGCCCTCAATCGTTTATAAGGCTATATTGTGAAATATGTTCCATTTTCTAACACGCACCATTCGATCAAGCGTCTCGAAAACTATAAGAATGCATGCATAGAATAATTTAAAAAAATAGCCACACCACAAGAATAGGCGATCGAGCTAACGAATACGACGAAGTATCGCGAAAAGATGCACGTAGAGTCGCTGAGCGGCGGGCGCCACGCGGGCGGCCAATCACCCAACCTAGCGGCTATCTCTCAGCGGCTAGTTTATTCAGCCTCATACTTTATGATTCGCTTCGATTAAATGTTGCTAAAAATAATGTTATTTCTAATTAAAGGCGATTGCGTAGCGGTAATCTTCCGCAGAGATCTTTTGGACTTCCACCGTCTAAGCTTTGATAAATTCTGGTGGTTAAACATCAACTGCCCGCATATGACAGATTTAAGAAATCGAAAACTGCTACACAAGCAACAACAGTTGCAGAAGTTGCGCCAAAGACGCTTGCGAGCTGCCCGAAACGAGTAGCTCGTCCTGCCTATATAAATGTAAATATCTGCATAGCTTTAGGCAGTTTTAAGTCTAGGATTAATATGTCGTCGATGCGACCGTCCAATGAGGTTTTTTTTAGCAGGGTAAACCCTAATTTTCCTCAAACTGTTATTGGCGCAGACAACGCGCTAAAATTGTTTGCACTCAAGTGCGCTTACCTTCACAAATCTTTCGCTACGCCTAACTAGTTCCTAGTAAAAAAATGTTATATTACGAGAACTATATTCCGATAATCATGCATATATGTTACGCCCAAGAGCGATAGGCTATTGTTTATTGGTTTATTGTGGCCTTTATTGTATGAATGTTATGTATTGTGACATGTTTTTTTTTCACGTCCCGGGAAATACGAGAAGAGAGAGATCGGAGTGCACCTTCGACCCCTGCGAGAGTCCTCCCGGGCGGTTTCGTGGGCGTCATAAACGAAAAGAACGATTATTAATTTCTAGGCTTTATTTTATTTTTTTTGGTACGAGAGGGACGAGGGAGCTGAGTGGTACGACGATGGGCGATCCAAAATGAGAAAAGATAAACGATCGATGAGAGGATGTACTGCCATGGGCGCGGGAAGTAAGTCGCAGCTTGGTGGAATCCATGGATCACCCCGTCTCGGGCGCAGGATTGTTGGTCGCAGCTTGACGGGGAAAACGTCGTCCAGTACCGTTTAAGAAGAGAACGAGCGAGTATGGGATACCGCGGTCATTGAAGATTGATGCGCGTTACACTATTTTGCGCGTATCGATAGTTCTAAATTAGCCTAAGAGACAGCGAGGCGCCAGGTACCGGACACCTCGCGAATTTGTAAAAGGTGGGGAGAGAGAGAGAAGCCTCGCGCTCGAGTCCCGAAAATTGCTCGAGGACTCTCGTGGAATTTGTGGTGCGATCAAGACGTGTGCTCCAATCTCTCTCTCTCGACGCTCCGATCGAGGAGATAAGCGATACCGATATCGGGGAATTGTGTGGAAAAGTCAAGGAAGGAAGGAAGGAAGGGCTTTCCGCCGAGTTACTCGAATTGGATATAACATCTTAAATACGGGAAGGCTCGTCGTTGCCTTGTCGTTCTCGGCCACGTGGTAGATAAAATGAAGTGTTGAGTTTCTTCTTTAATGAGCAAAGCGCGGCTCCGTGTGTTTCGTGGGTACCGTCCCGGGCAAAAATACAGCTCGTAATAGTTGGACGGCTTCGCGAATTGACTTCTGTGTTTCTTTGAATTTTAACATTTCACTTGATCGTCGCCTACGAGATCGCCTTCTGCGAAATCGATAGTAGAATTCGAATTAATTTAATTGAAAATAACATCTCGAGAGTTCGACTTCATATAAGTTTGGCGAGCGGATCGCGGGATCGATCGCATTAACATAAGGGTCGTAGGCCTGTTCGACGGATTTTTCCGCCCACTCGCATCGCGTATTCCCGATAAATCATCGACTCCTGTGCCTGTCTCGCGCCGTTTTATCACGCGGCTAATTAATTGTTTGTGTTGACACGATTTTCGGTACCGTAAGCGCGACTGTACCGCCAGCGATATTTAGTAGGGAAAATAAAATCTGTGGAATTGAATAAATAGCTTGCAAATTCGAATCGGCGAACTGAGTAACTGAAGAGAATTTTAGTAGGGAAATTATTATATTTTTTTTTGTATCGAATCACCCCGGGTACCGTCCCGGAGAAAAACCACGCGAGACTTTATATTTTCTTTGAACAAATTTATTTATTGGGTTTCCCCTAATTTTGTTAATATCTGATTGTTTTATTTATTTGTGATGTACCCCTTTTCTAAATCGCCGTGCTAACGGATCCTCCACTCTACCCGTGTACAGCAGCTAGCCGGCTGTCATCTAATTCGTTTGCATCTCACCTCGAGCATCCGATCGCGTCGAGCACGTAGCTTGGCTGGCGCCCTTTTAAAAAATTAATTGCGGTCGAGACGAATTTTTGCGGCCATCGGGGTCCCGGAACTTGATTTCTTTAATTTTTTTTTGTCTGGGTAGTTTTTCGGTCACAGTATTAAAACAATAAACACTTTATAAAAAAAAAAGTAGCGTGGCGGTAAGGTTCAAGGATAGCTTTTTTTTCCATAGAATGTTTATTGTCAGTTGTGATACAATATATTTTTGAATCGGTGATTACAATAAACTATCTGTTAAGTTCACCCGCTCTCGCCGTTCGCTCGTCAGGGAAAGGGAAGATGGCCGAAGCCCACACGTGAATTTAAAGAGAGAGCAAAAGTATTTACGTTTATTTGACAATTAGAAATAACAATTAAACACACACACCCGGTAATCCGGCAACAATATAAAAGAAACACACACATAGTTATACTTGCTGGACGGAACCAGCCGAACTGTCGCTTATTCTCGCTATCGCCCTTCGACCGTCGCGGCAGGGCCACACCTCTTTCTCTCTCGCTCTACTCGTCGGCTCGCGCACACTCGCGTGCTCACTCTTCGACCTCGATCGTTCGACTCCTTATCTCCTATCCGCCCGTATACTCATACCCCCGCATTCACACACGTTCGGCGCGACACCGGCGCGGTCCGGTGAGTTGTCGCCACGTGGCGACTATTTCGCGCATTCCGGCGATCGCGCTCTCGGACTTACGCGCGATAATTCGATCGCGAGAATTAGCCGTTAACATATCTAACAAAAATCAAACAATATAATATAATATAAGAACGTCTATTTTTTAATAGCTCTCGCTTACAATCAGTCTCTTTTATGATGAGGGAAAATTAGAATAGGGAATGTAACAGTGCCACGATATGGGCAAACGTTAACTGCGCTGACGGCCGCAAAGAACATGGGGAAAAAATAGTAAAAACATAAGACCAAAAAACCCCTTTTAGTATCATCCGTCAGACTTAACCTAACTTATCCTAAACTTAAACCGACTATGTACATTTATACATATTGTGACGAGGCGTAATAATACGCTCTCTATCCATCACGTTAGCAAGGAATACGCGCGAGAGTCGTTATAACCGCGCGAGCACAGAGTCGATCCCCGCGGTACCCGAGAAACTGAAAGACTATAGAACGAGAGTCTGCCGGAGGAATATATTATATTTTGCAGGATTCCGGCATCGCTTGTAGACAATCGGAAGCGCGTGAGGGGTACGCGACGGGAGAGACACCGCGAAGACGTTACGACGAATCGCCGAGTTATCGGCGAGCGAGGAGTTTTTCCCCCCTTCCCCTCATTTACCGAAGTACGCGTACCGAAGTACGGGCGAGAGAGCATCACTCTCGTGGACCGCGTCGTAGTAGATAGACGTAGGATTGATTAGTCTGAGCTAACAAAGGAGAGCGTTTCTCTCGTATACTGCGATACAGTATTTAGCCATCGATCCAGACAGATAGTCAAGAGCGATAGAGTATTCCGTGAAATCTGTTAATATCTCCGTGAGGGAGAAATACGTTATTCGCCGAACGATACGAAGTTCCGATCGAGGAAGAGACGCCGCGCGAACGGCGGAGGAATTGACGAGATCGAGTAGCTGGAAGGAAGCCACGAGGGCCGATCGAATCGCGTCGGGAAAAATTATCAAGGTAGGCGCACGTGGTGCACACCATCTTCGGTTAATTCTTTACGCCGAGCGCGATACGCCGATCGCAGAGGGCTTTCTCGCTCGTACTCGGTAGTTGAGTCGATTCGTAATTCTTTTGAAAGTCTCGAGCGTCGAGCTAATATTGTTTGCGGAAAATAACGTTTCATGTCGAGTCTCGCGAGTCAAAGATATGTGAAGAACAAAACGTCGTTCAGAGAGTAAGCCATTGTGTGTTGGCCGATAGTTTGTTTTGAGAAAAAGGGTGAATAAATGATAGTACTTATTGTTTTATTTTTATGAGAAAAATACATGTGAATTATCTTCCGAACCGCACTCCCTATCCCGCTAGCCGTGTAAGATATTGAGGTATTGAGATTTTGAGATTAGAGAAAATAGAAATTTCCTGAGTATCGGGAGAAACATACTCTGGCGCCCAGCAACAATAAGCGAAGGAAAAGGTGAGAAAATCGGGCATTGAAAATCAAGGGCGTCGTTATAGATTGAACGGGCAGCCGATTGCAGGGGATCCGAGACTGCAACGAGCCCGTCACAATATATACAAGACAAGAACATCACACGGTAGCTAGTAAAACTTCAGATCATAAAATTACAGACGCAATCTTCTTATTCGTGCAAAGCGCTCGTTGCGTTGCTCTAGGACTCTTAGTCTTTTTCTCTCCGCTAACTCATTCATATGCGCACAGTTCATATTTAACCACGTGTACTTTAAGAAGTTCAATCGACTAAAATCGTTAAAATCTCGCGAGGGAATCGCTGTGTAGCCGTTTAAGATCACTCTGTTTATCCGTAGATCGTCTAAAGTCAACGAAATTCGTTTATTCTCCTTATTACGCCTCCAATGATATAAAAGAGGCACATTTTTCTCTGATTGCACAAGCCCAAGCTCGTCGTAACGTAAAAAGGTTTGAAGTGTTGGATATCCAATGCGCATAAGCCTATTAGACAACGCGTGATCTTCTTGTTTAATCGATTATACTTCTTCATTATCTACACGGGGGAGACTACTAAAATAGTTTCGGGTGAGATTAATAACAAAGTTGTCTATACGGCGGATGTTAGCTGCATTGTAAATAATTTCCTTACTAATGAATTGCCTAAATTCTGAATGCGCAGATCTATGTAAGTTGTGACGTGATTTTTTTTAATCATCGTCACAAAAACCAAAACTACCGTAACTCGCATAAAAATACCGATTTTAATGCTGAAGTTTCGAGTTACTGTCTCTCCCAGCGACTTAAGATACCGTCAAGCTCTCGTTAAGATATCGATCGAGATTTTTGCAGTTTACCTTTTATGCTTTTGTTGTAATTATTACGATTTGTTTCGATACCGTTCATTATTTCAGTTTCAGTTCAAGTTTTAAGATTTAGTTTCATTCAGTTTTGCTTTAAGATTTAGTTTCGTTCCGTTTGCTTTGAGTTTTGAGATTCAGTTTAGTTCAGTTATATCGAGATTCTCGAATTCACTTAGTGGGATAACGTTTGGAAAATAAAGGCCCAAGTGAAGGAGAGGCTCGATGAAGTTTCTTGCGAACACGCTAAAGTCCGGTGCAAACCCGGCGCCCTATAGTAAAGTGCAATGCGTTGAGATCAAGCGGAGGTATCGTTTGGTCCAGGCAAGAGTGGTGGAACACCTTGCGCTGCATTATAGTAGAGTAAGAGCCTTGTATCTCACGCATTGACTAGGGGAAGCGATTGCGAAGATTCGTTCAAGTTACCGCGTTATAGTATCGGCTCTCAATTCAATAAAGTCATGAGATGGTTGAGAGGACAGTAGTTATCGGTCAAGATCCCGAAATTAATAATCATAATTCGTTACGAATTTTCGTAGGCAAATCGACAGTCTACCGAGAGCTGCCCTCTCGCGCTCCCGCGCCTCTCGCGCTTCCGCTGTCATAGGCCTCGGCCTATTGTTCTCACGCTCGAGTTATCGTGTGATCGCTGTGTCTCGCTCGCGTTACCGTGGATCCCGATATCACTCTCGCTCTCGTGTTCGTGCGTCTCCTCTCGTTCGAGTATCGTCGACTCGTGTGTTTCGTGTGTGCTATCCTCGATAGAATTTCGAAAGGAATTTTTTTCAAGTTGATACTTCGATTGATGCGTATTATTAACGTTCTCGAGTTGTAGTGCATATGTGTGAGTTCTCGTGGCATCGTCAGATGCAGTTCCCGGTCCTTTTTTGGATAAATTACGCGCTTTCGGTGAGTTTTTTTATTTATCGACGTTATCGTTCTCGTGTCGCGCTCGTGGTCGCTTGACTCGCTTTGATTTGACTCACGTGCGTGCGAATTCGTGGCTTCTTAGCCACAATACTAATTTTCGTTCTCGATTAAAGTAACATTGAGGTTTCGATCTCCGTTTTTCGTGTGCTATTCTATTGACCTCGGATCGCGACCCTTCTACCACAACCCGCATCTTGAGCAACCGTGCAATTCCGCAACCCTTCGCTCTCGCGAGTGCATCGACGTTAGCTCTCGTTCCATTTTAGTTTCCGTTTTGTTGTGTCATTCGTTTCGTCCTTGCGGAGGTCGTAGTTCCACCGACCTCCAGATTACCCCGGTTTGGTAATACCGGCGGTACAAAATTAACTGGCGTCCACCGGGACGCCGATGCATCCGCGAGGGTGGACGGCCGAAGGTGACGTAAGTTTTCGAGTTCGCGTTCTTTTTGAGTTTCGATTTCGCTCTTTTTGAGTTTTGAATTTTTTCTGAGTAAAGTTTAGTGTTGCGCTCGAAGTTACAGAAAACCCGTCACAAAGTATAGGCATTTTCGAAGACAACTTTTCTCAAATGCTCTATATTTTTCAATTACGGAATGACCCGAATTCCACCAAATTGGTGCCGCATAAGTTAGTATTGGTCGTATCAGCAACATATATAGTATTATCTTAGTTTTCGCAGTTAGATGTTTGTTATAAAAAATCGGACTATTCGGAATTGCAACTTTATTAATTGAGCCGGGCTTGGTGGTTTCAATTTCAAAATTTTTGCAACCTTTTTTTGTATTCTACCAGAGCGAGTCAAGCGGTTTTCTAAATAGGATTGTTTCACATTTAGTGGGATTAAGCCGCAAATTCCACGAAATATAATATTGGTTGACTTTCTCTACAATCGTTTCAAGCTCGTTTTGTACGTCTGTTGCTCTGTTGCCCTTTTGATAAATGATTACATCATCTGCAAACGCAATTGCCGAGGTTTTACCATTGTCATTAATACCAAATAGTTTTAAAATATCACAGCTAAAAATATTAAATAAAATTGGCGAATTGACTATGTCTTGCTGTAGGCCTTCGGTAATATGAAAAGTTTCTGATCATGTGGCTGAGCCGTCCCAAGTTATGAACGCTTTGTTGCTTATCATATTCCAAATAATATGTATAAGGCATTCTGGAAAGCGTTTCTTTTTCAGTTTATAAATGAGACCGTTCAACCATACCGAGTCAAACGCTTTTTCTAAGTCTAAAAGCGCAGCTCCTACCAGCTGACTGTCACTGACTAGTTTATTCACGTCCGATAGCAGTTTGTGTATCGCATGCGTTGTAGAGTGACGATGCTTGAACCTAAACTGCATATCCGGAATGATATTATTATTATTACAAAACGAGACTATAGTATCGTTTATTACAGCTTCGTAAACTTTACTAATACTCGGCGTGAGGCTAATGGGACGATAGCTCGAAGGATCGTGAGGATTTTTGTTTTTTTTTTAAGTTCGGCAGAACTTTCGCCGTTTTCCAACCGCTCGGAAAATAAAAATTATTCAACGCGTTATTAAATAGCGTTGTACGCTCAATACGCTCTAATCACTCGTAAAGGCAAATGTTTTAGAATAATAGTCGGAGTGTTATCCAAACCGCACGAGGTTTTATTGGGGAGTCTCTTTAAAAAAAATTACATAGAATGCAAGTTACACAGTATATTTGCAGGATCATATTCACGCAAGGGCGCTGTTGCTCTATTGATGCTTGTAAACATTGAATAGGTGCTACCGTTTTCACTTGCCGTGACGAACTGTATTTTGAGCCTATCTGCTTCCGCATTCTTGCAACCGGGTACCTCTGTTCAAATAAAGTGGTGAATTAATAGATTCGTAAAACGCACCAATCACGTTGAGTTTATCAGACGTAGTATTAAATACATAATTATCATTATGTGTATCCGCGTTATCAATGTTGCAAGTACTTCGACGAAGTAATGCGTGATTATTTCTATTTACATAGATACTATCCACTTTAAGCGCTTGCTTATGCCGCAGCAATCGGTTAACCAGAGGAAAGAATGTGTCTGTTTTATGATAGTCGATTTTTTTAATTTGCTTTGTCCAATAATTCTCAGTTGCCACGTGGAATTCGGTTTGAAGTGCAGCTCTAGCTTGTATTAACGCTATTTTAGCAATACGTGTAATCGCCAAATTCGCATATGGATCCCGTCTATGTAATTTATGCAAAAGAGAGACAATTCGAGATTTCTTTTTTTGCAAAGTCAAAATACTGTCATTAACACAACGAAGCGCCGAGTCCCTATTACGGATAGTCGGTACTGTGCTTACGATATTTTCAATTAGATGGTCGTTTATTAATATTAAGTATTCATCAATCTCTTGGCGTGAAAGGTTCCTACAATCCGAGATCTCGACTCTAAACGATCGATCTAGCCTATCAGTAAACGTGGTCCAATTAGTCGCCTTGTAATTATATCTAGGCTTGGAGATCAGTGCGACTGGAGAGAGGGCGAATTTCTCGCTACATTGTATTGTGAGAGAAATGGCAGTGTGGTCACTATCGTACGGAAGCGTTTCGACTTTATTATTAACGCAATCGGATATATTTAGCCTCGCATCTGTAAGAGCTATATCGAGAAACGACTGTGCCGGTTTAAACGTCGGCTGATTCGGTGTTATTATTCTGAGTTTATATTCAATGCCACGGTTGTTCTCCCACTGAGCTATATATCGTCCTCTCTCGTTGTCGACACGGTCGCCCCATGCCACACGACGAGCATTTAAATCTCCAAACAAAACATAATACATATTATCACGATTTAATTTTAATTTAGTAAATAGAGTTTCGAGTTCTTTAATAGCTAACTTCCTATTATCATTAGTAGCATATGCACCTATTATATTGTTACGATTACGGAATGAATGGTACACCGTTTATTACGAAAAGGAATGCGAAAGAGCGTTTATTAGATCCGAATAAATAATCTCGATGTTTATAACCGTTCGCGGTACGTCCGTGCGTATTGAAGTCTCAGTCAAGACTGTTAAAAAGACTACGATCGTCGTGAAGCTACGTGAAGTCCGTTCGTCAGTTGTCAGATCCGCACGAGCGGATCTATTCTCATTCCCGTGTTCCCGCATAAACGGCCGATAAAGAAGGGTAATCATCCAATATTCGTTACACTACCCCCCTCCCTTTGAGTTGCCGCCCCGGCAACTCCCTGACCATCTGAGATGTGGTTGCCATGGTCCATCCAGATCTATTCGCGACCTAACTACGCTGCCCTGTCATTTACCCAAGTCCCGAGGGAAAACCATGGTTAAAAAACCTGGGAAGAGCAGCGTGTACATTTCCAAAACTAAAAACTCTAATAAATTTTAATTAAAAATCTCTGTTTCTGTTTTTTCGTGTAAATCCGTCTTTAAATTATCTAACTGAAGTTTTTAATTTCAAAATTTTCAGTTTTCTTTCTTGCATCATAAGCATCAATCCAATCTTCAGGTGAAGTTATCCTCGAAATTATCCCTTGAATATCCCGCGAAGAATGGAATTCGTAAACCTCCGGATGTAAGGAGTCCGGGATTTGGGATAGGGATACCCGGGAAACCGTCAACCTGTGACAGAAAGCGTAAAAGCGTAGATCTCTGAAAATAAAAAGATTTCCTGAAAAATAAAATCGATATCACTCTTTGTCATTCCCTAAGCGGTGTCCATATTTCTTATTCCTTATCTACTTTTTCAATTGGAACAACTACCCGGAATATCCGTCGTTAATGGTTATTTTTAGGAAAGATTTTCTTTTATCATAATATATCGGTCACTATCCTTTAAACAATATAGTGTGCTCAAACCCTCATACTGTTCTAGTGAAACACGATCTCAAACTATCAAACAGACTCGTCCTCGGAAATCCAAAATATTCCACTAACAAAGATTATGATCAGTAATTTAAGTCAGTTAAGTAATATTCTCGATTCACAGTCAGCGGAATACCGATCAAGTGTTATCAACAACTAACCAAGCCCAGTCAGACGTTCAATACCCAGTAAAAATGATTCTCCGATAACCCTTGCAAGACGCCCTTCTACACTTTACCGGGTGTATAATGAAGAAACGTCCAAGGCTCCAGCCAAGCAATCGACTTTCCTCCATTAACGTCTCTGAACTATCAACTCTAAATTCCTAATTTCCAAAAAGTGCTAATCTGTCTATGTGGACAATCATAAATTTTCCACGAGGAAGTGTTTGAAGTCTATATACTACATCGTTGATTTTGGTTTTAACTACATAAGGTCCTATCCAATCTCGTTGCAATTTGGGGCATTTTCCTTTCACTTTATGGGGGTGATAAAGCCAAACCTGTTGTCCGGGTTTAAAGGAAAGCATATGTGACTTTAAATCAAACTTTGATTTCATTTTGTCGCTCTTTACCGTGAATTGCTTTCGAACTTTCTCATGAACGGAGTTCAATCTTTCCTTCAGTTCGTCCACAAATTCAGGAGGATGACGAGTTTCAGGATACTCATCATCTGGATTTCCACGAAGAAGTTCTAATGGTAATTTAAGTTCCCTACCCATGAGTACCATTGCCGGAGAAAATGCTGTTGTTTCATGTTTTGATGAACGATAAGCTAATAAGAAGAGGGGAATCCATTTGTCCCAATCTTTTTGATTTTCTGAGACAAACTTTGATAGATATTCAAGAATTGTCCTAGTCAACCTTTCAACTAGACCATTGGATTGAGGATGCAATGGGGAAGTTCTAGTCTTTTTAATTCCTAACAGAGTCATAGATTCCTTGAAGAGGTTTGACTCAAAATTTCTACCTTGATCTGAATGAATTTCGAGGGGTATGCCAAATCGAGAAAATACTTCAAAAACTAAAGTTTCAGCTACTGTTTTGGCCTTAAAGTTCGGAAAAGGAAAAGCCTCTGGCCATCTAGTGAAATAATCCGTTACTACTAAGAGATATTTGTTGCCTGAAGAAGATTTAGGCAAAGGTCCCAGAATATCGACAGCAATCCTTTCTGTTGGATGGATTGGTGCGGCCCGAGGAAATAACTCTACTCGGATTTATTAAGAAGTTTTTATTATCGTAAAACACTCGTTTAGATAGAATAATAAAACACGCTGTGCATATCGTCCGCACTCTTTCGTCTCGAACAACGAAGTGAGGCGCAGCGCTGCGGCCCGCGTCTCGACGGAGGTGGGAGAGGTAACAGGGCCGTATAGCAAGGGCGCCTATTCTAACACTCCCTCCCGCTCTTGCGTTGGCTCTCGTTACTTCTTACCTCCTGTAACAGATATCATAATAATTATAAAACAGACGTTGTCAACAATCAAATACTTATTCACGCTCATTTCGCTCATTCGTGAATTTCTCTCGTTACTTCAGTGTTTTGCTCGTTAATCTCTCATTTATTCATAATTTCGCTCGTTAATCTACTATGCAACTCAAACGAAAGAGGTTTGGTCATAATGTCCGCAATCTGCTCTTTGGAAGAAATCCATTTTATTTCTACCAATTTTCGCTGAACACAATCTCGTATATAGTGTTCTTTGATCTCAGTCATGTGTCTCAATTTGCCACTACCCCTCATTTTTGCGCTTGCTTCGGCCGCTTTGTTGTCACACCAAAGTGTGATCGGGCAAAAGGAGGTATTGAATACCAGCTTGAGTGAATTATCCAGAGCTATCAACTCCTGACATGCTTCACTCATTGCTACGTACTCGGCTTGACATGTAGACAAAGCAACATATGATTGCTTGTGAGTTTTCCAAGCAACAGCATCACCGTACAGTTTAATGATGTACCCGCACGTCGTAAGAGACCCTTTGCAGTCGGCAAAGCTCGCGTCTGAGTAAGCTTGCATATCATTTTGATTTCCAACAAATCTTAACCCCAGATCCTTCGTACCATTAAGGTACCTGAACACTCGTTTAACCATTTGCCACTCATTATTTGTTGGTTTGACTTGGTGTCTGCTTAGTACGTTAACCGTGTACATTATATCCGGTCTTGTCGCGTTAGCCAGATATAAGAGACTTCCAATTGCCTCTCGGTATAGACTGTTTTCTATAGGTTTACTCTCGTTTAATTCTTCTCGTACTTTCCTTTCTTTATTAGCAACTTGCGTAGTTACCATCGGAGTGCGTTGCGGATGCATTTCTTCGAAGTTAAACCTTTTCAAAATCTTCACGATATACTGCTCTTGTTTCAGATTAATCTCTCGTTTTTCTCTCGTTCGATCGATTTCAATTCCCAAAAAGGATTTCGGTGAACCAAGATCTGTAATTTTAAATTCGCTTCGTAGTACAGTCGTGATCTCTAGCAATTTTCGCTCGTCATTGCTAGCTACCAGCATGTCATCGACATATAGCAGTAGAATCAAGACTTTTTCTCGTTTTCGCCACGTAAAGAGGCAAGGTTCGGCATCGTGAGACTTTAATCCAGCTCTTTTCGCCACTTCAGTAAATCGCATGTTCCATCGTTTCGGGGTTATGCGTAAACCGTATAGGGCCCGTTGCAATTTACATACTTTTGTGCGGCGTATAGTCTCGTCATGTTCCGTACCTTCGGGTATCTCCATGTAAATATCCTCGTCTTTTGTACCGTACAGGAACGCAGTTTTGACATCTAGCTGAATAACATCTAGATCGTATTTATTGATAATCGCAAATACAGACCTTACCAGAGCCAATCGAGAAACTGGGGCATACGTTTCCGTTAGATCGTACTTCGTAAGATCCTTGAATCCTCGAATAACCAGCCTGGCTTTGTATTTGGTAAGTCTACTCGTGTCGTATTTTCTCTTAAATACCCATCTTGAGTCTATCACGTTAGATCCTTTTTGTTTCGATGTCAGTTCAGATCTGTCGACTAATGTCCAGACTCTGTTCTCTTTCATTGACCTTAACTCTTCGTTAATCGCCTCTTGACATTTGCATGTCTCTCTCGTTTGCATAGCTTCTTTATAAGAGGACGGATCACTATTAATTTCGGCCAACAGTGCGTGATAACTCGTGTCGCTCATTTCACTCGTTACGTCGGGTATCACAGCTTTTTCTCTCTCATTTCGCTCGTTTACAAGTGGAACCTCGTCGTTTCTAACTCTCTTTAGAGTTTCTGAGTCGATCGGTTTTTTTCTTGGTCTGCCTCTCTTTCTCTTAATCTCTCCCTCCGTTTTTGAGATTTCAGACGGTTTTTTGCTCGTTTCTCGTCCGAATTCAACAAACTAATTTTCTTTGTTGATTTCGTCAGACTCAAAGACCCAACTTTTAATGCTCTGTTTGCGATATTTATCTCCGTAAACAAGCTTCTCGTTGAAGCGGACATCTCTGCTCTCGTAGAACTTCCCTTCTTCAGGTCTAAGTAGGACAAATCCCGAAGGAGTATATCCTACAAGAATCGCTCGTTTACCTATGCTTCCAAATTTTGGTCCTACCCCGCGTAGAAAAAATTAGTATGGGATTGACTCTGGGAGGACGATGGGCGAGAGGCTGGGATTTGTTTGGGATTGAATCTGGGAAGCACTATGGGCAGTCATCTGGGTTTTGGGACCCGGCTAGATGGTTTCCCAGACCTTTTCCCATAACTTCAGTGGACCGGGGGAATCCTCGTGCAATCAATCCCATACGCTGATCCAGAATCTCTCCCAGTCGTCGCGTACGACTAGGAGAATTCGCGCGCGATCAATCCCATACGCTTTTCCAGACACTCTCCCAGTCGTCCCGTACGACCCGGGGATCCTCGCGCGATCAATCCCATACATAGAATCCCATATTATGTGTAAATGAAAGAAGAAGAAAAAATAGATTTTGTCAAATGGAAGGAAAAAATGAAAAACGAAGAAATATGCCCAAACTAATTTTTTTTCGGCGAATATGAGTTCACCGAGCAAAGTTAGGCGCTGTAGTACATAATTGGCGGTTAAATTTCGTTTAAGGATGCAAAAATATTGTGATGTACTGGAAAAAGCTTGGATAGACAAATTAAAACATCTATGTGAGACTCATCCAATACTTTACAATATTTTTGGGACCAACATCGAATTTCAAACGCCGATTACGTACAGCAGTATTTAACTTTGCTCGGGGAACTCGTATCCGTCGAAAAAAATTAGTTTTGGGCATATTTCTTCGTTTTTTATTTTTTCCTTCCATTTGACAAAACCTATTTTTTCTTCTTCTTTCATTTACACATAATATGGGACTCTATGTTTGGGATTGATTGAACGAGGATTCCCCTGGTCGTACGCGACGACTGGGAGAAAATCTGGAAAAGCGTATGGAATTGATTGCACGAGGATTCCCTCGGTCGTACCCGACGGCTGGGAGAGAATCTGGAAAAGCGTATGGGATTGATTGCACGAGGATTCCCCCGGTCGTCCCCGACGGCTGGGAGAGAATCTGGAAAAGTATATGGGATTGATTGCACGAGGATTCCCCGGTCTACTGAACCTATGGGAAAAGGTCTGGGAAACCATCCAGCCGGGTCCCAAAACCCAGATGACTGCCCATAGTGCTTCCCAGATTCAATCCCAAATAAATTCCAGCCTCTCGCCCATCGTCCTCCCCGAGTCAATCCCATACTAATTTTTTCTACGCGGGACGTTTCTTTGAACTTTCATATAAGCCAAACACCCGAAACGTTTCAGTTGATTGATGTCAAAACTTTTTCTCGGTACAAACCTCTGAATAGGTATCGCCATATCAATCGATTTATGCGGAGTCCTATTATAAGCATATGTGGCTGCTCCAAGAGCCAGATCCCACATGTTTTCTGGCAGTTTTGAGTCATACATGTATGCTCGCACCTTTTTCTGAATGGTTTGATTGAATCGTTCCGCTACTCCGTTGTGCTCTGGAGTATCCGGACTAGAAAATCGTGATTCAGCACCGATTTTCTTCAAGACTTCAACCGTGTATCCTCCGGTGAATTCAGTGCCTTGATCGGATTGTAGGTAGCAGACCTTAGCATCGAAACCTAGAAGATTTCGGCCACTCTTGATGAATGCCTCTAGACATTCCCCAGTCTCGCTCTTTGACTTCATAGGATATGCCATAGCTAACCTGGAATAGTCGTCTATGAAAACCGAAATATATCGATATCCCTTTGGATGCGTCTGAGGACTTATTGGACCCATGGTATCGGCGTGTATTATCTCAAAAGGTTTTGCCGCTCGTTCTCTCGTTTTGCTGAAGGGTAATTTGTTAAATTTTGCCATCATACAAATTTCGCAATCTCTTATCGACTCATCAAACTGAGCATTGCGCAGGCTTTTATTGTCCGGAAACATCCTTTGCATTGCTTTTAGATAATCTAAGGAAGCATGTCCAAATCGTACATGCCACAACAAAGCGTTATTTTTGTCTGTAAATTTTTTGTATCCCTCGTTAAATGGCGTTTCATCGTTCGCCAATTTTTCAGCCTCGATATCATCTACGTTACTGAATTTTCGGTCCCAGACTGATGCATCAAACTTGAAATTTTGAATGACCGGTGCGACTACTTCGCTCGTAGTTTTCTGACCGTGTGAATTTATCGTCTCGTTAACAGGTTCATTTGCCACCGGTATATCAGTCGTAACGTTCGTTTCTGTTTCGTCAGACCTCTTTTGAATTGCAGCGTCAATTGATGTTGGATCTGCATCTGTTTATGATTTGTCTACAATTTTAGTCTTGCTACGAGTCATGTATCTAGGTTCGCCATCGGAACTCTCTGTCGTTAAGTAAGCTATCGTTTTCATCGTTTTGCTCTCGTTCAATCGTTGACGTTCATTACTCGTTTGATCTACTTCTAACTCAACTATCCAGAAAGGTTGTTGATAAATTCCCTTGATAAATGACTCGTGCGAGATAGGATCGAAAATGTGGATTTCTCGATTGTCTAAGTAAATACTTAGTCCCATATCTGCAAACTTTCTCAATAACAAGAGGTTTTTTGACAAAGCTTCGGCACGTATAACGTTTTCTAAGCTCATTACCTGATCGTTACTCAATGAGCTTCCTTGTTCGCACATCTTATCGAACTTTTCTTAGTTTCATCGAACGTTTAGAAAATGAGCTTAGAATTCGTTAGATGCTCCGTAGCACCCGAATCAGCCAAAAACTTTATAAAGGTATTCGTAACATCGCTCTCATTAGTCGATGAATTTACTGCACTCGTTGTACTATAATTAATTATATTTACCTCTGTATTACCTTTATAGGGTTTGTTTCCACTTTGATTCTCCTTTGAGTCATCTCGGTTTCTCATGTCTTTATTTTTCTGCTGACCTCCATGTCCTTTGTCAGACATTTTAGCTCGTTTTGCGGAGTTCTCGCGACTCGTGTTGCTGAACTTGCGTTTACCACGGAAGCCTCCTCTATTACCGATACGATGAGGGTTGTTCCTGAGATGTTGTCTCGAAGATGACGAAGACTTCGACGACGACCCCTGTTCATTCTGTTTTGCTAACCTTGCGGAACATTCTCTAGCGATATGTCCGATTTTACCGCACTCGTAACACTTCGTTTGATTGTCATTAGGACATTCGTCTCTGTGATGACCCTGATCGCCACAGCCATAACATCGATTTTTAGGATCATGTCTTCTGACATTCAATGCTGTGGGCTTCGTATCACTCGTTTGGGTCTTGTTGGCTTCGTGCTGTATGATAAACGCCTTCAGCTGATCGTACGTCAATCCTTTGCCAGTTGAATTCGTCGTCATGAATTCAATGGATTGAACTTGAGGTATAGCGGAAGTTATCGCATTAAAAAACGCATCTCTCTTTTCATCATGCGAGAGAGGGTTTACGTTTGGTAGACTATCGTAATTTCGTACCAATTCCTCGAAGCGATCCCAAAACTCCGCTGCCTTCTCTGTGCTCGGAACATACTCCATGTTATAGAGCCGTTTTCGAATCGTCATAGAAGTCAAATTCGACTCACATCGTTTGATTTCTCGGATCTTGTTTAAGATTTCAACTGGATCCTTGATTTTATCAATTTTCGAATAATAGTTTTGATCCAGTCTGTTGATCAGAATATCTCTAACCTTAAAGACGTGTTTTTCTCTCGTCGCATCGTCAACTGTGAAGTTAGGTTTCTCATCCGAATTAATGATATAGAGCAAATCTAAGATTCGCAACTCGGATGTCAGAAAGTCCATAAAATGCTCGAATTTCGTTTGACTCGTCAACTTGTATTCGCGTTTATTCGAATCTTTGCCCACGAGCTCCACTCGTATCTTCTCGCTTGTTTCTTTTACCACATCAGATCCCGAAGACTTTGATCTACTTTCGTTATTATTTGAGTTGATTCCCACTCGTTTCATTTCGTTTTGAATCAACTCGATTATCTCGTGACGACCTACTCCAGGTGCAGTATTGCTCGTTCCTGCATTAGCTGAATTAGCCGTTGGAGTTACCGTATTCGGTTCGTCTCTTCGCTCGGTGCTTCGAGGATCATGACCGCTTGATGTACGAGAAGAATGCTCGTTAAGCTTATCGACGAGGGTAGTTATTCCTTTTATGAAAATGACTTTCATGTCATTTTGTGCGGCTGTCATTCCTTCCAATGCCTTGGTAACATTGTTCAAAGCATCGATAGTTTTGTCTCCATGGCTCGTTTCGTTCGTTGTGTACGACTTATTGCTGTCAGTATCACCGTGGCTTGATTCAGCGTCATCGTTCTTTCCGTTAGTATCGTTCGGATTGTTAATACTGGTAGGCATGGTCAGAGTTGAGCCCTCTCGTTTTATATCGTCAATGGCCTGCAGTACAACTCTCCTTTCTCTTTCTCCAAGGGTGTTCAATCCTGTAAATCCAACACTCGTTTAAACAACCCTTCTTACAAGAAGAACTATTGCTTACTATTCCCTTAACCGAACACAAGCTAATTAAATAGAAGCGAGTTGAGCTCTGAGGTTTCCGAACACAAGAATACCACAGCACCCACCCATATTCCCACAATGTCAGAGCGCACGGCGGATAACATTGAAAGAAATCTCTCTTGAATCTGAGCGCGCATTATTGCATCCAATCTATGAAATTTCTACAACATTTGCACATCCACACGATTTCAGAGCGCACAGCGGATAAAATCGCATAAATAATACAAACGGCAAAATTCACAAATATTATTGCCAATCGTTTACCAATCGTTAATTAATCTCTCGTTATTTTACCGCTCGTTAATCTTCTATTAATTTTACACTCGTTATTTAATAGAAGAATCAATCAATTTTTAAATTTTACCTATTGGATATTCTGCGCCAGATTCAGCTCGAAAAATGATTCTGTCGTCAACTTGAGTAACAGTGATTTTTTGCTCCTGATGAACTTTGCTGAATTCAAAAATCTCGTTGTGCGTGTGATAGAATGCCAGTAGAGTCAGTCTATCTGTGAGAACATGTACATAATTAGTTATCGAAATATACATAAATATATTCTTCGATTGGAACTCGATGAGACCTCATAGAAGAATTTTTCTTTTATATATTCGCACTCGTTTATGCCTCGTATTTATTCTCTCGTTTGTCGTGCGTAACGTACAAAGCTTTAGGAAATTTATAGTTCGAACTTTAATTGAATTTTTGAAACAATGAGACTTTGAACTTCGTCAAGTTATAGTTCTGTACAATTGAAGGAAAGAAAACTGCATTCGCATATTTTTCCTCGCAGCGAGAGTTTCTCCCTCACACACCTATACCGGCGCCAGTATGTGTGTGCATGTGACATATAGAATTTTCGTCAAATATTCTTAGAATATTTTGCGTTTCGTTATTCACTCGTTTTCTATATGTATATTCGACCATTCGTATATATCGTGATACATCGTTTTTGTTCAGTATATGTAAATATAAATAAATATATATACATATATGCCGATACGCGCTCTCTCGTTCTCTCGTTCACTCGTTCATCGTCATCGCTCTTTCTCTCGTTAACACTTCGTTAAAAACGCTCGTCATTTTCTCGTTGTTTACATGCGCGTCTCAGGCGTCTACGCGATTGCTCGGTTTGTTTACAACGTGAGCCGTTACACGTTGTTTATACCGGCACGGGCCTCGCGCGCGACGTTCCCGGAATCGGACGAGTCTCGGCTTGTTTCTGGCTTTGTTCGTCGAGATCGAGAATATTCTCTACATGGCGGCCATTTTGACAATAAAAAATTTCTTTTCTTGCGCTACCGACTTCCGTAATATGACACAATTGTCAATTCAATTATCAGGATCACAAATTTTCTATCGTTAAGTTTCACGGATTTTCTCTCATTAATCTTCACCAATTTTCTCTCGTTAAATTTTACAGATTTATTGTTGTCATTGAACGTCTCGACTTTTCTCTTGTCTCATTAGTTCCCGCACTGAGATTTTTCATGTCTCGTACTTACCGCTCTGTTTCGAAACAGTCCCAGTCGTCTCCTCGTTCGCTGCCATTTTTCCGAACGCAGAGCGTCTTCCCTCGTACGCGCTCAACACTTCATATACGTTGCAGCCGTTTTTTCCGTTCGCACACTTTTCAACGGTTCACAACGATTTTTCGCACTCGCACAGTCGAAGCGTGGGTGGGCCCATAACCTGTTGGATGGATTGGTGCGGCCCGAGGAAATAACTCTACTCGTATTTATTAAGAAGTTTTTATTATCGTAAAACACTCGTTTAGATAGAATAATAAAACACGCTGTGCATATCGTCCGCACTCTTTCGTCTCGAACAACGAAGTGAGGCGCAGCGCTGCGGCCCGCGTCTCGACGGAGGTGGGAGAGGTAACAGGGCCGTATAGCAAGGGCGCCTATTCTAACACTTTCGAAAGGACTTCCAACGTTGTAGACTTGGAGTTCTCCTTTATTTTTAGAACGAGGTCCCTTTTTGGCGAAGCAGATGGTGCATTTTTTGCAGCATTCCTCCACATCTGGCTTACAAGATGCCCAGTAGTACTGTTGGCGAATCTTAGCCAAGGTCTTATTAATGCCGAAGTGTCCACCGGAAGGAGAATTATGAGCTTCCGAAAGAATTTGACGAACTATTCCCTTAGGAACAACTAATTGATAAACAATGTGAGACATATCCGGTGATTCCCATCGCCGGAACAGAAGATCATCTTTCAAAACTAACGAATCCCAATGTAAAAGATAAATTTTGAAGGAAGGATCGAAATGAGAGATATCAGACCATTCCGGTAGTACGTTTCTCTGTTTGAAGCTTATTATCGAATTAAGAATAGAATTTGCCCTCTGTAATTCGTACCAATCTAATCCTTTATCGATAGAACAAACCGTTCTACAAACTGACTTCTCTACTTCGATATCTTTTTGTTCAATACGACTACACTGTTTGCAAATCTCGTCGCAAGGTCGTCTCGATAATCCGTCAGCGATCCCATGAATACGACCCGATCAATGCTTAATTTCAAAATCATATTGAAACAGTGTTTCTAACCATCTAGCTACTTGTCCTTCTGGATTTTTAAATGACAACAACCATTGAAGTGCAGAATGATCGGTTCGTATGGTAAACCTCCTACCGATCAAGAAATAACGAAAATGTTCAACTGCCTCGACTATAGATAAAAGTTCCCTTCTAGTTACACAATAATTCCTTTCTGCGTTGCTCAAAGTTTTGCTGAAATAAGCAATAACTTTTTCCTCACCTAACTGAATTTGTGACAAGACTGCCCCTATACCGCTATTCGAAGCATCGGTGTCAAGGATGAAATAGTCAGTAATGGTTGGAAAAGCCAAAATAGGAGAAGAAGCCAGTGCGCATTTCAACGTATCGAAAGCGCTCTGTGCTTCTTTACTCCATTCAAATTTGGTTTTTTCCTCTGTCAAACGATGTAGCGGTTTAGCAGTGGTAGCAAAATCCTTCACGAATTTCCTATAATACGATCCTAATGACGTGAAACTCCTTACTTCTTTTTTATTCGTGGGTACTGGCCAGTTTATAATAGCCGACGTTTTTTCTGGACAAGTTTTAATACCGGAACCTGTTAAAATATGGCCTAAATAGTTGACTTCTTTTTTATTAAAAATGCACTTTTTAGGATTGGCTTTTAAGTTAGCTTTTCGTAGTCGAAGTAAAACTTGTTCTATATGTTTCAAATGTTGTTCGAAAGTTTTACTATAAATGATTATATCGTCCAAATATACTAAACAATTTTTCCAAGTTAATCGTTGTAGAACTACGTTCATTAATCGAATGAAAGTGGCTGGGGCGTTACAAAGTCCAAAAGGAAGTACTTTAAATTGCCAAGATTCACACCCTAGCGTAAATGCTGTTTTTTCTTTATCTGCCGGATCAAGTTCTACTTGCCAATATCCACTTTTCAAATCTATAATCGAGAACCTGTTTCCACCGCCAACAGCTTCCAAAATTTCGTCTATCCGGGGAACAGGATACGAATCTTTTTTTGTTGCGCTTTTTGTTGAGCATCCTATAATCTATACAAAATCTAGTCGAACCATCTTTTTTTGGTATAAATACAGGTCGTGAAATAAACGGACCATTACAGGGTTCGATGACACCCTGTTCCTTCATTTCTTCCACTAATTTAATCGCTGTATCTCTATAATGAATGGGTATTCGAAGAGGAGCGAGTTTAAATGGCTTAGCGTCTCCAATATCAATTTTATGTTGAATGTAAGTGCATAATCCGAGATCATTTGAATCTTTCGCGAAAGTGTCTGAAAAATTTACCAGAAGTTTCTCAAATTGATTTTTCTGTGATACGTTGTAACGTTAACCTTTTCTTCCGATGCCTCGCACTCGGTTTCAAGGATCGCGTTAGGAGTTCGGGGCGAACGAAAAATCGTTAGACGTGATCGATTTGGTGAAAACAATAAATTTTATTCAAAAACACATAAAACATCTCCAATACAATAATTAGGTTTCCTTATTACCGACGCTTACCTTATTCATCGCCTTAAACGTACAGTGAAACACACTCGAGTTCCTGTCAAAACTGTAATTCTTACTCGACTATTGATACAATATTAGTTTGTCGCGGATGGCGCTAAAAGAACAAAAAATTATCTCGAAAAATAGGATTTTCCCCGTAATATCTTGTTTTTTTTACACGCAGGAACTATTACATACGAGATTCATCGAAGACTCTCGGACTAATGATAAATTTGACTTTTTACCGGCCGAGCTTTCCCTCTCGGCACAATTTATTTCGAAGCGCGTTAAGTTTAATTTTGGAATTGCGAGTCGCGGGTGAATCTACTTTAAGACATGAATTTTATTTTAGAAACTATTCTGCCGTGTCTACGAGATATCCCACGGAGATAGCGTGAGAAACTATCCTCACGTTATCCCGGCACTCGCAGTACAGGGCCGTCCTCGAAGAGTCCGGCTTCCACGGGATCGTAAATCGACTAGTGTCACCACGTGGTCGATCCGCGACTTGCTTCCGGCTCGCTCCCGTCGGGGATACCTCCCTATCGCGGTCCGTACTAGCTTGGACTTGGGATACAGGAATGTGGAAAGCTTCGTCACCGATAGCTTCCCGCACCCTGGTTCGGGAAATTAGAGTACTCGTAGAGTCAACGTCACCAAAGGCTCTTCGGACCCGGAGGTACAAAAAGGAAAAATTACCTGCTCGCCGTCGCCGGTGGAACTGGTGGCGATTCACATTAATTATTGAGAAAATCTTCAGAATGCGGAATCTCGCGTCACCTCGTCAATTAACCGCGGATACTTCATTCTCGGGAAAATAAGAAAGAATGCGAAATCTCGCGGCTACTCCGTAAACTTACCGGGTACTTATGAGATACTGTCTCAACGCTCCTCCGGACCCAAAAACTTCCTTCCAGGATGTTATTGGGGCCTTTTTCGGACTTCCATTCAGATATTGTTCATCGTCATTTTTTTTTTTTTTGATTCTCAAAATAAGGGAAATTAAATAAAATTTGAAACAAGGTAAACTTCACTTTGGCTTTTATTAATTGCCCGAAAAACTCATTCGAGATTTTTTTTTTTTTTTAGAAGTCTTAAGTCACCTAAAAATTATTTTTTTATTTATTTTTTTTTAATTTTTTTTTCTGAATGTATATACGGTGTACTACATACACACCAAATTTTAGATCGAAATTAAAAAAATTACCGAAGTTAGAAGCATTTTAGTAATATTAGAAATGAATAATGCGTGAAAAAAAAAAAAAAAAAACGGAAATGCAACACTAACAATGCCGGAATACCGCATCTCCGCACGTTTCTTTTTCTTCTAATAAGAAGAACAAAAAACATCGAGAAAGAAACATAAAAAAAAACAATCGATGTCGAAACTGCTTTCGGTAGGTAACGGTTTACCGACCAAAGGGTCGTTACGTCTAATCGATGCGACTCAGATTATCGCCGCTACCGCGCTTTGTTTTGAGTCTGCGATACACCGGCGTAATGTAGCAACGATGATTTTTACTCGATTGTGTCAATCGGGTAAAAAACTGCGCTTGTAAACTCGGTGTAATTAGTTATGTGTCAGTGTTCACAGTTTTTCCGAATGAACGGAATATATTCTGTATTTTTGCCCGCAATAGTGCAAAAATGATTTTCACAGTGACAGTGTCGCAACGCGAAAAGTCTCGCAGAATTAACCTCCTTTTTAAACGTCACATTTGACGTAAGAGTATTTTTTTTTATTTTTTTAACATTTTTTTGCATTTACGAGGTTTGTGAAATGAAAAAAAAAAAAAAAGAAACAAAAAAAAAATGTAAGTTTTATGTAATAGAAAAAAAAGGTGCACATTTTTATGTAACAAAAAAAATATAAAATTTTTTTTTTTTTATTGTGAATCACCCAAGTTGGTTATTTTCATTAATCTGTGAAATGCAGTTTTTGCCACTTATATTTTTCTTCGCTTGCCGCAGGTTTCAGAGAGAATGGCCCCACCAATTTTGGATTGCGACGGCTCATTTTCTTCGTAACAGTCAGTGTTACGGAACGAGTGCGGACATTTTTCATGCGATCAAGAATGGATTTATCGCAAGCCATTATGTGAGTGGTTACGAGACAAAAAGTGGAAAAAGTGAATTTTTTGGTAGTTTTTAACTCATAGCTTCGCCAGCGAAGCTTCAAAAAAAAATCCCCGCACTCGTTCCACAATAAACTCTATAACGAAGAAAATAAGAGGTCGCAAGCAAAGATTGATGCTTTCGTTCAGTCCGAAAGCTGCGGCAAAGGAAAAATGTTTGACCGTTGTCCATAACACTGGAATACACTGCAGGTCTCCAAAAAAATTTACAGCGGTAGTCTAACATATATATATTATGGAGGTAAAGTAGAATTTTTCATTACACTTATATATACTGGAAAAAATTTTTTTTACTTTTCGATTTTTTAGGTGACTCAGTCCCCTTAAATAGGGCACTGTCGGTATAGGGCTGCACAACTCTAAACAGGCACCCGGATATTTTTTTAACTTTCCTTCGCGTTTGAAGAATTTTAATGCATCCAAATCGACACAGATACTTAGTCAGAAAATCTATACCAATGCAGGTGATTGAATTTTTGTCAAAAAAGCTAGATTATCTTTAGTCTAGTGCATCACGGTATAATAAATATAGAGTAAAAGTAAAGTTTATTAATAAATTACCAATTAGTTTTTATAATAATATATTATAATTTTTGATGATATTACATTTTATAATTTATTACTTTACTTTACAGTAGGCGACCGCGTATTTCCAACTCAGATAATTCCAACCATCAGGTAAGTTGAAGAAAATACCATCGAATAAGTTGAATTCCGACCCTTCACCGGATTCTTCTACCTGCTCCGCGAGGCAACGGCGCGCTCCTTCCCTTTTGCATACCGACCAATAGAATCGTTGCTGCAATTTGTGTGACAAAGAGGGAACGCGGCGGAAAGAGATAATTTTCCAGTGGAAGGGACAGTGGGCAGGTATTCCAGCAGATACCAGAATATTCAACTTATCTGACTCTTCAACTTATCCGATCGCTTACTCTGCTCTGCTCCGCTCTGCTCTGCTCTGCTCTGCTCTGCTCTGCTCTGCTCTGCTCTGCTCTGCTCTGCTCTGCTCTGCTCTGCTCTGCTCTACTCTACTTTACTTTACTTTATCATTCATCATCGACGATGGATTTACTGAAAATTGCACTAGACTTGCAAACAATAAAGCTATACATATCTTTGAAAAGTAACTATGTGAATCGCTATATACCTATAAAACTAGTGTTCAAATCACTGTACCGCACAAGAATAATAATTTTATTATTCACTAACGTCTTTTCTCATTTATAATCTTTATTATTATTGTATACGAACAAAGCTCATTGGAAGGTCTGTACTGGTACTGGAAAAAAAAAATTGTTAATTCAATGGTCTGGTACTAGATGTTTTTATGCATAATCGTTACATTTAATGTACACATTCATGCATAACGACCACTACTAGAATATTAAATTTTTTACAAAGTGTAAACAAAATGGATCGTCTGGCACGGATTGAGCACTACACTATGTAGGCAAAACGTTATAAATTTGAACTCGGCGACGGCGCACAGCCATGCACACAGACGTTCGGATTAGTTCCTTTGTGTAGGTAGCAGGTAGGCGGAGCCTTTGGACTATTGTAGAGGTTCGGCTTGGACTATTGTCGAGGTTGGACTAATATAGAGGCGACTAATTTAGAGGTTTTACTGTATAAGAGAATTCGGTTATAACAATTTAAGCTTTTTCAAATTTGCTGTGTATAATGCTTTAGATAAAATAAAATAATGCTGCGAAAAAGAAAACTTTGGTTCGTAGACTTCATAATTGGAGTATCGGTGGAGTATCGGTCACGCGCGCGTTTAACTTGATAACGTAATGCAGGAATATTAACGATTTAAGGGGATCGAAAGATCCCGTTTCGAGAGTAACAAATCGCATTTATTAAATCAAACGGAAATTACGATTGATACAAATATTATTCGCGATTGAATGTGTGTGAATGAACGACTCTAGATTACAATGTTAACTTAATCGCGGAGGAAAGTCCCCGCTCTAGATGAGTCCGACTGAATAGTACGAAGATTGAAGTAAGACTGATTATCCCAATGGATAAAACGGGCCGTTGCGCGGCGGCCGAAAATGCTGATAGTGCACGCCACGCGCTGTCGCTAGGCGGACGGTGAATCCAGCATGAGGGAAACCTCGAAATGCTGATTAGACCGTGAGACAGAAGAGTGAGAATTCCGAGAGAGAGAGAACAGAATTATGCGTTTATAGGTAAAGTCGCGAGCGAATACGGATTAGCGAAATATGATATTAGTTATCCGGTCGGCTGATTTAGCGTCTCGGCTCTTTCCTTTGCGAGAGAAAATAATAAAAAGAAATAAATCATTTAAGGATAGAAAAATCGAAAATCCGTGTAGATTAAGGATCAGGACGTAACAGCACTGATAAAATATTTACGTAAAAATTAACAATTCAAATAACTAATAGCATTTGTTTATTTTGTCATCAGTATGAAACTAGTTGTGTTAATAAAATGTTGATTCGCGCTCGCAGACGTGATTGATAAAAAAAATTAAAAAACTAACTATTAAAAGATCGTATCACAAAACAAAGCTTCTTGAGGAAGCCAAAAGTGACAAACATACGTTTCCTACACAAAGAGCCGGGTAAACTATAATAAAAGAAAGAGAGGAAGCAATGTCTCAACGTAGTTGGCAGCTTTTTTTATATTCGGGGCAGTTTTGATTCGATGCACTATGTTGGTCCGAGCAGTTAGCGCATTTAACCTCGTTTGTCGGGCAGACCTCGACAGGATGCTCGTCGCTGCAACGTGCGACGAGCGAGTTTTACCCCTGCAATGCCCAGCAATGTGGCGGAAACGCTGGCATTTTTTACATTGGTTTAGTTTCATTTAAAGGGTTCGACCCTGCACCTTGCGTACCAGATTTTTAAGAATTTTGGAAGGATATTCCCTTGGAAAAATATCTTTATCGAGTTGGACTCAACTACCTCTGACTTTACTGTTTTTCCGTTTTCGTCGGTTTTTCTAGAAGACCAGCGCTTGATTTTTTCGATTTTAAGAATGTTTACACTATCCGATACCTCTTGGACGAACATCGTTGGGTTTGCGTCGTTGGCGATGTCCCTAGCTACCTTGTAGAACGGGATGTATGCTGACCACTTCAGCTCCAGATATTTTTTATTTGCGACTAGCGCGTTAGCAACTACTGCCGAAGGGCAAGTGATTTCAATTTTTGTTTTATCCAGGACTCTGACGTCCGCGATCTCCTGGGAAACACTGCCCAGATTAGTGATGCGAAATAACCGTAATTTTTTCGGCCGATCAAATGACAGTCAAAAGACCGTCAAATGACGGTCATAGAGCGTCATTTTTTTTTTAAATCCCATTTCTCTAAATAAAAATGACGGTCATTTCAAATCTCGTCATTTGACGGTCAAATGACCAATTAACACTACTTAGTTGCAAAATGACTCATTTTTTTTCGGTCATAAATTTTGGTCATTTTTTTGTATCTTTTTTGAGTAGTGAATTGCATAAAATATTTAGTTGCATCGGTAGAGTTAATTAACCGTCGTGTTAGTTCCTTTATTCTGAATAAAATAGACAATGCCTTTCATAATGTATTACAAACAATTCTATTTTTTATAACGACACGTATTTTTTACATATATTTTTTTAAACACAACGTAATATATTTCTTGTAGAAACTAATAAAGCTCTGTTGTCAGTCTTCAAATATTTGGACATCGGTCGATAATTTGATTCACTTCATGAACCCGATAGACTAGATCAATCTTTCATCGACTGCTTACAGATCTTCGAGATATTCCACATTTGAAAACTCTTCAACTTCGTCCGAGTCGACGAATCGGACAGTTCCGAGTCGGACAGTTCGGATATTTCGGATTCCGACGCTTCGTTTTCTTTTTCTGTCTCCTTCGTTACCTTCGTTTCACGCAAAAGCTTCACGTTATGAGCTATGTAAGTAATCATGCCGGCTCGTTTGTTGGACAGCCGATTTCTTTTCGACGAATGTATCCAGCCATACGTACTAAATGACCGTTCCGTAGATGCTGAAGTTGCAGGCAAACCTAATACTGGAACTGCAATTTTGCTCAGCAATGTCGTTTGGCAAATGCCTTTCCACCAATTTTCGGCGGAAGTCACCTGCATAGATTTTCGAACGTACTCGTGATGCCAGAACCCCACCATAGTTGTAAACTCCGTCTGCGAGAACTTTATCTTCGTCAAGCTTGAACTTCTTTGCGAGCTCCAAGATAAGTGATGAACCTTGTACGACCTGATCCTCGTTCAGATTTTTTCCCATCAACGACGGGTCGAGAATATTTGCTGCATAATGTATCGGCTGCATAGCCATACTTTCTCGTTTAGTGAATGCTGCTAAAACGACTTGCACTTCCGGAGTCGTTAGTAGGCGAAGATCGGATTGCTCGAGCTCGTGTATAAAATGGTTTCTGAGCTCGAAGAAAGCCTCTGGAACGTGACTCACCTTCGGCTTGTCCGCCTCCAATATAGTGATCCACTTTCCGATGGGCTTAAGTAGTGCCAGAACCTTAACGACTTTCACCCAAAATTCATCGCCGAGAACGACACTTTTCGTCAGAGGTTTCCACTACGGAATTGCTTTCGGCAAAATAGCCAACGCTTGCAGATTGTGCTTATTAATCAATAAGCTTTCGAGACAGAAGATGAGCGACCCGAATCTCGTCTTCACTGGCAGCTTCGAACTTGTCGTTATTTTGCTTGCGTCTTGCGTTTGGATCTCATTGAATAGTGCCGACATGACGTGTCGGTCCTTGACGTCTCTCACAATCGCGATAGCGTTTTTGGTAAGCACGTCAATCGACGATTGGGCCATGACATCTTTAATCAATAAATTCAATATGTGAGCTGCGCAGCCATAGAAGGCAATCACGTTTGGTACTGCTTATTTAATATCGACCATGCACTTTTCATCGCTGCAGCATTGTCCGTACAAATGCCCAGTAACTTTTCGCGACCAATGCTCTCGATAACTTCGCTCATTTTTTCGGCTATATATTCGGCGGTCTGCTTATGCGATGAAGTCTCTATCGTCTTGAAGAAGACGGGATCCGGCGTTGTGACAATGAAGTTTATAATTCCTTCATTGCGTATATTGGACCACGAGGCGCATTGCATTCCTACTGATGCAGCTGTCATTACTTTCTCGTCAACTCTAAGCTTTACTTTATTAAACGTCTGCTCAAGCAAAATATTCGAAATCGAATGTCTGGACGGCAATTCGAATGACGGCCGTAAATCCGCGAAGAATTCCTTCCAAAATGCGTTGTCGGTGATGCTAAGAGGCGTTCCGGAAGCATATATTGCTGTAGCCAGTTTTTCGTTAAGTCGCGCCTGGTCAGCGTTGGATATTTTGTCGAGGAACGATACTATCGTCTGCTTTTTCGGTCGATTGTCATCGCTCGTAGTCGATAACGTTCGTCGGATGCCACCGGAGCTGAGAGTACTCATTGACGTCGATGGTCTATGAATATCTTCGCTAGCGATGTTGCTCTGAGTATTTTCTCGTAGAACGCCTCGTTGAGAATCAGAGTCAAAGTCGACGGAGACTGAGCTGAATGTATCGCTGTCAGTGCCGGAGTTAGCCGACGATGTACGTTTTCTTTTTCGCTTATTTTTTTGTGGTTCGCTCGCTTTCAGCTTGTCTCTGACGAATTGAGGACAGCTTCGACATGTCTTCAAGTGCTTTGCCATGCGCGTGACATGAAAAGCGTACGTTTTCACGCAGAAGTTACATTTGTATATTTGCAACTTCTGATTCGGCGGAAGTGATAGCGGCGTAAAATTTGCAGATATTATTTTTTTCAAATGCATCGGATCAGTCTGAAAAATGAAAAAAATTATTAATACAGAGAAAAAATCATTCAACAATAATAATATTTTGTGAATTTCCGGAGTAAACGATCCTAACCTTTTGTTCGTGTCTCGTGCGTGTGAAAAAGAAGTGTGCGGAGTATATAGCGCGGTAGAGCCAATTAGACAATCGATCTAACAGCATAAAAAAGAGAGGAGATTGTTTATTTACGAACTATTCATGAAACTATGTGTAATTATCAACGTAATTTTGTTTTCGCCGATCAGTACTTACTTGTTACATTCTTGCAGCGGCGCTCCGTCAAATGTGAGTAGGGAAGGGTTAAAGTAAAAAGTTTCGAGATTCGAGATTGCCAAGACGACGCGATACGCGCGCTATATGCGATCACAAATCGGTCATTTTTGAACTGGTCATGTGACGGTCATGGGACCGTCATTTGACCGTGACCGTGACGGCATCGCATCACTAGCCCAGATTACGACCTACCGACATTGGGTGCAAATTTCTGATGTTGCAATTTTTTATTGTTCTGACCGCGTGGACCTCATAGGGGCCCTCGGATATTTCATTATATCTGTTATCGTTTTGCTTTTCTGCGGCTTCGAACAAATCGATATCGTATTCGTGAGGTGTGCGGGTGAGACCATCCGGGCCCATCGAGGCGACAGTGATGTTGAGCTCGTCATCGCTGTCCGAAAGATCGTCATCTCCTTTGACAATATTATTATTATTTCTCGGGTATTCGGCCTTGAAGACGGAGCTTTGACCGTCGCTATCCTCTGAGGGAGACATTTCTCGCGCGCTTCGTTTGGTCGTTTTTCTTGTCAGGCTTGGTTTACCCTTAGCTACCATTTCGGCTTTGGTACTGTCAATATTGTCATCTATATATATAAATGGAAGTCCCCTAAAACGTATGTATGTCTGTATGTACAGACCCCTTCAGACCATTGCTAACTTCAGACCATTGCCAACTTCATACTGTTGCTAACTTCAGACCATTGCCAACTTCATACTGTTGCTAACTTCGGACCATTGCTAACTTCATACTGTTGCTAACTTCAGACCATTGCCAACTTCATACTGTTGCTAACTTCGGACCATTGCTAACTTCATACTGTTGCTAACGTCAAACCGTTGTCAACTTCGCATCGCTGCTTATTTCACGTCGCCATAGCAACCGCCGCAGCAGCATCCGCCGCCATCGAAACCGTCGCCATAGTAACCGTCGCCATAGCAACCGTCGCCATAGCAGCAGTTTCCAAAGCAACCGTCGCCATAGCAACCGTCCCCATAACAACCGTCGCCATGGAAACGGTTTCCATAGCAACGGTTTCCATACCAACGGTTTCCATACCAACGGTTTCCATCGCAACGGTTTCCATAGCAACGGTTTCCATCGCAACGGTTTCCATAGCAACGGTTTCCATATACAGTTGCTACGGTTGCTATGGTTTCCATAGGAACCGTAGCCATAGCCACCATCGCCGTAGCAACCGTCGCCACAGCCACCATCGCCATAGAAACCATCGACATAGCAAACGTCGCCATAACAACCATCGACATAACAACCGCCGCCATAGCAACCGTTTCTATAACAATCGTTGCCATGGCAAAAAATAATTAAAATATTTCGGGCCGAGGGGCCGCTCTAAGGCAGTGAAAAAATATTTTGATTTCCTCTGAGGAAACTAAAAAACTAACTCTCTAAAGGGATGGGATCCCCTTAGAGGAGAACAGGGGAGGTGGAAGGGAAGGCAAAAGGTCCTCTTAAAGGGACTTAGAATTCTTTTCGTTTAGAGAGACTTAGTTTTTTTTTTCTTTAGAGGGACTTGGAACATATTTTCGCTGCCCACGGCAGTAAGACCGTTTTAGAATATAAGCACCGCTGTCTGAAAAAATCGCTCAGCGAGCGCGCGTAGCGCGTGAGCCCGGGGAACCTCTAGTTATGGATATATTCATAAAAGACTATTATCTCCTCTCGTCTGAAATCTAAGTGTATATGTTGGCTGGGTACTATCGTCCCTTTGGCCATGTCAACTGATACCCTGTTACGGTGTGTCTATAATATTCTTAACTATCAAAAGGTACTACAAATATCAGAAAAAATATATATTCGACACGATAAAAATATACGATAAATGTACGAATAAATATACGAAGAATATACGGTAAAAAATAAATCCCCTATTCTGACGGATCCTCTCTTCCTTTTTTGTAGTTTTTCTTATTTTTATTTTTTTTATTATTTTTTTTACTTATTTATTTACATGTATATATATTCTTTGTTTTTTTAATTTAATTTTTTTTCTTGTTATATAGGTTTGGGCCAAAAAAGGAGCCGTTTGAGTCGTGTTTGACTTACGATGCTGTTGGTTCCGACGCAGCGCGAATTCCGGCAAAGACAGTGGTTGATCGTCTTTGGTCTCCTCTTTTTTTTTTTCTTTTTCAGTTATTGGTAATTAATTGAGACAAGTCGATATATATCATCGATGGTGTTCAAAGCTCGCCACAGTTGGATGACGCAGCTCACAATTCGTCAACGGAGCGAGTGAGATAGACGATCTGTTGCTTTCTCCCTTGCGAGTGCAGCGCCTCTGTACACATTGGAAGTCAACTTCTAAGAAAATTGTCGCCCATGCTATCTTTCGCCCATTGAAGCGGACATTCCACGGCGGTTAGGAAGCAGGCTGCACTCGTTTTCTCTCGCGTTACAAGCAACCGTTTGTCACCGTGGCGCTTGATTCGGCTCGAGCGTCGCTTCCTAAACTTCGTGGAATATCCGCTTTCCCGTACTAGTATCACAATTTACTATTGCACACCTGTAATTGGTATACTTGTGTGGTCGAATTGCTCGCATCTACAGTATTTAATATTTCAATCGAGTACCAACGCAACTTGATTATTTATAAGCCACTGCATGCCGGACGGAATTTTTACATAGTAATTATGTCAATATCCGAGAAAAAATTAAGGGTAAAGTATTAAGAACACATTGTTATCAATCGATATTCGTTTTTCTCTTTTGCCTATGCGAGGAAATAGGAATAAACGCGTCACTTATTGCAGGTCTTAGCTATACACGGCTATCGTCAGTCCGACAGTATTTTCCGAGGTAAAATCGGATCATTGAGAAAGAATTTTAAACAAAAAATTGATTTTGAAATTATTCGCGCACCCCACTTGGTTCCACCGTTGGACTCTAAGGACCAAGAGGAAACGGTAGAAGGTTTCCATTCATGTTGACATTTTGTTTTTTTTTCCGTCATCATTGTATAATATATATACAATGTGTAATTTACATTGTATAATATATATACAATGTGTAATTTACATTGTATAATATATATACAATGTGTAATTTACATTGTATAATATATATACAATGTATAAGATACAAATATACAAATTCAGGATTTACCGTTGAGTGTTAATTTTTGTCGTGAATTGCATGGCTGCAAATCCTAGCAAAGCCAGCTTTTGATAAGCGGTATAATTGCATTGCCTCGATAAATCCTCGAATTGGAAGAACAAATAATGGCATTAGTAAAATGACAACTACAGTTATTTCTAAATATTGAGGATACGGATGGTGGTTCAACACTGAGGACAATATATTCAAAGCTACCGAGCCGAGTAATTTATCCGTTGGTTTTGACAAGAGTGTGGCTCTGATCGAAAAAACCTTTCACGACATTGGTCCATTCGATGGAATATTAGGTTTCTCTCAAGGTGCAGCTTTTGCATCGATTCTGTGCGCGATGCAGCAGAAAAAACGTAATTTATCCTCTTACTTTCTCTCCATTATCAACGTTTTCGCTCCAACGAGTGATAGTTTTATCATTTTCACTTTTAGAATCGCCGATAAAATTTGACTTTGCCGTTATTATCTCGGGATTTGAGTCTCTGTGCGAGCCTCACGCGTATCTCTACGACGAACAACTTTGTCTACCGACGCTTCACGTCTACGGGGAAACGGACAGAATAATTCCAACGGGTAAATAATTATGCAATTCGAATCTTTCTTAATAGTTTATTTTTTTTTATCGAATTTTAATCACTATATGGAAGAGTAAATTTTGTTTGCAGCAATGTCAAGCAAATTGGCGGATCTCTTTGATAATAAGAAGATAATTACTCATGAAGGAGGTCACTACGTACCGGGAAAAAAACACATTTACAACGATTTCATCAATGAAATGCTCAATTCAAAGTCCACCGTGCAATGACGGTGGAAGACTGTAGATATAAATAACTCGAATAAATAAATTTTCCCGAAGGTTTCGCGAGTAAGATTGAAAAACAACAAAAAAAGAAAAATGTCGAAAATAATGTTACCTAATTTATTATGATTACAGAAACAGGTATCGTTAAATTGCATATACAAATGAAATACCCTGAGACATCTTCAGCAACGTGTTTTTGTTGTAAGAAAAAAATCGTAATCGTTACATAAATATTACGCGATGTATTTTTATGTAATTGTAAAAAGAAAATTAAGCAATGGGAGGGAGAAAAAAAAGGAAAAGGCAAAGATGTTGAAAAAATTAATAGTAAGATCCCCATTTTCTTTGCGTTGGCAAACAGCGATCGATGTACAACCTACGAAAATCATTAATACACACATTTCAAATTCTTGACCAGTGGAAAATGTTAAATTGACAGAACAATTATATATTAATAGCATGCAAGGCACCTTCCGCTTATCGTTGTATGAGGCAATTTATTATTTAGGATTGCTTACAACTTTTCGTCGTGAATATGCCGGTGATGAAAAAACGTTAATCGTGCAATTATACGTGAGGACACGAGAGCCGACGGGCGAAATTTATATTCGGACGATTGCATCGTTATTATGTAGAAGCAGTAATTTTCATCGTCGTATTCGGCAACAATGGCCAACGATAATAATAATAACGATCATTTTTCATCGAATAAGGCATGTTGAAGCATTTGTGTACATGGATCCAGAAACATTGCCAACTCTATATCCATTTTTATTCACATCCAGGCTCAGCCTTTATTATTATATTTATCGACCTTATGGATCTATGTGTGTACAAAATTTGTATACTTAACTCCCGTCTGTATGACTTCGCCGACTATTTTTGATACAATTGTTTAAATTAATTATTTCGTCGCGCTTGGTGCCTATGAGAAAGATGGTTTTTATACATTTCACGATTTATGAAACGCAATGAATCGACCGGTTAACCGGTAGCCACGAAGTTTTGAAACAATCGGGCTGTAACTGCAATATTTCAAAGACGGTCTGTGTAACCAGGGATAGTGGTAAATCACAGCATATCATCGTTTCACTAAGCGATGGCACATCGGTATACGAACACAATCCAATTTTCCAAATACTCGATAAAAATTAGCTCGACCGTTTTTCATTCAGACAACTTTTCATCTTAGCAGTTCTTTTTGTCGATTGAACTCGGTGCTTTCGGTGATTGCTAATCTCTGCGATTGATAATCGATTCACCGGACACTGTACCTGCAATTTTTTAAATAACTAATCGGAATATCAGATTTTTTTCGCGTTACGGCTGTGGAACGGAAAGAATTTTAATCTTGTCGTGGCTTCGATCGATGTTTCACAATACTACGTGTTGATGGAAACGCAAGGAAGATCCGTATACCGAGTATTAGTCTGTTCGACGATTAGCTCCAATTACGTTACGATCTTCTCAATTTCGTAGTTACGTTATAATATCTTTTTCTTCGTGATTCTCTTTCCGTCTATCATTCATTCTTGCGAATATCCGAGCTTTGCATTTTGCTCTCGAAAACCGCGGATTATAGGCTCCAGCACTGGATGATTATCGTGGATGTTTCGAAATTGGGATATAAATAGAGGAACATTGCTGTTATTATGACAATAATTTCGCCAATAATCATTCGCCGTTGGCCGTTTCATCGACTTCGCTTGTCGTACCGATACGACCGTCAATTATTTCGATACACATTTTTCCATTCTATGAATTTTTTTTTTTTTTACACAAGACGCAGTCTAATTTGGCTAGAATTTCGTAAAAAAAAAAAAAAAAAAAGGAGATTCAAAATTCTCACGAGTATCGTAAGTTAATTATTTCAAGATCCGCATGTTTTCATTGTTGGTTAAAAAAAAGTATGATAAAAATGACTTGAATCGCTCGTTAAATCGTTAAAGCACTTTTATTTGCGAGGAAAAAAAAAACTGCCCATCGTAACGGCACGGTTCGGAACAAAATTATCGTGTTTACTTTCTCTCAAAATTATCGGAATAATCATACCATGCGCAAATTTCAACGTATAATAGATAAGAGTCGATCATATAATCAACCGAGATGATGAAATTTTTGGATAGACACGGCGTTCCGTCTTTGCCGCTTGTGATTTTTTCCTTTTTTTGGAAATATTAACAAATAGGATGTCCGAATTAGTCTTCGCGAATTCAGATGGAATCTATTCACCTGGTATCCGCCGGATGCTCGCCAGTTCCGATTACGGCGATAGGCGACGGGCATTCGCGATCGCCTCGTCGCCGCTGATTATCGGTAAGGTGGATTTATTCAAGGAGATTGTTCTTGACCGTTGGCCTCTTGAGACTTCATAACATCCGGAAGATCGGGAGGTTGCGAGAACGGCGTCATCTCCAGAGTTTCGAATTGTCCATTTTCTTGACGTATAGCTAAGCCTATCAAAGCGGGATTTTGCGCTTTTGCCGAATTCGACGTTAATCCATAGTCCGAGAGATATCTGCCGTCGTACATTAAGGTATTGTCTTTGTTGTAGAGCTGTTGGTTTATCGGTGGAATCTTCAAAATACCTGGAATTTGGGTCGAATACAAATATCTATATACGTGGAAACAAAAAAAAAGAAAAAACAACAAATCCGAATAAAAAATTACGATGAAAGATGGAATATCACATTTCACACGTGAGCTCACCTTCGATTATTTTTTTCAATTCTAGAACGGTCGTGTCATCTTTGGCGTCGGTAAAAATAGTCATTTTCTTTCGCCTGATCATTAGAAAGACGTCCTAAAGTTTTCAACGACAAAAATACAAGGTTTAGGTTAAGATTTATTTAATATATTATACATTTTTTGTATAGACGTAAAAACACCGGTGGCGAAGATTAACGAGAGCTCACCATTTTGTGACTAAATTTCTTCGATATGCCACACTCGAATCATAAATTGACTAACGATACGTTTATTTCAATGCCCTCAGGTTACCCGTGATGAAAGGTTAAAATAAGACAGCTTAGCGCTGTCAGTCAGTCAGTCAGTTATATCAGAGACCGCGATGGCGATGAGATAGACGTGCCGTCATCCCATTCTCCGGTATTCTGGAGAAGCATGCGCGACCGCCATCCACACAACATAACAATGCGAAGTGGGCATCTACCGCGCCCGGTAAATCGTCGACATATTGCGGCAATGCTCTTACGGCTTTGCTCCGCAGGATCTTTCGAGTATATAGAAAATTAAATGATATCCGAGTTTTTTCGCGCGATAGGGGAATGTGGCGAAATATTCGTATGGTTTTCTTCAAAACGTTCATTTCACGTCGCAAGAATTGCAAAATCGGCAAGCCTTAACTGCCGAATGTACGGATATTACGGATCCTTGTTCCTTTCGTTTTGTCATTTCTGCAATTTTTTTTCTTTACATTGCACGCAGTTATAAATCATTACGTCGAATCGATAAAGCTCTACCCGTTTTTATCACTTCAAGCAAACCTATTCGGATGAAACGAGTGGAACGCGTCGGAACTTGCCGGTACGAACTGGAAGAGACGTTGCTTATATTATATACATCTCAATGTTTAATGCAATGCGCGGCGAAGAATCGTGTCAACGGTTTTATGTTGTTGTACATACAGCACGGTCGGTCGCTGCTAATGGGATTCGGAAAAAAATAAAAATAAATAAATAAACGAAAAACTGCTTGTGTTGTGAGCGCGTATGTGAGAGACTGTGTTTATTCGCGGAAACTTGTACCGATTGACGGTTCGGTGAGTGGACATACTTGTTGTTTGTTTATCGTTTTTATGTCGCAAATACGAGAATAACAAAGGTGTATCGAAGAATTTTCGGAAAAAAACCGATGTGCAGTTAAGTTAATTAAATGTCGAGTGAATGGAAATAAATGCTCGGAATACACATCGTAAAGGTGCGTAAGCCGGAATGTTATGTATATTACAATCGAGGATGAGGAATCGTGGAGCATCGAATCTACCCGCGCGTCTTGAGCCGGGTATAGACAGTGCGGTAAAGCAAGGTAAGGAACACTTATTACTAAACATCGACAGTAGACAATGAAAAATATCTATTTTATTTGATAAAAGAATTTTTATCGAATATAATTAAGAAAGGATCGAAGATAAAAGTTAATCGTACGATCACCTCCCGCACGAATAAGCAGTTGCTCGGTAATGCAGCGTATCTACACAGCGTATTTGAAGCTGGCACAGTAGAGTCCAAGGCGATATAAGAGTGCCTACCGCTGCCTAGCTGTAGAGAGATTGCGCGCGGTATAGTATAACCTTGGTTAGGTACAACAGTTACGAATTCGTCGCGCGGGGACTCGTCCGCAGTTTCGGAACCGCGGCTCTTGGCAACAACCGTGACCGGAGAGGAACGCGCGCTGTGTCAAGCGGTTTACTGATCGGGTGTAGTACTTCAGGGTGCTAAGAAAAACCGTGTCCGAAAGGCGTCCACATTTCGCCAAGGAAAGTTCAGGATAACACGAGAGCGAGGAGTCAAGCGCGTCGAAAGTTTCGACGACGAGAAGACAATCGTGAAGCTCCACGCTCGCGTGGTTACCTGTTACTCGGTTAGCCAATGTGGATGACTTTACGTCTTTTGATGGGCAGGTGAGGAGTCTTGGCGAGTGTCAGCGATATACGTGTATACCGTATGCATATATGTATCGAGTATAATCGAGATTCAATCGGTGTTAACCACTTTGCGGCTTATATTTCCCCTTCCATTTGCCCGCCCCGTTTTCATCCTCGTTGAATGGGCTCCGAACGCGGTGTCGCGGCAACCGGCCTCCTCGTCGGCGTTTGGCGTCGTCGTCGTCGAGAGAACACCCTCCGTCCGCGCGTGATCCGCGCCGACGCCTCCACAAGGACTCCGCATTCCGCGGATTCTCAACCAGGCTATCATGCGCGTTGAGAAACATTCACTTGCCCCTTCGAAAGACTCGTAGACGATATGTATATATATATTAGTATCATAATCATCATAACGCGGAGGTGATTCGGGATATACGGGCGTCATCGAGCAAGAGGGTTAACGGTAGAATATTTTTCAAGACATTAGGAAACAAGAACCGACGGATAGGAACGAAGTCTACGAGTTTAATTTTTAACGTTTTTCCAAATTTATCATTTCGATCTAGCGGTCGCATCGATGATTTTTTTTTTGCAATAACGAAAAAATAGTGGATTTTTGTTATTTTTCTACTCGACTGTCGTGCGTACGATAATGATGCTCGATAATTTTTGTTCGATTCATACGCGCAACTCATTCTCGGAATTTCTTCACGCTCATTCCATTGACACGGAATATCCGTCTCCACGTGCATTCTAAACCCGAGTTCCCGTTATTAGGAGCATATGAGACGATAGAAGATTTTTATCCGATAGAACAGGAGGTATATATATGTGTGACTAGAGAGATTCTCCATCTTTTTCATTATTATTAGCGACCGAAATGCCTCATCGGAACACGTGGTCGAAGTACCAAGCGAGCATGAAGCCGACAGAGTTGTTGCGTTGGCTCTTGCGTAGCATGTGCTCCTGTTATATGCGCGGGCTCCTTATACGGTTGTAGGTGGATGGAGCACGCTTTCGCTCGATCCCTTCTCTACTCCGTCCTACTCCATCCTTGCCACGAACGAGTCTCCCCTCCGTCGCGTCTACTACCGCGTGACTCCGTACTCGTCGTCTCTGCCACTCCCGTTCGGAACTACATATAGAATCGCAGCAGGCCTTCTTGCTTCGCTTCTTTCGACGGTTCAATTTTTTTTTTTACTTCATTACTATTCGTAATTCTGTCAATTATTTTTTACTTTCCTGCATCGAGTTCGCAAATTGATTTTCTTCGTCGGTGAATAAAATGCACTTACTCTTCTAGCTTGTTACCATTGCAATGGACTTTGAACGCTTCCAACCGTCGTCGATTGATGTATTTTTTTCTTTTTTTTTTTTATGATAGATTGTTAATATTGCCGATTTGAGAAATGCATTACAGCTAAAATAAGATTTTATTGGTAAGACAGTTTTTGTTTTTTATTTCCTTTAATAAACCAAGATTTTTTTGCCTCCGATGTCATTGTCGATCGAATGGAAAAAATCTTGGCGGCCAGCGTCGATAAACCCCCTCGTGCGCTTTATTGAAATTAATTTGCGGGGAACATATCGGATAATTTCACCGGCGTATCGCCGAATCGGGTTGAAAGCGAGGATCGTTGACAACTCGACGCGCGTATACCGCGCTCGACTGCACAACGCATTTAGCCTACACGTAGGAATTCAACATGGGGAAGGAAGAAGAAGTGCTTGGTGGGCAAGCGCGCGACGACTGCGCGAGTCATCTGCGGACCGTCGCGAATGTATCGGGATAACATGGATACGAGATAGTTGTCACAGTCGGCTCGGTTTATTGTTTCCAAACGTTTAAACGAACCGACGAATTCGGAGTAAAAATTTTACCTGGCGCCATTTTCTTCCAATTTTTTGTGCCATTTTAAACGACGGAAAAACAAACTCGATTGATTTATGACTCTTATTTTTGTTGATGTTTTGTTTCTTAGTAATGCTGGAAAGCAATTAGGCAAGGCGTGATCTTGGACGACTTGTCGAAGTATGACGGAATTCGACATAGCGATACCCACGACCTGCGAAAATTTCTTGTATTCGATTTATCCAATTTTTTCTTTCTTTTTTTGTTTTTTCGGCATTCGAAAATAAATGTCACTTACGGATTTAAAAGTCTCCAGTGATAGAACGTAAAACGGTCCGCCGGTCAGGATTATCGCTCTTTGGGCGCGAAACATAAACATTTGAAGGAGAAAATTGATCCTACGAATCGTTTTTTGGTCATTAGCGCCCACTTCGTCACAGGTCTCTTGTTCCCAACTGCTCATGTAGACCGAATCCGCTAGCTGTAATCCCTGGCAATAGGAAGGAAAATAAAAGGAAATAACGTCAGTATGCGAATTTGTGTTACGATAATAGTTTAATCTTCGGAATTCATCGACTAACCAATGTTCGAATTTCCGTTGCGTAATAACAGTAGACGAATAGTTGAACTATAACGCTGAGAAAATATTCTAGCATGCTCCATAATTTCATGATAGTCCTCAAATTCGTCTGTGTATTCGGGTTTCCAAAAAATAATCCATGGTAAAATGAGTTTTTACATAGATTTTTTGGCTCTTTGGTGGAAAGAACGGCAGAATAATGCTAGTGCTCACGTCAACTTCAACTGTAGACGCTTCGAAAGATACCATGCAAAGAACGATTATATTCTCGAAGCATTGGACAAACATTGCCGGGCTGGCGAGGTCCTCCAACGAATTCAGGAATCTATACCAATCCGATCCATGGAACAAACTATACTCTACCAATGTGTCGAAAAAATCTCAAAGTCTCAGCGAGATCGGTGATACGAGAATAACCTTTGCTCGCGAATATACCTTTAAGCGTCTATGTTAAAACTAACATTTTCTCGTTTAAAAATAGTAGATTTGTCAAAGAAAAAACAAAATACTGTGGCATATCAAAAATGTCTGCTCCGTAATAAATATTTTGGAGAGTGTATCGTTACATTCCCAGCTGAAAGAGAGATTCAAAGAAAATTTCGAGTACCTCTCAATGGAATAAAAATCTGAAGAAAAAATCAACCATATATAGAGACAGTGCCACGAAAATTAATTTTGCATAATAATAGCTCCAAAGAGTTATTAATAAATCTGTTTAGAAAATTGCTCAACAAATCATTCGGCCGCGGATTTTTTTTTTAATAGAAGTTGATCCTTTCGTTTTCCCGAATGCATATGAATTTCTTTAGAAATTCTTCTAATTTTCGAAAAATTCGTTTTTCGAAGAATGTTTTATCGGTATTTGCGAAAATGTTGGATCAATTATCCGCAAACTTGTTGAATGTAATGTGTAGTTTTTTTGCGAACACGTGTACAAAATTCGTGATTTTTAATTCATAAAAAAAAATCGATAAAGTAGAAAAAATTCGAAAAAAATGTATATGAATTCAGCAAAGTTAATCGAATAAATGTTTTCTACAGGAAACGATAATTTGTCGCATGCTTGGTTTTTATGATGTTTTAAACTAATTTCTTAATAACTTTTTGGCATTAATATAATGCAAAATTAATGTTTTTAACAGTTACTATATGGTTGATTATTTTTCAAATTTTCATCCAATTGGAAAGTATTTGAAATTCTCTCTGAATCTCACTTTTGGCTGGGAATATAACGATACGATAAAAACGATTGAAAATAGTCGAATATTTGATTCTTGACTCCGAACAGGTTCATTGCAGATTCATCGCAATTCCGTAATCGATATTCACGTACTATGACATTTTTTCTATAGGAAATACTACTCGAAGCTAAACGACTGAACCGCAATAGTCTTACGTTAAAATTTCCGAATGATGATTAACACATTTCTTCAATTTACTTTCAAACTCCACACCCGCCGTCATTGCGCTGAAAAAAAAAAAAAAAAAACAGTAGATTTTTTGTTGTTCATATTGGAAATCCGTTAATGTAAGTTTACCTAAAGATTTCTCGGGCCTTGCTCGCGTCAATGAGCGAGTAATTCAAATAGCGCAATTGAGCGCAAACGATCATCAACGATGATATATAAAAGACGTCGTAGGTTATAGAGCCGATAGCCGAACCCATACCACCGACGAATTGAACGATATACATGCACATGTAGCCAAAATTGTCATTCGCGTTCCACGGTTTCCATCCGAGATACGGAAGCTTTCGGACTCTCGTTGTTGTCGAGTTGGGGCTCGTCGCGAAAGCATTTTCCTGAAACTCGAGGATCAGCGGATTCGAGCACCAGTGCAAAATGCCATAGACGCAGAGAGACAACCATCCGTAGATAAACTTGACATAGTGCGTACGGGTACTCGTCATTTCGGCTCTGTACCTTTCCCAACCTGTGTGCAATTCGCAAGAGGACGGTGGATGAACTACAGACGCAATTGGGTGAATTAGATCTGTCGAGCCTACTTGTGCCCGAAAGGTCGAACAATTATTATTACTTCGATCACAATTCACCTGCCTATATCGTTTTTATTGATCTTCATAGAGAAATCATGGCATCTCTCGAGTGTTTCAATGAGTTTAGCTATTTCGTCGAGCTTCCAAATGCAGTAGCTCCACTTAAAGAAACCGATGCATTGCAAGCAAAGGGGTCCCATGTACTCGGCGAAGCTCGTCAGATCGTTGCTCGCGCTTTTCAACTCGATGCACGCGGATATTATAAGCATCATATCCGTCGCCAATAGTACACCGACCAATCCGATTACGAGAATATTTTTGCTCGTCGAAAATTCGTGATTTTTCCAGATCTTGACGTACCTCATGAAATTCAATAGGTCGCCTATGTAATCATCGAACGGGGCTTCCCCGTTGATCGAACTCATCGCTGATGAAAAACTTCAATTTTAAATCGTCGTATATACGGATGAAGACGATTCGTTAAGGATGCTGTAAGCAACAAATCAATATATTTTTCCATCAAGCCAGTTGTCAAATATCTTGTATATTTGATTCGATTTTCAAAACGAAATCATTGCTGCGAACTTCTTCTCAATTCTATTGAACGAATGCCGCAGAGTTAAACGCGAAATAAGTAACAGGAGTCCTCGAGTTGAGGATAAACTCTTCGCGGTTAAGAAAAAAGGCAAGTTCCCCCCGTTCGCGTGATATCCCGGTCTTGCTTTCTCACGTACGCGATCTCTCGACTCGGCGCGCGAGGGTCATCTTGTAAAATAAAACAACGAGTTTCAACTGCGTGTACTTGCAGTACCGCTCGACAAACCGGCTCTTGTATTCTATATTCCCCTGGTCCATGTAATCCCGACAATTACGCGCATTACGTCATACCGCTTGGAATTCTTTACTTGTACATGTACGCAGAAGGCTATATGCGCTACATACTCTCGTCGACCGCTCGAGGAAATTACAAACCATTTTCACGCAATTCTTTCTTTTGATAATTAAACGTCAGGTCATTATGCTTATTCAGGGTTGCCACGGATCTGGAAAGGAAGTGGCTAGACGTCCGACTACGGACGAATAAAAAAAAATTATTCATCCGACTATCGGACGATTATGGAAAAGTTATTCGTCCGACAAGCAAATATCGAAATTTTCAGTACGATAATCAGTGTCGGACGAATAATTTTTTTCTAATCCTCCGTCAAGTAAATATAAAAATTTCGAGTACGATTATTCATTGTCGGACGAATAATTTTTTCCTATTCGTCCGACAAGCAAATATCAACATTTTCAGTGCGATAATCAGAGTCGGACGATTAATTTTTTTCTATTCGTCCGACAAGCAAATATCAAAATTTCGAGTACGATTAATCATCGTCGGATGAATAATTTTTTCCTATTCGTCCGACAAACAAATGTCAACCCCCCCGCCCGCACCTCACGGTGTACAGCACGCAGAACAAATGTAATTATATATGATTGTAGGCATATACGATTGGGGTGCAGGGGCGGAGCCCCGGTAGGGGGTTCGGGGGGCGAAGCCCCCCGACTGAAGAAATAAATACTATTATGTATTACGATGAAACATGCACCTCTCGGACTTAAGAAATAAATACTATAGGGACCATTATTCGTCCAAAATCGGACGACTATTACGTCGCTAAACGTCCGACCATCGGATTTTTGAATTTTCTTGGGGCAATCGTCGGACGAATAACATTTCACTATTCGTCCGACGGTCGGACGTATAAAAGAATATTAATCGTCCGCTTTATACATCACAAATTTGCCTTTTTCAGTCGGACGAATAAAAAATCGCAAATTCGTCCGATTTCGGACGAATAAGGGGCCATTATTCGTCCGACTGTCGGACGACTAGCCACAGCCATCTGGAAAACTTGAAAAACCGGAAAAAATCAGGAGATTTGTTGGGACCTTGAAAAGTCGGGGAAAAGTCATGGAATTTTTTTTGAGACTCTGGAAGTTTTTCGATGCTGACGTTTTTTGTTTAATTTCGCGTTGCACGAAGTCTGCATTTTTCTTTTCAACAAAGTTATTTATTCATAAAAGGAAAGGATGGGGCTCCATCTAAATTCAACACAAACTTGCGGAACAGTTTAGTATGTGTGTACAAGCGGCTTTTAGAGTAACGACTGTCGGCTTTTATCTCTCCAGTCTTCATCGAATTTCCTTCTCCACTCTTTAGCCGTGGATCGAGAAAGTTCTCTCAAGCGTATTTCATTTCTCGAAAATGGTAATTCATTTATAACATTTGAAGACATTTTTCCGATGACAATATCGAATGGCCTTTTCGTGAAAATAAATAACCTTCGACGATTTTACTTTAAATTGTCAGTCAACATTACTTATTTAAATCTGAATAAATGTTTTTCTTGTGGGTCATAAAAAACGGCAGACTTTCGTTTTTTTTTTTAATTGTTTATACTCATTCCCGAGATTTCAGTGGTTGAAAGAAAAATAACTAAAGTAGAATAATTTTCCATAAAAAATCTCGAAATTGTTGCAACTTCGTGAATCTGTTGCAGACACGTCATCCGTAGTAGACATTTTTTGAGCATTTTTGGAAAATCAAATTTTTCCGGTTCCTGAATTGGTATGAAATGCCTCATTTATAACTACGTCGATGATGTTATTTTCGTGGGAACTTTTAATATTGTGAACTGAGTTTAAAATATTAATAATTATCGTATATTCATTTTAACTTTTGTTTTTAAATTACCCTTCCCTATCCTGTTTAATACACTAGAAAAATTAAATTTTTGGTCTGGAAAACGTGGAAACGTCAGGGAATTCCAGTTGGAGAATTTCGTAACAAGCATGTTATTAAACGGGCAACGAGCTCCATGTAATATAACTAATTAGCTTAGCTTCATTACCACCGTGAAATTTATTATCGCACGAATGTGTTGCTTAGCGTGCCGATAGCGCGATAAGGTTTGATTTTATAACGGTCAGTGCCATTTTTTTTTTTTCACTTGTTACAACGGTATTTGTTCCTTCATTTTTTTATACATCCGAATTATGAGCGGTGACGGATTAAAGTTTACCTCATTGTCCGAAGCGTCAAATGTCCTACGGTTCAGAAACATTTGATCAGTTTGGTCTACTATATTCGCTATTCGAGAATAATACACTCGCTGATGCTGATCGTTACGTCCTGACCCTCAATTGACACATATCTTTCAATTTTACTCTTTTTATTATTTTTCTCGTGCAAAGGAAAGACCCTCGACATAAACCGATATAATCGGATAATAAAAATCGAATTTCTATAATCTACATCCGCTCGCAAATCTTTCTCACAGAGGAGTACTTTTGTCACCTCTCTTTCTCGGACCTCTCATTCTTTCGTCTCGCGGCCTAATCAGCATTTCGACGTTTCCCTAATGTTGCAGTTACCTCTTACTGGAGTTACAACTTTCGAACTGACCAATAATAATTAACAATCACTCCGGGTACTTTCCTTCGGAGAAAAGATATATCTTTTATAAATTGTCTTTACACACTCACACACTCTCATACATAATTATTGTAAACGCTCGTAATTTCGTTTGAACGAATAAATAATCACGTTGTTATTCTCGAAACGGAATTTTAAATCGTTTCCGAGGAACGAACCCCTTCACGATATCCTGTTTGCGTACAAGGCGAACGCGCGCGCGACCGCTGCGCGAGCGGACAGGTCGACACCTCTTCTGAATCGCCGTCGATTTAGGTTTAAACCTCTGGACACCTCTGAGCCGCCCGCGAACAAGTTTATGCACTTCTGAGCCGTTTATAAATGAATAATTCGCCCAAGTCAATGCACCCACTAATAAACTTCCGAGTTTATTGTGTCTTTATGGGTTAAAAAAATCAATCTCATGAAGGTCAAGCCTGATGATGGACTTATTGAGGATGTATTGTTACATTCCCAGTGAAAAGTGAGGTTCAGAGAGAATTTCAAATACTTCCCAATGTGATACAAATCTGAAAAGAATCAAACGTAGAGAAGGTGCGATGTAACAACTTATGTGCAATCGTATAATGCTAAAAAGTTATAAACAAGTTAGTTACAATAAAAATTGCTCAACGAATCACCCGGCAGCCGGACTTTTTTTGTAACGGAAGTTTAACAGAAGAAATAAAAATAGAAACAGAAAAAATTCGAAAAAAATTAATATTTATGCGGAAAAACATCCCTTCATTTTTCCGCATAAATATTCATTTTTTTTCGAATTGTTACAATTAATTATATTAATTTTTTTTCGAAAATAATCGACCATACGGAAGGAAGGTACTAACAACATTCATTTTGCTGAATAATAATTCCAAAAAGTTATTAACAAATTAATCGTAAAAAATCGTTTCACAAATCATCCGTCAATTTAATTTTTTCGGGAGAAGTTGATCCGTTAATTGTAACGATTACATTTTAGTTTTTTAAATATTTTTTTGCTAATTTTCGAAAATCCTGTTTTTGGGAAAATGTTTAATCGATATGTGCCAATATTTTAAATCAATTACCCGGAAATTTCATAAGTGTCTTGCGTAGACTTTCTGCGAACTCGCATAAAAAATTCGTAACTTTGCATGAAAAAAAAATAGAAATATAGAAAAAATTCGAAAAAAATTAATATTTATGCGGAAAAATATCCCTTCATTTTTCCGCATAAATATTAATTTTTTTCGAATTTTTTCTATATTTCTATTTTTTTTTCATGCAAAATCACGAATTTTCGATGCGAGTTCGCAGAAAGTCTACACAATACACTTATGAAATTGAAAAAAAATAGAAATATAGAAAAAATTCGAAAAAAATTAATATTTATGCGGAAAAACATCCCTTCATTTTTCCGCATAAATATTAATTTTTTTCGAATTTTTTCTATATTTCTATTTTTTTTTCATGCAAAGTCACGAATTTTCGATGCGAGTTCGCAGAAAGTCTACGCAATACACTTATGAAATTTCCGGGTAATCGATTTAAAATATTGGCACATATCGATTAAACATTTTCCCAAAAACAGGATTTTCGAAAATTAGAAAAAAATATTTAAAAAATTAAAATGTAATCGTTACAATTAACGGATTATCTTCTGCCGAAAAAATTAAATTGACGGATGATTTGTGAAACGATTTTTTAACATTAATTTGTTAATAACTTTTTGGAATTATTATTCAGCAAAATGAATGTTGTTAGTACCTTCCTTCCGTATGGTCGATTTTTTTCAGTTCTTTATCCTATTCAGAAATTTTCGAAATTCTCTGGGAATCTCACTTGTGGATGGGAATGTGACGATAGACTCTCCTTAATGATAAATAAAATATAGATATCGAATCACCAAGTCAAGCAACTTTGCTGGCGGCCAGTACTTGGATGGGTGACCGCTTAGCCGCGCACCGGCTGGTGCATCAACCGTTGAGCGGGAGGTCGGTTGTTCTGAGACCGTGGTGTCCACACTTAAGTAAATACACAAGAATATGGCCGACTGTACTGACACGGGTTTTCCGCAGTTTCCCCGTGTCCTTGGAAAATGCGGTACAGTGTAGTTAAGTCGGCTGCGGCCGCCACGGAAAGTTAGGTTAGCTTAGCGAAGTGCGGGTAGGGAGAGTGATAGGGGGAACAGGGGGGACTATATGTAAAAACCCAACAGGGTATACATGGAAATAAATAAATACATACTTATAGATATCGAAAAAAAAGTGATGTTTTCAACTTACATTTCGTAGAAACGCGACTATTCGATCTTGAATTTTACGTTGTCGTGAAATATTAACACTAAAAGAAAGTGAGGGATTATTTTAATTGAAAAACAGTAGTTATAGGAAAATTCGAGGATAAGTGGAATGAAATCGCCGAATGTCGAACCGGCACTGGGAACACTGCGGAGTTGCGACTATCCTCTGAATCAATCGACAATTCATTTTTGGACGATAAAATCTTGATTAATTATTTTGCGCGTACTCTTTATTGACAAAACCTATCAACGTGTGTCGGTGTATTAATAATAATCTATCGAAAGTATTGGTATTTGTTAGCACACGATGACACAACAGAATTCAATGACACTTGTAATACTTTTCGTGGGTGAATCAATTATTATAATTACTATAATTGAAGTTTATTACGGTACACATATTGAAAAAAATTATTTCAACGTGCATTGCATTTCAACTTGCTTCGAATTCAACAACAAATCAAACGGTGATAAAGGTGAAATTTCAACGCCACCGGTAAGATAACAATCCTGTCAATCAAAATGGTAGATGTAGAAAAAAAAATCGCGGGTTAATCGATGAGAGCGACGAAGGTCGAGTGGACATACAGGAAACACTTCGAAGGTGCGTGATACGTCTATTCCCGGAAGACTTTTGCGTCGCGTACAGCCCCTCATCGGTAATCTATTCATTTTGTATTAGATGAATTATTTTGCGGTCTGTTCATTACCGGAGGGACGTATTTTCCGGGCGTCTCTTGGCTTTCTATTTAAAGTACAAGTGCCGCCCCATCTGGTCTCTCATTGATCTTTTCAAACTACGGGATATTTATCAGCACGCAATATTATCCAGAATAAGAAGAGACAAACAAACTGTACATCCGCCGGAGCTCGTACTTTACATCGGAAACTCTCTTTTCAAACGTCGCCAACTGTTCTCGCGTCTAATAGCTACTTCGGTGGACAGAGTATCCATATGTAGAGTCTACGGGGATCATCATCGAATCATTATAGTTCTCAAACTCTTTGGATCCCGCGAGGGTTCATGAAAATTACATGTTCTGAATATTTCAACGGTAATGGAGACATTTGTCTTCGTTCATTCGGCGAATTGCATCGTCTGTGAATTGCAGAGGATTATAGTAGACCAAAGTATTCTCTCGATATTCCGTCCTTGGAATCGTGATCCGGAAACAACGGTCTCCCTCACTTGCGGGTTTCATTTGTCTTCGCAAGTTTCTCCGCGAAACAACGTCTTTTTCACCATTGTACGTTGGCCTGAAAGAGGTACGAAAGGAATATACATACATATATATGTGTAGAGAGTTGCCGAAACGTGGAGTCGGTTATATATACCTACACAGTAGTCAGGCCTGCGTTTTCGGGCGTATCGAACGAGAGAGCGAGAGAGGCGGAGAAACGAGAGAGAATTTCTTCCCCGATCCGCCGCGTCCCCCTTTCGACCTCGCCACCGGATAAAACGGGCGCGCGTTTGGACCCGGAGAACTCTACTTTGGTGATGGTGCCCTGCCGCTCGCGTTGTCCGGCGCGTTGCCGAAATTCGGCGATGATTGATGGCTATTGTTGGCCCGGGCCAACTCGTTCGCGCGCCTCTTATTATTGCCTCTGGCGACGGTTAGACCCGAGCGGTTCCCCGCTTTAATTCGCGAGTCTGCACGATTCGTGAACCCTGCACTGAACCGAAACTACGTCAGGAACGTAGACCGGAAAGCCGGGAACCCTGGGCGAGTTACACACTATTTTATACAAAAAAAAAACACTACAATCGATTTGAATTACTCTAACAATTTAAATAGAAAAACACAAACAGCAACGATGAATTAATTGCGCCCATTTACTGAAGAATTCTCGTTGTTTACAACACATTTAACGGGAGGATCGCGGGTAAAAATATTGTTTACATCGGAAACTCACGGATTTCTGGTCAGCCGGTGGCCGAGTAAAAATGAATTATTATTTTTAATGACGCACGCTTGAAACAATGAATTCGCTATAAAGTTGGGTACTCAACTCACCGACCGATCGACCTCGGTCCTGCACGCCGCGATGGCTCTGCACTGATAAACCCATTTTTTAACGTCACTGAGTCACGGTAGTATCGAGTATGTATATCTCGCCGCCTTCGTGTAGATAACACACGAATGTACAATCGGTTTATTAAAATGCCTCATTCTTACGGTCATATTGAATTCGTTTTACGATAGCATAATAATAATGACATTTTATAGATTCTCGACATTACTCTGCATTGTATCGTCTCACCGACTCTATTTATTTCACGGCTATGTATCTAAAATGAAGAGACGAAAGGAACTCGTGCAGTCCGCGTCTTCTTTATCAGCGAGTGCAAGAAACAAGCGTCTCGGCGGTATATGTCGTCGCCTCGACGACGAGGAGTGAGCCGAGAGATTGTATACTATGTATCGCATAGAAGCGGCGCGTGCCGCGGGAGTGAGCGAGAGGCATGGCGCGAGTATAGTAGCAGCAGCGCGAGGGGCATCGGGAGGTATTGCAGATTTCAGGTGAGCTTGCATCTCTCGCGAGCGCGACGCAGAGGTTGGTACAGGCGCTGCCTCTTCGCGGCTCTGTTCGCCGTTGCCGCAGCAACATGCAACGCTCTTTATTAACAACAATTAACATTCATACATTGTTTATCCGTCGCTACTTTTCGCTATAATCGCGTAATTTTAATTAAACGACGAAACTAGTCGATATAACACGCGGTAGATATGTACGGTTTTGTGGGCGCACGGAGAGGTGTACCGGATTCGTATGGGCCTCGGAAATTCATCAGGAAATCATATTAAATGAAACGGTATGCGCTAGCGAACTCTCGAGAGCTCGGGGCCGGCGAGTGCCACTGCTCTGCGGCTGATAATGCATAACGCGCAAAAGAATCGATCTCCACGCCGCCGAGACACAGTGCTATATCAGCCGCGCTCGTACGATCCTCGATTCGGGCTCAGAACCATATTATTCTCACAGCTTCGCTTTATTTACATAAATAATATACGCTGGTATCGATGTCGAACAGGAAAACATCGGATGTAACGAAACCGTGGGGCTGTCCTTAGCGCAAACAGAACAAAAAATAAATACTTTCCCCGAAAGAATTATTACGTTTTATTGGACAAATTAATATGCGAACGACCGTGAGCCGGTAAAGGGCCTTTATTTTACCGACTTGCGGTCCTCTCCCTGTCTCATCGAGTCGAAGCTATTCCGTCGTAGCCTTGCAAGGTTTCTACACGCGTCGAACACCCTACTTAGCCTCGTAGCTGTTGCGAATTCGGGGCCACGATTCGGTCCCCGTACGGCACGTTGTGTCGCAAACGGCCGGTCGTTGGCGTACGCTCGGATTGGGAGAACATGAATCGTGTCTCGGTCTCCGCGATAAATGTTTTTTTCTGTTCTTCGGGTGACGGCACTAACGTACGATGAACCGAAGACTCCGGAGAGGGAGTAGGAGTTTACAGCACAACGACTCGGAGCGTAGATGGCGGATATATGCGCTGCGTGATCTTCGCGAAGCTTCCCGAGCCGCTTCGCACACCTTCTCTCATGACCAACGCAAAACTCATGCTTTCCTGTCCCAAAGATTTACCAGTCTCCGGTTATGTTTGATGCACCATTATGCCTTTGATTACGGTAGGTTAGTTGCATCGCAAGCGTCACGATATACGTCGTCGATCTGGCCTCGACACGGGTACGCAATAATATCGAATACGTCACAGTTTGAACGCGAGAAGAGCCGTCGATTTTGTTCGCCTCTCCGCGTAACTCTCGCTGCTTCTTCCTCCGCTGTGAATGACATCTCTCTATCTTTCTTTCCCTCCGGCTAAATAATTTCCGACGATAAGAGGAAATAACGATGAGAAGCGCGATTGAGAGAATTCGTTGTCTCCTTTATCGGCTGTTTTGGCTTTTCAACTTAACGTACTTTTCGACTGCAATTTTGTAATCGTCATCGTCAACGCGATTATCGACAATGACTTTTTTGTTGTTTTTATTATTTCTACAGCATCGATTTGAGTCAGGCATTCATGACAGTTACAGAAGGACATACGGGAGACGATGCGGAGAATATAAAATGTTAGCTCATTATCTTCGTCACTGTCTTCGTTATACGTAGTTCGCACGGAAGTTCGATCCCGACGTTCTCGGGCTGTCCGCCAGGAGCGAACATCGTGTGAACTGCAAAACACACTAGATAAACCGGTTGGACGAAAGATAGTGGGTAAAGTCGAGAACGAGGATACTTTTGTAACAGAGCAACAGAATCGCTCAGAAAGCGCGTCTCTCATTTGCTTCGTTCGATCGTCCACGCGGTCACATTCCCGTATGAAATTCAAAGCAGCGGTTGGAATATAACGGTCGCGAGGTACCAGAATAACATAATCGGGTTATCGTTCCTATATTTTAAACATCTGTATTTACAATAATTTTCGATAACACTTATTATGACATCGTTGTACATCGATTTAGGTAGAGAGGCTTAAATGTGATAGAAAAAATTGGTCATCGATACGATGTCCCCACAGTCTGTCTCTTCTTTTTTTTTCTGTTACATTAATTACTTCGTTTTTTGGACGGCAGTGAACGAACAGCTATTCATACTGTATGATTTCCTCATATCCGTCATGACGTGTTGAAAAAAAAACACGATTTCTTAAAAAAACGTACCTTACCACCACGTGCCTTATCCACTGTATCTTGTAAATATATGTATGGAGTTTTTTTTGGCATACGAAAAAAAAGTTTCTGATAAATTAAGCTACGAAACGTTGAGATAAAAATAGTGATAGAGAGAATAAGGTTTTTTTTTTCTTATACCCCGATAGAAAAACAGGGAAACTGTAATAAGAAAAAATGTGTTTATTCTACAAATATTCAGGACGGCGGCGTCGTACTGTCGGATCGTAGGTGCGAAGGTGCAGCCTCGCTGTATGCAATATCGAAGACGCTCTTTTTCTCCAATAGTTGTTGATGCCGAAGCTTGTTGCTTCCCTGTGGCTGCTGGACAATTATACCGGAGTCGAAAGTTTCGGTGGGACATCCGGATTCCGTGGGAAGACTCCGGTATTGCTCGGGGCACAAATCTTCGAAGCGTTGAGCCGACATTTCGGGCGACGGATGTGGTACTGGCGGAGGGTGAAGATAAAATGGCGTTACCGGCAACTTCTCGTAATTATATTCCGAATGTTGTACGAGATGATGATGATGATGTAATCGAGATTGGGCCGGATTGGTGGACAAAGGTGTCGATGGTTTTTCGGGGGCAAAAATAATTATCTGTGGATCGTCCTCCCCGTCGCCTTGAGCTTTTCGGAGTTTACGACCTTGACGAACGATCGCTTTCAATTGTTCGGACTCTACGTTCACAAGGGGCTTTATTTTTTTTCTTCTCGGAGTCGCCTCGCCAAACTTGGGATCAAATATTTTTTTCTCATCGGGACCACCCTTGAACCATCTTTGTCTCGTACTCTTACGAAGCCACTTTGGCCTCTCCTCTTCCTCGTCGGTGTCCTTTCGTTCTTGCCTCTTGCGCTCCATCTCCTCGCGCTTCTGTTTGTACCATTCCATGTAACGCGATTGACTCTCGATTACCGTTACCTCGCTTTCCTTACGGGATTTGCCTGCTCTACGTGGGCTGGCTTTCTCAGTCGTAACGCCTGTTGGTAAACATTTTTCGGGTGCGTTGGTGCCGCTCAACGTTCCTTCTTCGGCATCGCGTACTTTCTCGGTTCGTTCGTCAACTCGATCCTCGGTACTCTCCGATTGTATAGCTACACCTTTGGAACCGTTGTCCGCTTCCGTAGCTTCTTCGGCTTGCCCACTTGCTACCGAAAGTTTTTTGGGTATTTTATCCGGTTCGCTTACAAGACTTGATAACACGAATATTTCCAAAGACGGCGATTCTTTTACTTCAGGAATTGAATGATCCGACACTTCCGTTTCTACAGGTTTATCGATAATTTTATCATGTTCAGATTTACTTTCGATTGAAAGTTTCTTATTTTCGTCAGAACCTGGAATCGTTGATTCTTTTTTCTGAGGATCCAGCATAGAATGATCCGGCACTTCCGGTTCAACAGTTTCATCGACAATGTATTCATGCTCCGATTTGTTTTCGACCGAAAGTTCCTTACTTTTGTCAGAAGCTTCCGCGCCCTTCGCATCTTTCGTCTCATTTACTTCCATCTTCGGATGATTTAAAATTGGATTTTGAATACTTGATTCGTCCGTTTTACCGATTGATATTGGTTCGTTTTCTTTGAAATAATCGACGGACCCTTCGCCATTCTTTCTATGTTGATCTTTCGGCTTTACAATTATTTGTCGATCCTCCAATTTTTCCGTTGCGTCGGATTTCACAGCTTTTTCGATATTACTTTCTGGAATGACGTTATTACCCTTGTCTACCTTTACAGCTTTGTCCTGAATTTTTTTCGCACGAGAGTCTTTCAGTTTTTCCTGCTTCTCGCGAGACTCGATTTGACGTTTGCTTGTAAGTTTTTTGGTTTCGCCGCTAGACGAAGCCTTTTTAACTTCCTCAGGCTTTATTTTATCTTGTTGTGCATCTTTTTCAGGAGGATCGTTCTTCCTCAACGTACGTCGAATTTTGTCAGATTGATATAACGAATCCGTTTGTTCTTCTATCTGCGGTTGAACGGGACGCGTTTGGCGTTTCGTATCGCGAAAACGTGCAAACTGTCCGGCCACTATTGATTGTTTTCCAATTTTTGAAGATTCCTCTTTTAATCTTTTTGCTTTAGCTTCTTTCTTCGGCGACGCAGCTTTAAGCGGCACCTTTACCGATTTCTTGGAAACGTCCTTTCTCAATGATTCCCTCTGTTTACCACCGCGTTTCGTATCCTTTCCCGTGGATGCTACGCTCTTCGTTCCATTCGTTGGTGTCTTTACGATTTTTCCGATTACAGCAGTTTTGCCTAATTCCACGGGTAAATGCATCGCTTCTTCGGGTAATTTCGGAATGTCCAATCTTTTCACGGGTTCATCCATTTCTGGAAGAGAAGCGAAGCCATCATCAGCATCAGCAGGTAATTTTTCTTGACGTATTTGATAAAGCTGTTGTACCTTGTCCGATGCTGACGTCTTCGGATCTTCTTCCGGTGATGCAGTTCGATCCAATGTCTTACTTTCGTCTTCGATGATTTTTGCAGAATTCTCCACATCTATCGGTTTGCTCTGAGCTTCCACATCTTGCTCCGCAGCTTTCATCGTTGCTGTTATGGGTAGTGGCAGACTTATATCTTGCGTGGGCGAAATCGCCTCTATGACAATTTTTTGGGAAACGCTTGATTTACCTTCGACTTCAATTTCTGTCGATGTTTTTTCACGTAAACTTTCGTTCTGTTTATCAACTGATGCATGACTGTTTTCTTTTTGTGCATTTTGGACTGACTTGCCAGTCTCGGTTGTCGTTCGAGATGTTTCTATGGATATATCTGTTCCTAGTAAATGTGTTGCGATTTCCAAACCTGCAGACTTAGCTTTGGACGCTTCCGCCGCTTCGATGTTTTCGATTCTCGAGGGGATAGCTCGATGTCGAGGAGTCCCATAGGGTCTTGCGGTTAACATTGTTTCGCGGGATGCTTCGCTGGAGTCACTGTCATCCTCATCGTCCAGCAGAACACCTGTTAATTCTACAAGATTAACAGACGGCACTTGAATATCAATTGTCTTTCGGATATCAGCCGATTGTTCCTCGCTTGAATCTTGTACGGTACTGTCATTGACGACCCCTTTTTCGAAACGCGGTGATATTTTTAGCAGCTTCGCGTCTACGAATAATGAATCGGCGATGCCAAATTCCTTTTGCGAAGCTGTTTCGACTTTAATTTCTTCCGGAGTTATTGATGGAAACTTTGGAGAGACAATGCGCGTTTCAGCCTCTGTTAACACTAGTTCCGTCGATTCTTGCGGATTCAACGTTTTGTCATCCGACGTGATTATATCTGGGGATGAAACTTTTGGGAGTATATCATCGTCAGGTTTGTCCAATGATAAATCGATTTTTTCCACTTTTGAAGACTTTATGGGCTGTGCAACATGTTTTGTTGGCGGCTCTTCTCTAGGAATGATCATTTCAGTTTTTAATTCTGGAACTGATACATCAATAACATTGGATGAAGAAATTTGAATATTTGTATCTTTTGTTACTATTTCAAGCGGAATGGGTGTTGGAGTGGGACTTGTGACTTTCTCGGCCAAATCGGATAACTCTGCCGAACTTTGACATGGCGTAATAATATCGATAGGTGACGCTTGAGATGGCTTCGATTCCTCAACATGTTGAACGGTTGAAATCGGAGAAACCATCGATATTTCCTTCGACTCGTCGGTGGTTGCAGCTTCATTATTTTTCTCGTCATTGTCTTCAATGTGCGTCTGTCTTTCCTCTGTTATCTGATCCTCTGAAGATTGGGATTGGAGAGTCTCATAAGAAATTTCACCCTCCTTAGCTCGAGTTTCCAACGAATCTTTTAAATGGATGTCTGTACCACAAAAACTATCGAAATTGTCGGAAAACGTTCCCCCATCTTCAAATTGCTCAGTTACCGCAGCCTTTTTTGTAACATTTTCTCTATCACTTTCTGCATCCGTTAGAACTGCTTTCCATTCTTCTTCCCACTCTTCAAAGTGATCCGATCTTTCTAACTCATTAGGCTTAGGCAACTCGCATTTTTGTGTGTTATCCGGTATCTCCTTGTTTTGGCTTTGCATCGCCACCGAACCAAGAACTATATCCTTAATCGTTCCAACGCCTTCAGCCATCGAACCTAGAACGTTATCCTCAATCGTTCCAACCGTTTCAGTTATCGAGTGTTCGTGAGCTTGCAATGATTCCATACTGTCTTTCATTTCGTGATTCAAGACATCGACCAACTCTTCTTTCGGAATTGTTAACACTACATTCTCAACTGTTTCAAAGAATTTCGGTGGTTCTTCATCGTTACTCTTTTTTGGTAACGAAATTGCAGCTTGCGAAGCCTCGTTGGTTCTTTCTTTATCGTCGGCCATTTGGAACTTGTCACTTTTTTCTATTTCTACAGTTTCGAAACCAATTTTCGTCGTTACATCGGCAGCATTTGGACTCAGAAAGGGTGTTTGTACAATCTCACTCGTCAGTGTTTCGGAAACCTCAGAACTCGGAGCGGGCGTTAGAATTTGCTCACTTTCTTGCATTTTCATATCTCCCGGAACAATTTTCAATTCAGGCACTTCCGGACTCCGAACGGGTGTTTTCAAAATCTCACTTGTCACAGTTGCGGGAACGATTTTAATGCTTAATTCGGGAGTCTGAAGAGTCCCGGCGGCCGCTGTCGGCACTCTCAGATTGTTTTGCATCTCCACGGGTTCAGGAACAACTTCTATTTTCGGTTCAGACATCTCTGGGCTTTCTGGTGCTTGTAGGAACTCACTATTCGCAGCTTCGGAAACAATTTTCAACGCTAATTCGGGAATGACAGGACTCATAGCGGGCGTTAGAACCCTGTCGCTCGATTGTACATTCGCAACTTCAGAGTCAATTTTCATTCGCAATTCAGGCACCTCGGAACTTGTTTCTTTAATTTCTATCACAGTTGATTCAACAGTGCTTTTCGCCTGCGATGTAATCGGCGTAGCCGTTTCTTCTTGCGATATTCTACTGGATCTTTCGCTCGTCACTGCAGAACTTTTCTTTCCAGCATCTGGATGGGGTTTACCCTTTCTCTTGGCTTTAGTATTTTTCGAATTATCCGAACTGAGACTGTCAGACGCTGTCTTTGTTACACTATCATACTTCGTCATTTTCATCGATTCTCTCTCGCTTTTTCCCGATTTTATGGATTCTTTCGACGTAGTATCCGAACTGTCTTTTTGTTCAACAGTTTCTTGAGAAAGCGCGAGCGGTGTACCTCTCGTGGATTCCTTGTGCTCAACTTTATTCTGACGTTTCAACTTTGTGTGATATGTCTTTGTCGGTAATGGTTTATGTTTCTCAGCAGAAGTCACCGATGGAGCTTGCTTTTTTATTTTTTCAACAGCATCCTCGAAATCTGAACTACCAGTGCTGATAGTCTGACTCTTTCGATATTTCGACACGTGACGAGACTTGAGGTCACCAACGACTTCTTCGCGAATCTTGACTTGCTCTTTAGCCGATAGAGCTTCCGAGGTCGAGACCCGTGAGGTAGACTTTGATCGTTTAGACTTTGTCACTTCCACTCCTGTTGTAAGTTTTTTAGCGGCGCCAACTTGCACTTCCATCTTTTTATCATTTTTCTTCGGATCCATTGGCACTATTTTCGTTTGTTCAAGCGAATCCGTCTCACTTCCATTGCTGTACCGCAGTAGCTTCTTTCCCGCGAGTTTCGATAATTTTTTGCTCAACGAGCTCATCTCCCGTTCCAAAATTCGAAAACTCGGTTCAACGACGTTTTCACGCTTTCCTGCCCGGTGGTGGCCCTTCGCATCCTCGTCAGCCACACTTCTTGCTTCCCTCTTTTCGGAAACGACTCGCCTACCGTCTCGCAGAGTAAACTCCGTAGAGGACGAATCTTCCAATCGTGAATTTTCCTCTTCGTTGCGAGATTCTTCCCTCGAAACCGAATCTTTTTCATGAACATCCCTTCTTCGCGCAGTGATCGGCGGCTCGCCATTCTCGTCCAGGGAATCCGATATTGCTTGCAATACTTCTGGTTCCAGAGATATTCGCCGACTTTCCTTCATTTTTTTCCGCATAGTATTCGTTCTTTTTTCCGTGCAGTACAGCATTTCTTCCTCCTGTATCGGCGACTTCATCCAAAGAGTTCTGATGCGTCTGGGTTCACCGTCGCCGTGTCGCTTCTTCGACTTCATTTTCTTTCTCATTCTCGCATCTTCCTCGGACTCGTCGTTGTCGCTTCGGCTCCTATTCGGGAGTTCCGTCTGCGTCGCGGCGGTTCTATCGGTTTGCGTCGCGATCGCCACTTGTCCTGGCAAACTCTGTGTCTCCAAGTAACTAGCCGAGTCTATCATCGCTCCACCGCCAACTTCTCTAACGTCTCTTTCCAACAAAAGTCTTGTTAAGAGAGCATTTTGTCGTGCGAGCTCAACATCATGAATCGAATAATGCTGAAAATCAACGCTCTGCCTCGACGTCGGTTCCTTCGATTTTTCACCCAATGTTGTGGATATCGGGCCGTGAACCAATACAGTTGCTTCCGGTAAAATTTCTTGGCTATCTTTTGATTCGAACCTAGCCGTCTTTTCGAATGGACCGTGATCGATTATGAGTCTCTGAACTTCTGGCCCGAGCTCTTCTATGTGCTGACGATGATCTTCCTCTAATCGTTCGGGAATCAATAGAACCTTCTGTTGTTGTTGTTGCTGCTGCTGCTGCTGTTGAATGTTAATTGCCTCTTTCTGACGATGATGCGATTCCATGCTGCGACGCTCAATATCCTGCAAACTGTCGTGCAGATTATGTTCACCCTCACTGGCATGTCGGATTTTTTGATCCTCGATGAATCTTTGCAAGAGAATGTCCTTTCCATCGACCCTATAACCTCCGGATTGTCCTTGATCTATGACAAGAGTTTGCGGTCTGTGCAGAGGATGAACGGTCATTCCTTCCTCCATCTGTCCTCTGGTAACCAAACGCAAAACTTCAGCGTTGCCGTCTCGATAAAAATGTTGTTCCCTGACGAATTTTGCCTGTTGGCAAGCCCGTTGTTCGTCTTCGTTGACACGGGCCATGTCGGTACCTCTCTCAACGTCGTGGTGACGCACAGTACCTATGTCCACGTGAGCGTAATCTCGGCCTCTGAAACCTTCGAAATCCTCGATGTAAATTCGTTCTTCGTCGGGTCTTCGGCTTGGGTCAGTGAAATACATCTGTATGGGACCGTCGCGCAAACGCAGAGATGCAGCTTTTTCCGATATCTCGTGATCCCTGTCGACGATATGCACATCACCGGGCAATGAAGCAAGACCGCTGGCTTTCTGATTTCGCCGATTGAATTGCCAGTTGCGTCGCGTTGGATCGGCGCTCCAAGCTTGCTTCTTTCCTGACCAGGATGCTGGATAAAAGAAAATAATTGTCATCAATGAATTCAAATAATTTTTTGTCTTTTTTGTTGTTACCTTCTAACATCCTGGCGTGCTTTCGATGAAGATGACGTCTCGGTCTTCCGTCCGATCGGGCGATCAAAGTTTCCGATGAGTGGACCCGTCTCTTACGTGGCGCCATGTAAAAAGGACAGCCTGGACATATGCAGCATATAATCAAAGCTATTAGTGCGATCAGCATGAGCAATCCGAGTATTATCAGCAGCCAGAAGAGTAGCCTGTTCTCGGCTTTGTATATCGTCTGAAATAAATGATACTTGGTTGATTTCCCATTTTATTGTCACATCAAAGTGGATTAATTTCTTTGTTCTTTCGCTCACTACTTCTTCGCTCGTCACGCTCCTAGTCAAATTTATATTTGTATTAGTGTTATGGTTTGTCGTGACGGGTTTCACGCTACCGGTTGGCATGTCGCCGTCAATAACTGCGACTCCGTTCTCCGCCAAAGCAGCTCGAATTCTTTCTATGTCTACCAACGACGTTCTAGCGCCGTTTGGTTCGACACGCGCGACTACTATACTTCTGAAAAAAATTTTATGACAAAAATAGATTTTAAAATGATTGGCGTGAGTATGATCGCCTGGTAGTATTTACTTCTTTACACCCTCCAGACTGGGCACGTTCATCCCAGTTCCGCTGGGGATATCCGCACTCGTGTACGGACGAGTTTCCAGTACGGTTATCCGACCACCTGTGATAGCGGCCAAGGCTTCTGCGGTTCTCATCGGATCCGGATTTTCCCCCGATACGACGAACATAACTATACGCGCTCCGACAACAGGGCCTTTCAAAATACTCACCTGAGTCACGCCGGACAAGTGCGGGACACCTGAAATGAAGAATTCGCCGTACATTAAATTTCCACTGCTAAACATAAAGATTGTTGTGTAATTTACTCAAAAAGCTACCACGGTTGTCATTCTTACAGAGAACGTTTATAGACGTAATTTCGACGAAGTTAACAGTAAAGTTTTTCGGATAACCGATCGAGAAAATCTAGTCGCCGGCTGTTATACATACTTTCTTATGACATTGCTTGAGACGGTTACTGTTATACATAGCTTCTTATGACATCGCTCGAGACGTCGCCGTTTATTATTCATTTTTACGTGTTTATAAAGCTACCATTCAAATAAAAAAATCAAATACCGTATAGGTCAAGGTATGATCACTGCTTGTGCAAAGGCAGGTCGTATTCATCAGCACGATTTCCAAATTGTTGTCAGTTAATCAAACGAAAACACTTTATTATAGGGATAGATCGGGCAGTTGTTTCTCTCGCACAATGACTCCAATACACAACGTGAGGGTAATAGTGGTCTAATCATGCAAAAAAAGTTCCCAGATCCAAATATTAAACACCATAGTAGGAGGAGTAATCTTTTTGGAAAGATTTAGCTACTTCGTCGCACGGGAGGCATGTTCGCGCCTGGGATTTTCTTTGCATGTTCAGCACATCGGTACGAATAATACATCGAATGGGATTTTTAATAAGATTTTCTTTGCCGATAAGAAGAAATAAAACACGCTTTTCGACGTGAAATTACCGAAACTCTCTTTACGATTTTCAATCTCCCCATGACTTTCACTTTACTTTTGTTTCTAAATAAAAAAAATTAATAATGCGTGTTCGTTACCGAGATCGTAAGCTCTTGCAGTCAATGTAAATAGAACTTCATCGTCTTCGCGTTTTTTCCTAATTTTCGGAGTCTCGATCGTAGCGTTCGATGTCTCATTCATCTTAGCATCGTCGATGGTTGCGTCGATCGGCGTCATCGTCGACGACGGTAACATATTTTCGAAAGTCTTTTGCACTTTCACAACTTCATTTCGAAATATCGCAGCAAAATTTTGATAAGGATTGTGTCTTGTACGTCTGACTTTGTTGATCGGTTCGCGAAGAAAAAGTTCGCCCGTTATTTCGTCGAGATAAAACTTGTTTTCGTAATTTCCGTGAATAATTTCGTAACGAACCTCGTTGTTGGGTGGCTCGGCGTCGGCGTCGAATGCCTGCAATGAAAAATAATGAAAAATGGAATCTGCAATTGAGTGTAGATATTTGCATCACTGAATAACAAAAAAATCTCTGCGATAGTTGCAAAAGTGACCTTTATTATGGCCGGTGTTGTAAAATTTGTTTGATCCTCATTGAGGGTAAATTTGTAACTTGCGCTCTCGAATGTCGGGGCATTGTCATTGACATCGAGAAGATTGACGATGAGAGGAACGGTTCCTCGCAGTCCTTTACCGTCCTCGTCTCGAGCTTCGACGAACAGTCTAATAGTCGGAGTTATTTCGCGATCGAGCGCCGAAGTTTCCATGGACACTGTGATTATTCCCGTGTCGGGATTAACGTCGAAAGCTTCGCTGCCGGTACCTATGATCCGGGTGTATTGTATTCTCCCGAAGAATCCTGTGTCTTTGTCTGTCGCGTGAACCTAATCAAAGTATAATGTGATGAAAAATTCAGACAACAAAAAGTAAACTAATATTACAGAGAAACGGAATTCGATGCTTGCTTGAATGACGCGCGATCCAGCTGTGGCGTTCTCGGAAAGCGTTACTTCATACGAAGAAACCTCGAATTCCGGCGCGTTGTCATTGACGTCACGGAGAAAAATAGTTGCCGGCACTGTCGCTGAAAGATTCGTCGCCGGGCCGACCTCCTGAGCGATTATCTAAAGAATAAATTCTTTCAATCGAGACTCGGTCGATGTATCACGAAGAGATTAATATCTACTACTCATTAATCGTTACATTTCCAACCGAAAGTGAGATTCAGAGAGAACTTTAAAGACTTTCCATGGCATAAAAATCTGACAAAAAAAATCAACAATATTGAAGGTGATGAAGATGTTAGATTTGCGTAATAATATTTCCAAGAAGGTATTAAAAAATTACTTATACTAAAATAGTTCAACAAATCGTCCGGCAACCAAATTTTTTCTTATCAGAGGTTGATTCGTTCATTCTTCCGAATACATACAATAAATTTCATTTAAAAAAAAAAAATTTCTAATTTTTGGAAATACCGTTTTTTGCCAAAATGTTTAATCGTTATTTACCAATATATTCGATTAATCACTCGGAAAGGTTTGATTTTAATGCGTAGTCTTTTTGCGAATTGGTATTAAAAAAAAATGTTACAATTTTAAAAAATTCTAAAAAACTTTAATATGTATTAAAAGAAAAATGAATCGATACATTTCTGCTTAAAAGAAAGACATGTTGTCGGATGATTCGTTAAAGAATTTTTATTTTTATCAATTTGATAACTTTTTGGCATGATTATTATGCAAAAATAATGTTGTTAGCCCCTTCGCTACGGTTGACTTTTTAAAAAATGTTATCTCATTGGGAAGTATTTCGAATTCTTTCTGAATCTCACTTTGGGGTGGGAATGTAACGATAAGCCCGTCCACACGGGCCGGACCGTTTTCTAAATTGTTCATTGATTCGTGCTTTATGTACCTTGAAGCGCAGACTCTTGTGAATCTCGTAATCTATTAGACTATTGTCACGAACGGTGATGATAAAATTAGCCGTACGCTCGGCAACGTTGGGACTAATCTCAAAAGTGCCATTGTTGTTATCCAATTTGAGGGCAAAGACACCGGCTTTCCCGATGTCCTCGTCATGAACTTTTGTCGAGTAATGCTCCGTAAAGGTTATCACGCTGCCGGGTTCTGCGTTCTCGTCGATCCAAGCTATGTAACTTTTCGATAAATAAATGATAAAGAATAATCATTAATCTTGTTTGTGTAATTGTATTTAAATGTAGGGTAAAGTCATTATTCATACGTACTTATCATTGTCAAAGAAAGGTGGACTATTTCCGGGTTCGCCAAGGAGCAGTCCAACTTCGACGACCGTTGCCTGAGCCGGTGGTTCCATTGTGGATCGTCTTATTTCTTCGGCAACGACGGTCAGCACAACCGGAGCACCGACACGAGTGATCTGCGTCAATTCCTCAAGAGGACGTGCAAGAATAATTTCCCCTGCGAAATATGGCTACGTATTAATTTTTCATCATCATCAACGGGACAACTCTCTTCCGTATCGACTGTGATGAATAATCCATGAAAGACCGCGTGATTGGAAAGGATTTTCATTCGCGTCATAACGAATAATGAATAACGGGGAAATTTTGAATGTAATTAGAAGGCGAGCGTAAACGCCGAGTGTGCTAAACGCATGAGGATCTCGCTCGTTGTATTGCGGGAGGTTATTTTACATATCGCACGAGAGTAGCTACTTATGTGCCATAGTTTAACGCTGCTCGAGGTCTTCGACTGCGGCAATATAGAGCACATCGGGCGGGTAGGAAGAGGCCGCCACGGAACGAGGCAGAACTGTAAGTAGTCGTGGAGCACAGTGGAAGTAGGGGATACGTATCGTATGCGTCTTACACGCTCGACCAGGAGATAAGAATCGTGCGGTCTACCGCCTGAAAGCTGAGACTGCTGACCGCAGCTCGACCCGCGATCGATAGTCCTCGAGTCCGGCAACCTCGCCTGCCCCCAAAGTCCTGCGCGCTCACTTATTTTCTTCTCATTATTTTTCTTCTTCTTCATTTTCGTTCATTCTCATTTTTTCCTTTCTCTCGTCTCTCGAGCCGAAAGCCACGAGCCATCAAGCTCTCGGTCAGGCTTTATTTTCTTACGTGACTCACTTTCTCCTCGTCGAGGCAACCGCTCATCGCGCTGACCCCTTGTCCCCCCTTATTTTTTTCGATTGTAAGTCTCGATAAGAAATGAAGTGTCGGCCGTTAACAAAGCCCGCTCGCCGCGGAAAACGACAACTCGAAGAAAATTATATCTTTTTTTTTGTCCTCTTCTCTTTCATCGAGATTCTGCAATAACGTAAAGTCAGCCGGGAGGGCTGCGTAACACGCGATTCTATAAAGGTTTGGAACTCGAATATTGTTGGCTTCGATCCGTCCTCTTAGTCGGGAGACCTTGTATTTCATAATTTTTATTCTATTCCTTTACCCACCGGTTGTTTCCGTGATGTTGAAGAATGGAGTGAATGGATTGCCCTCGGAAACAAGGCCGTAAGTTACTTCTCGGGGCACACCTTTGTCACCGTCCTCCGCGTGGACTCTTAGAATCACGTCACCCTGTATAAAAAATTTTTACGGTTTACAAAGAACATCGTCATTGCTGTCCCAGGTGTGAAAATATTATTAATATTTTTGTTTATTATTTGTGCAGCCAACTGGACATATTAAAAAAGTAATTTTACTTAGAGCGATATATATCGATATATTCAATGACGAGTGAAAGAATTTTCATCTTACCGGCTTAACGGTATTATTAATTTTTGTCAATGGAGGCGCTAGCGTAAAAATTGGCGGTACGTCTTGAACGTCCTGGACTACGACGACAAGATGCAATCCCGCGATATTACGAGTGTCCTTCTTTGGCTCAGTGTACGGATCCTGCGTATTGGTAAAGAATTAATAATCACGGCGCGTATTCGAAAAAAAATAAAAACAAAATTAGATGGGGTCTTACCGTGGCGTAGATCGTGAGAGTGTACATCGACTGAGTTTCGAAATCTAATTCGCCTATCAACGTTATTACTCCACGAGTTTCGGCCGGAGTCTGTCGTTGTCGTATAGTAAATAATTCTTTGGGTTGCTAAAAGACGACAGAATAATGGAGTACGGGATAGTTTTTCAGATAAAACATAAGAGCTAAATTAGTAATTTTATCATTTTTAGTAACATCGACGCACCCACAGTTCGATGTAAACTGGTTTTCCGCTCCACTGATTCGATCTCACAAGTATGTAATCCAATTCTTTGCCGGGTTTTGTATCCTGGAATGGTATCGAGAAGGAATATCGTAATCAATCTCTTCGAATCGTATAAACAAAAGAAAAGAAACGGGAAAACCAATACCTCGGGCACCATAATTAGCGCAGGAATGTGAGGAAATATTGTGTCTCTTCGAGTGGTTGCGTTCGTGACCGATATAGTTGCCTGCATCGAGTTTGAATCGCCTTTGGAATCCTTAACGCGAACGGCAAAGTCGTGAAGGCGTCCGGCTATCAGACGTCTCGTCAAGATCACGTTCGCTTGACACACCTTGTTGTAAAGGGTGCAGGGAAGATTTTCTATCCGCACAATTGGCGTTACTGTCGCTACGTGAATTATCAATGAATTTTGTTAGATTTAATTTCTTTAATTTTGTTATCACAACGAAGTCATGATAATAGGGTGTACAAAAACCTTAAATTGTCATTTAAATAACTGATTGGAATAAATAAATACCGTTTGTATCTTCACTTTTGTGTCTCAAGTTAACAGTTTGTGCGATTTTTCGTCTCCTTAAATCGGAGATTTAAGATTTCGACTCGCGATAAGTGTACAATGGGGATAAACGTGGTTAATACGATCGGACTAGTTTAATTTACCGGTTATATCGAAGACGAGTGGAAAATCCGCATCTTGGTCGGTGGCGCGCAAACGGAAGATCACGGAATCGATTTCGGCGTCGGCGGGCACGAGAACGAGTCCCATATCGGTGGAAGTGTCGAAGCGGGGCCGAGCACCGCTGACTTGGGCGGCCAGAAAAACGAGACATCCCAACAGCGTGTACATCCATACTCTGATCCATGTATCCAAGGGCATTCTGGGAAAACGGCTTATATAGCAAGCTAATCGTTCGTTTTTCGTGAGGGCAACATCGTCTTGGGGTTCGTTCGAACGAAGGGTTCAGCGGCAATTCGGTAATTATTTACCGATCCCAGGGAGAGTACGTACTCCGAAAGGGTTGTGGTCAATGCCTTGCGTGATAGGGCAAACAAAAGCGATCGCTAACTCGCTGGCAATCCTATATTTATCGGGAATATCTTAGGTTTTAATCAACCGCCAATGTAACACGTTTATACATATATGTATATTTTTTTTTAACGCTCGACTAAAAAGGCGAAACATCGTGTGTTACACTTATGAAAAATTCAGGCGGTAATTTTATTGTTATTTCGAAAAAAATGAAAAAACTATTTTTTCAATAGGATAAAAAACAAAAATAGTTAGTAATTTTGATTCAATTCTCTTTGTGTATTCTTTACGCTCATTAGAAAAATAGCCCTGTAATAATATATCGGGCTTTTGATCGTATCGAACGCAGGGCCGCATGATTATCGAGGTCACTGGACTCGCCGATGGGACGGGTAGACTTTTACACCAACGTCCGGTCGAGCCGGCACACAACATAAGGACAAAATAAATCGATTTTCTAATGTACGAATGTAGGTCCACTACGACTAATCTCGCAGGGGTGCGTGCACCTGATAAATTATGAACGATCGTTAACGGGCAATTCCGAATATAGCATTTTCACGAGTTCCTTATATTCCGCTTCTTACCATTTCTGTTGGTGATCCGCGAAACATATTTCGACAGCGACGCATATCGGTATTGTATTTTAGGAATTAAAAAAATATATAGATACATTTTTTTTATCATTTATAGACTTCATCAGCATTTTACATGTCGAGAAAAAATTACTCAAGAATATTTGTAAAATGAACTTTGCAGAAAATCGTGAATCACGCCTTGACACGTATGGATTATTCGTTTTGATAATGTCAGATTCACGTGTGTCTATAGAACCGTAAGGTTTACTAGCGAGTTTTGGATTTAAAAAAAATTGTAGTGGAAATATAACCGTTAGTTTCTCTGTCAACTGGTATGCGTGCGGAAGAGTAACGTTACAAGAGATCTCGAGCATCGATAGAGTTCTTAACATCGATTTTATAATCATGGAACGAGGTCGTCGTCGCGTATTTTACGTGGATATCTGAGAACCTTTGATGTATGGCTGTGCGTTCGTGTTTGTTGCCTCTTATCTATCTTTCCTTGTACTTCGGAGTCACGGGGAAATTACGTTGACCGGTACTTTCGATTTTAACATTTACCCAATCTATACGTTACCTTCGTCGTTCCGCATACTCGAATAAAAACCATCATCGAGTTACGACAGCGTGAAGAAGCTTCGCGCATCGTTAAAAATCGTAATTACGATATCGTCGTCACTCAAATACGGCTCGTTGAAGTTTTAATTTAAAAAAATTATGATCGTCGGGCAGTGCATCGGAGTTTGAAAGTATCGTTGAAGCTTGTGAAAACGTCGGCGACGCGAGGCTCGCTGTGCAAATGATGCGATATTGTGGTACCTGCATGGAGGTGCACGGTGCGTGACTAACTCTGCGAGTACACACACCCGGGATTCTAGACAATCGGGTCAGATTATTCTCATCTTTATGTTGATCGATCTACTTATCGTGATCTCGTTTCTTATTTGTATCTCCGAATACCCTACATTATTTTTACCAACGGTTTTTCGAAAAGCCGTTTTATTTTAATTTATTTTTTTCATTATTCAAAAACTCATCGTACCACTAATCCCCGTGCGGTTGTTTGCTATTGTAACTATATTTTGACCATGTGACAAAAATTCCTAGAATCGAAATTTTTTTTAATTAGAAAAAATGGTTAAAATTATATTGAAAAAAATGAAACTTTTTCAACAATTTTTTTATAATCGGACCTGGAGATTTTTTTACATGGTCAAGACATCATTACGATAATACGATCGTAAGGGATTATTGATTCCATGTTGTTTTTACATATTAAAAAAAAACCTAAAACCCCTTTTTGTCCGAAGATGTCAGACTCCCTTTTTGTTTGAATTTTTATCGCAAATTTAACATATTTGTATTTTCCAAGACGTTGCAATTAGCAAAGATTTCAGTTCGCTACAATGTACACTAAATATTTTAGAGTTGGATATATGAAAAGTATGTATTCTTTTCAAAAGTCAACTTCTCTCGAAGAGTCAAACCGAATGCAAAAACCATAAAACTGTAAGATCTCTTCGAACGGATTTGTCTTCTCCCTCTCAATCTGATCATAAAATAGAACTGTATTTCACAATTTCGTTGAACAATTTCTTTGGTCAACGGTAAGATTTTATCAATCACCCTGAGTGCACCGAACACACACGTTTCATGACGATAAATCGATAAAGTTCGTCAACTCTTCCCAAGAGTCATTCACCAGTGTCATCTGCATGAATAATTTCAATCAGTTATAGCGAATGACGTTGATTTTTCATTCACAAAGGAAGAAAAAATCCTTTGGAATCTAATAGAATTGACCGCACATCCGTATATAAGATTGACATGTCGAAAAATTAGTTATTTTTATCCTCGCGTTACAGCGGCGAAGTGTACAAAAGCAAAAGCATCGTTATTTAATTGAGATACATAAAGTCCATGTGATCGTTAAGTTTCGTAATAAAAACCATCCGGATAGTTAAACGGGTGGGTTCGTGTCACCTGTCCAACACCCGTAAAGTTACAAATGTGGGGCGATCAAATATCTGAAGTGCGATGGACATTAATGCTTACGTGCCACGCTAACCCTTCTCCTCTCTCACCCAGAACGCGAATGACCGAGCCATAGCGCGAGTTGTCTTTATTTTTACCTTTTTCTAACTATAAACTTCGGTGTATTAAGTACAGAAAAACGTTGAATTAGTAGATAAAGGAAAACTCACCTGTACGCGTTCATTTAAAAATGTAGCATCGTTCAATAAGATATCATCCTTTGGTCTATTATACGAAAAATGTTTAACCCCTTAAGAGTTTCACCGGGTCATAGAAATAGAGGAACAAAAATGTTGAAAAAAAATTCTACACGTGTGATTGTTGTAAAACAACGGAAACACGCGACTCTCGACATCCATTTACTACCGTCACAAAACACTTTGGGATCGATCGAAACTTCACACACAGGTTGTTGTAGCGTATAAAATCAGCAGGACTGTTCGAATGCGAACTGCGTATTTCACGAAGACTCGATTAGCTTCGATAAAACACTTCATCGTTGGTTTCCTTATCCAGCACCTTTTCAATTATCAATGTGGATGACTTTGTTTTTCGAACTTCATATTCACGTGCGTTTTTTACGTTGAAAAATAACATTTAAATGAATGATATCGGTCAAAAGAGGTTTCTTGTTTTTGTTGATGTTTTTTCTCTAACCGTATTCCCGGCTCGACATTTCCAAATGTAATGTGAGGCACAAGGTGTTCCAGTGCACGTGGCCGCGAAGGACGCGCCGGAGCATGTGAAGGGGTTGTCGCAGTATTCGACTCGGTCACCCCCTCGACGCCGACGCCGGGCGCCGTCACGTGGACGACGTAACGTCACTTCGCAATATAGTACTTGCCGCGCCGCCGCCACTTTCTATCCCCGCCTTCCCAATATATCTCGGGGTAGTAACCGACGGTGTATGTGGTTAGCCACCCTTGGATCAACAACCCATAAATTGCTCTCCAATGTCTTGCCGGTACGATAATTGATGAGGATACAATAATGATAGATCAGAGACTCGATTCATTCATCAGCTTTGCGCTAATTCCATTTCTGCTTCTTATTTTTCTCCCCATTGCCTCCTCTGTTTTACATTTTTCGTTACGATCATTCTCCGCGAAGATTTTCCTTATCCGTTCGCTAATTAGAATTGCGCTTTAATTTCCTCACTAATTATGATTTTTGTATCGAAATACCAGCAATTATTGAAAGCACCTGCGCACGAAAGACTCTTCGTACTACTACTAAAAATAATTTCTTCTTCAGTTATTACAAATATCAAAAGATTTTTGGTGGTTGCGGGGACGTTTCTTGTTAAATATATAACAATCAAAAGGTAAATACCGAATCTATAAAGAATTTCTTTGTTGTCGCGTAACGCTCCTGTAAAGCAGCCTCGCTTGTTTGTTAGCAGACGAAAAGAATGAACGTGCAATTGCGTTGAAAAAATGAGCAGCGGGAAACGTGCATTTCGTTAGCCTCGTTTCGTGTGTACCCCAAGCTCGATTGGTCAGTACAAACTGACTTTACCGACGTCCAACTACGCGAGACAGCGTCACAAGACCCGTAAGGGTTGTATGCATGTTTTATGGCTGCGGCTATCCACCCTCTGGATCAAGCGGCTTTCAACCGCATTTTAGATTGTGAAAATCACCGGTTATTTTCCCGTGCCGGTACTTGCGAAGCTTTGCAATTATTACTCTAGAATTATCGAGATTTTTCAGAAGTAAATCTAACGAACGTAAACTGCTTAATTTCTGAAATTCCTTTTATAATTTATCGCTCGGTTATCTTTGATCATACGCGAATCTACGCAAATAGGGCGTCTCGTGATGTCTTGAAAAAATGACAAACCGCTCCGTCCGAATGAGGCGGCTCATTGTGCAGAAATCAACTTTCCAATTCTTACCGTCGAGTGATGTATCGCCTTAGTTCAGTATTTTTTTCAGTTTCTTCTTAGCCGCTTGCGTTACAAACCCGCTCTATTGCAGACTGTATAACAATTTCTTCGTTATTGGTTACACTGGAGGATCAAAACCTAAAACTAAATTAATTCAAATGAGAATGTAACGCAGTTATCTCAGATATGAAACGCGCCGGCGAAGGTTTTAAGGGATTAATGAAATGTATTAGATTTTTAAAAAGTTGCTTTGCCGAAAGCTCTCTAAACGAAGAATCTATGAAAAATATCAAATATCGAATGGGGGCACCGATCAATGGGAGACAGCGATATATATCGGTATAATACTGTGCATTAAAGGTAATCCTGTACCGATGACTCAGACAGGATAATTCGGTATGCGGGACCCGATCGTGCGGGGAACCCCTAATAACCGGGGTTACCTACTCTACGCAGGGGTCGCGTGTGATTTGTTTGTAAAGGAGCGAGACTACCGTAGACCTGCGGGTAATAAAGATCATAGTCTTCGTGGCCTTCGAGGGGTCGGTCAGCTTTTCCCACTTAGAGTTCCGCCCCGCCGGTATTTCGATGCGTGAATCATTTTTTTTTTTTCAACCCCGAGCAAATGTACAGAATGTCTTGCTTAACGTACTTCATTACGGCGCAAGTCGAAAAAAGATCAACTTTTTTGTGCTTCAAAGAATTCAATCGTCTTTACTTTAGTTTTTTTTTTTCGCCAATTGAAGGGTTATACGGCGAAATATGCGTGAACTATGTACACTCCTATTCGCGGTCCGCGTAAGGAGTGGAGCGCGATCGAAGGCGGTTTATCGTAGAGTATATTTGCTTCGCGGGCGGTTGGGTCACAAGCCCGTCGCGGCTGTTGTAACACCGAGGTGATGCCAAGTCCGGGGCTGTCCAGCGGCTCGAAGTTTCCCTGAATTACCATACGGTAACACGCGAAGTCGACGTCAAGGAAGACGATAAGAGAATAAGGCAGTTAAGTTTTCTCGATCTCCTTTGCGCGCACCCCACAAGGCTCTACGTATATATGTGCATAAAAAAGAGTAGAACTTGCACCCTCGTGCGTATGTAGTACGGAAACACTGATTCGGTTTTATCCAACGCTCATCTATGACAATATATTATTGATAAATCCTTTCATAATAATTAAAATTCTTTCGATGAGTTTTCGTAGATCATTTAACGAGATTATAAAATTGGGTTCTTTCGGAAAAGCGATGATTGAATACGGAGAAACTATCGATCGAGCTTTCAGAAGTGCAGGTCGATCCTTGCGTACGATTGGGCCGAGTCTGTAAGGGTAGCGTTGGGAAAAAATGGATTCAAAGTTTCATTTGAAAAAGGAAGGAATTGCACGATAATTTGAATTCGATGGCTCAGATAACTTGCTCGTTCCAGATAGTTATTCATCGTTTGTGAATCTGCTCAAATTCCATTCGAGGCCCTGTTTATGTATAAAACTTTTTTATCAAACGGCAATAAGGCATTTTGCTTGAATTTTGTAGGTTTGGAAGTTGAACGAATTCTTATTCGAAGGCATTTTAGAAACGAATGTTGTTTTCATATATTGTAACAAAGAATTTTATTCGGAATAGTATCGCTAAAATTTGGTGGTTTAATTGTGGGGTTGCGTGCCGGTTTAGCGTTAATATCGGTTAAAAGATGTTCGTCATCAACGATTTGGATAAAACGCCGCACTGTTTCACCGCGGAATCCAACGAACCTTTGGTATAAACCGTGTGCCTGACCTGGCGAGGCCGAAATTTGCATTTAAACATAACAAGTGTTTAATTCTAATGTGCGGTGCGAACGATCGGTAAGAGTCAACAACCTCGAATTCGCCACTTCCCCGTGCTATATCTATAAAACGGTATTTACGGGACATGGTATAGGTATACGAACCGGTTAGCGGAATGAAAAATATAAATATTCTGGTTTCAAAAAAATTGTGTATTTCGCTATAAAATTCTTATAAAAGTGATGTAGAAAATCTGGTAATGGAATTTTTTTTGCCATACCAGGCAAAATAGGATTTACATTTCGAATACAGTAATTTGGCGACAATATTGAATTTAATGACGAAATACTTTAAACGGACCAACGGATACTTAAAAATGCTTGGTCCGTTTTTGTTTTTTTCTTAACAATAAATATCCTCTCTGATCGTGAGAAATCTCGGTACGTTCGAACATAAATAAATATTAAGGTACGTAATATCGTTAGCTATTTACAAGGAAGATCATTGAGTCTAAGGACTCGAGGTGGAATTAACAATGGAATCCTGTTAGCCACAAGAATGTCCACGACTGTAATTAAATTGTATCGTTGAACTTGCGATGATCGTTGATTTTTTGGACTATAATTCCGTCGTCTCGACCTTCTTCCCGAGTGGATTGTTGACGACTTGATTTTGTCCATGATGAACCGGTGACTCGTGGTTGAATCCATTTCGGTCGTTCGTCACACTTTCCACGCTAAAAAGAAAGGAAAAATAAAGGAAATTGGGCCTAACGACGAGGCCGATTGATACGCGTTATTTATTCACTTTCTATCGGATAAATGAATGGATACCTGGAAATCGATGAAGGCCTCGGTCTGACGTAGTAAGGATTTTCATTCGTCGTTCTCTCGTCGCTATTAGCTTCGTTCATTATTTCCTCATTGTTCAGAGCATTTTCGTCGAGCGAATCCCTCTCAGAATTGTGACTACATTTTAATAAAACGACGTAGTGTTTAATATCGGTAACCGGTAATGGACATTTTTTATCTCAAAAGAAGAGTGAATATATGGACATAAAAAAAGGAGAGAAAAAAAATGAGGATTCGACGATAAAGAGAATGTCTTTCTATTTACCTGTACGATTCGTCGCTCTTGAACCATTCGTTCTCATAAGCGTGCAGCCATATGGGATTGGATCCTTCCATGCTGTGCTTGTTTGTATTGGGTACTCTTCCCGGTCCGCGAATAAATTCCGAATCCGTCGTGCCAAATGGCGAAGCGTTGGCGGCTTTGAGCTGACGCTGGAAAGACGATCTCTGCGATAGGCATAGTGCAATACAGAGAAGCAAAAGAGCCCCCAAAAAGAGAGTCAATGCCAAGAGCCAAAAGGTCGTGCCGGCTTGTTCGTACTGAACGACAGGCTGCGATTGAGCAGGTTGCGTGTCCAAAACGTTGAAGTCTTTGAAAAGATTATCCAATTTTTCGATATTTCTGTCGACGAGCTCGAGCACCTCGGATACTTCGAGTATCGAATTGTCCCGACGATTCACCAAATGAATGTAGAGATCGGTTCTCGTACGGTCCACGGAGCCATCGTGATTCTCGTGAACTTTGTACTCGTCGACGTTTACTATAGCGCCGGTCACATTACCGAGAATTCTGTAAATTGAAAGATCGTCCGTGAGTGTGGTTAAAAAAACAAGTGAAACTGGTACCCGTACTTTCTCAATTATAGCCTCTCCTTACTTTTACGATACTTACTCTCTGAAAGATTCGATTCTGTTCCGAACTTCCGGCGGATGTTGTCGAAGAACGAATCGAACTCGTTGATCCTCTCGCAACAGGTAGATGAATACTCTCGCGGTATCCTGCAATCCTTCGGTGTCGTTGGCCAGTACCATAAAATCGAAGTAGCCTTTCATTCTTCGTTGAGGATCGAAGTTCAGACTCACAGCACCTGTGAGTCTGTCGACGAGGAATGGATTGAGCTTTATATCATCGAGCCCTTCGGTCAGTGTCATCTGAATTTTTCCGATTTGGTAATAGCTCACAGCCGCATTGTCACCGGAATCTATGTCTATAGCCTGTTAAAGAGGAATTATTCTTTTATATTTACGATTGTTGTTATTTTATAATATCAATGGCTGCTCACCTTCACATTCATAAACGCAGTACCAAAATCTGCCTCGGTCGTGACGCCACCGGTAAAAATTCGGCTGACAAATTTCGGTGAATTGTCATTGATGTCGTCGACAGCTACTATGACTTTGAGCAGAGTGTCGTCGGCTTCGTCGAAGAAACTCTCGTTCGCGGGTACGGTATTGCAATCTTCGGTCGCTTTGATGAGTAACAAGTGTTCTTCTTGTTCTTCTCTGTCTAGGCTCTTTGCGGTCTGTAATAAACCAAATATTCATTCTTTTGGGCAATAAATCGTTAAAGAAGCTGATCAGCTTCTCCCTTGCGCGCGTACGAAGTTGTTGCTTCTTCGTGGCTGGATTTTATTGACTCTGCTACTGCAAGCTCAAAATTATCCATCAACTTGACTGTTGTTAAATAACATTTGGCATCGAATTTCTCCTTAATCCGTTACGCAATTCAGAATTCATCGAATATTGAACTTTTTTCGAAAATGTTTGCTCGCATTCTGCTCTTGCTTATTTCGATACAGTGTGCTTAATTTTTTATACAAACACGTGATGTATAAAGGAGGGATTGCTCGCTCATTATTTTTTGCCTTTCCCCTTCACCTTTCCTCTACGCGGAAGTCAACATTGATTACCATGCTTTGTCATGGAGGGAATTTTGCGAAAGGTGGAAAATTACTAGGAAACCATGTGCAAGCTTCTACATTGCGGCAATTTTTCTTTTTATTCTCCATTCTCATACCTTACCGTAATTGCCGAATTGAATTAAATTGAAAATATGCGCTTACACTGAGCTCGTGTTTGAAGATATCCAAAGCAAAGAAACCGTCGTCGTTGCCACCGACGATGAAATAGCAGACTCGAGTCGGTGGATCGTCGAGATCGTCGACTTCATCTCGATCTATGGTTTCTGGCAATAAAATCGTTTCCGATCCAGCAATTTTTTCCTCGGTGAACCTGACTTCGAAAATGTCGAGTAAAAATTGTGGCTCATAGTCGTTGATATTGCGCACGTAGATAATGAGATCCAAGTCGGAACTTAGCGGGGTCGGTGTACCCAGGTCGTGAGCTTCTATTCGGATCTGTAATTAAAAAAATGTCGAGTTTTCAATAAAATTCATGAGCTTTCATAAGAGAGACACAATATTAGTATAGTTCCCACTTCGTATAAACGCTGAGTTTCCCTATCCAATGGCAACTTGGTCGTGATAATTCCGGTTTTGTCGTCAATTTGAAATGTTCGCCAGTGGCCGGCAAGGTCTTGCTTGAGTCGGTAGTGAACTTCACCGTTTAGCCCGTTGTCGGCGTCTTGAGCTTCCACTTGAATGATCGAAGTTCCCACAGTGACGTTCTGAAAACACAAAAGACATATTTTTGCCACATCTTTTCGAACGATTAAATTTTATCGAATAATGGACGAACCTCGGGAACTCTTATAGTCGTGTTGTGCTGAGGATTAATGAAAATCGGAGGATTGTCATTGTAATCGGTGACGCATATTTTCAATTGTTTGTTATCCCTGTTCGGGGGTGCGCCGAGATCCCGAGCCTCGAGTTCCAGCGAATAATTGCCGAATTTTCCTCTCAACGATCCAGTGGCTCGGATTTTCGCGGACCAGTAATCCGTTTGCTCGAGAATGAAGTACCCCATTTCATTGCCGGAAATCACTCGTAGCATCACCCGACCGTTCGGGGTCATTGGATCATCGGCGTCTTTGGCTTTCACAACAGCGATCGCGTCTCTCGTATCGTGAAATTCGGAAATGGTCACGCATTCCTGTGGCAATTCGATTATCGGTGAATTGTCATTGACATCTTGAACCATTACTCTGCGGGAAGTAAGCAACTTTCTTTCAATTCACTCGCATATTTACGAAGTAATTACATACTTCGGAAAAAAAAAAAGAACGCAAACCGACGTACTGAATTTGTTTGAACGCATTTCTCGACTCTCCGGCTGTATAACCGAACTGATAATTGTCCCATGCTTCAATGACTAGAATGTAACTGCTCTTGACTTCCCAGTCGAGGGTATCCGCCACTGTTAGCGTACCCGATTCCGGATGGATTGCAAATTTGCCCTGTGAGGACATTCGATCGAGAAGAAAGGTTATCTTTCCGAAATCCCCGCTGTCCGGATCCTTGGCTTCGATACGCGCGATCTCCGTACCGATCGTTGCATTCTCCAATGCTGTGACGTTGCTTATGTCCGATATGAAGTACGGATTGTTGTCGTTTTCGTCCAACACTTGGACAAATACTTCCGAGAGACTCGATCTGAAAACAATTAAAATTATTCATATACATTCCACCATTATTATATACGGGCACTTCGGTATTCAGAAGTAATTAGTTGGAATGCATGTTCAATGCAATTTCGTACCTCGGTGGAATTCCCGAATCCGTCGCTCGAACGGTCAAGTTCAACCAAGAGTACACTTCTCTGTCAATTTTATTCGCGACAACCATTTCGCCGGTCTCCGAATCCAGATGAACAAGGTCGGTTATCTCTTTTGGACTTTCCATAGAATACGCGATACTGCGATTTTTGTCCGCATCATCGGCAACTATGCTCGCTATGTGAACACCATTTTTACTGTTTTCCGTTATCGATTTTCTGTAGAATGGCCTTCGAAACTTTGGATTGTTGTCGTTCTCGTCTTCTATGATAATACTGAGGGTAGCTTGAAAAAAATGAAAACAAAATAAAGTAACGACTAATCGTTCACCGAGATTGCGGGTTTTATTTCTAATATGAATTTCGACATACAAGATGCGCTTTGCAATCCTCCGACTGCCGCCAGATCTTCGACGATGAGACCCACTCTGATAGTCTCGACTCTCTCCCTGTCGAGCAATCTGATTACTCTCAATAAACCGTCGACCGCGTTGAGTTCCAATGCCGCTAAGTAATCGTATTCTTGAATACGTATCAACGTGCCCTCTTCGTTACGAGCCTCCGAAGAGTTTGGATCGATTCGATATCGCAAAATTGGCGATATGTCCGGATCGTTTGCGACGATACGATGAACGTAGGCCCCAACCTAAATTTCCCAATGGACAGATGTTGATTACTCTATCATTCGGCCGATTAGTCGTTGATGCTTCTACTTATTTGGCTATCAAAGAAATTGAATCGAAAAAAAATAATACGAACTTGGGTATTTTCTCTGATAGTGACCGTTCCAGGATCGATAAAAACCGGAGGTTTGTTGTTCACATCAACGATTGTAATATTAACGAGAACTTGAGCGGTTCTTTGGATCTCGGTGCCGCTATCGATGGCCAAAACGTCGAGACTGTATCGCGTCGTTTTCGGTGAGGTCAGATCCGGATCTAAATTCGAGCCTGGAGCTACTTTGATAATTCCCGTTTCCGGGCTTATAACGAATTTGTCGCCTGCGCCGCTCTGAATTCTATACACGATCTTATTGTTTGGCGAGGACAAGTCTTTGTCCCAAGCTTTTACCTGTCGATTGAGAAACATAATTTGGTATATCCGATATAGATTGTCGGTCGGACCGAATGCCGAATTGAATTCGATGGGTACAACTCACTTGAAGAATAATCGTTCCACCATCGAGATCTTCGGGTATGTTTCTCTTGTACAAAGCCATCTCGAAAATCGGTGCGTTGTCATTGATGTCTTTCAAATAAATCGTCAGTGGTGCGTCCGAACTCAAACTTGGCATACCCTTGTCTCGAGCTCTCACTGTTAATTTTAATGGCCGCATTGGACCCTCTTTCCGACCGTGATTTATCGGCAAGGCTTCGTAATCCATGGGATATGCCGGCTTTATGATACCGCGCTTCGGATCAATTGTAAAGTTCATTGAGAACTCTCCGGACACCAGGGAGTAAATGATCTCGCTGTTTTTCGTTCCTGAAAATAAAATTGGACACTGTTACGTCGTGACCCTTGATTTACATATTCATCGCTGAACAAACTCTCATTGAATCGCTTCATCGAAGGAAAGAGTCCAGACGCAATGCTCTACCACCGGATAACTAATATTAAATTGCAACGGTTTATATCCGCTCGTGAATCTTTCTCACGATACAGCACTTTTGCCACCTCTTTCTTTCGGATTTCTCGCTAAATAGTAATCGCGGCTCAATCGGCAATTGGAAGCTTACATAAAGCCGGAGTTACGTCTCGCTTAAACGACAGCGCGCCGCGCGGTGTCAGTATTTTTCGGCCGTCTCGCAACGGCCAAGATTCTGCCGCAAACGAATTAGTCTTAAACCAACATTTGAACGACACAGCAGCTAATAAAATCCGGTACTTTCCTTAGGTATGAACTGATCTTTTGCACTTGATCAATTTTATAATACACACACACACGCGCGCGCACGCACATACATGTATATTCCAGTTTTGTTAACGGTGTCTTTTGATCGTTATACGTCGTTATACTCGAAATGAGATATTAAATCTTTTCCGAGATACGAACCACAAATATATATTAATGAATTGTCGACGTACAAGTCACAGTTTAACCAAAGTCAACCTCCAAGGACATAGTGTACTCACGTACACCACTTCGGAGCCGCGTCGAACAAGTCATCGTGTATATGCCCCGGGTCATATGCCCAAGCTGCGGCCAAACAGACCGCTGAGACGTAACATACATTTATTAACCATTTTCGCCAATCGCAACAAATGGTAGAGCGGTCAAGCATTTATTTTCGAATATACTATTCATTTTTGTTTCGACGAATATCCGTACCGTTCAAATCAATGTCAAAAGCTTCTACGATCAGAGGCGACTCGAACTCGTCCTTGTTCTCCAGAAGTATAGCCTCGTATTTGTTTTGCAGAAATACCGGTGGATTGTCGTTAACGTCCTTGATGTTTACGATCAATTGAGCGGTATTACGATTTCCTTTGCCGAGATCGTCCCGAGCTTCCACCGTCAGATAATGACGAGACACGAGTTCCCGATCGAAGCCCGACCCTGTTTGCTTCACGGTGATGACCCCGGACGTAGCATTTAATTTCAATCTGCAAAGAATTTTTTTATAAAATACCGATGACTGAGAAGAAACAGTTAAGTGGTTTTCCAACCAAAAAATCTATTGGTGATTCTTCTTTTTCACATACGCGTGTGCTATACTTCCGCCCAAATTGGTGTATCTGATTCCCCGACTTCCAAAGTTGCCGCTGTCCTCATCCAAAGCCTGTGCCCAAGCTACCGTTGTTCCAACTTCGCAATTTTCGAATATATCGACTTCATAAACGCTCATTGTAAATTCGGGATAATTATCATTTTGGTCTTTGATGAAAACAGTCACGGGTACCGCGCTGTACTTTGGTTTAAATGGTACCACTTCGCGAGCCACTAGTGTAAAATTTATTACTGGGGAAAAACAACGATTCATTATTAACAATAATCCTGAGCTGGGCAGTACTTCGTATACTTATTTGGTACGTAAACAACGTATTTTAAGTACTAAAGTACTCTTTGGTAAGTTAAGTACTTTTCCAAAGTACAAAGTACAAATACTTCCATGATTCCTCACAAATACGTTTGGGTCAATGCCTTTATTGAGACGTATAATTTTTTGCTCAAAATTCTTCCTTTCACCTCCCACATTGTCGGAATATGGATTTGAACTTGAACAAAAAGGCTCACGAGAGGAAAGAAGTGTTGAATAAAAACTCCAAAATGTTTCTTACTCCTTTTAAACTGAAAGTCACCAGACAGTACTAGAATTTATTGCTAGCGATCCCCTTTCACCAGGATAAACTATTGTGCGCTTGAGGAATTATAACCGCAATTGCCAGTTTTTTTTTTCTCGCAAATCAGGACTTCTTCTTCTTCACACTGCGCCTGGGCGCATGGCAATATGGGAGCCAGTCTGGCCACAGCGAAGAAACCCGGCTAATTCGCATATCAGGACTTGCCAATACAAACATACCCTCAAACTTGATGCGTGTAAAACATGCATGTAAAAGACCTCATGTCCCCATTAATCCGTCGTTACAAGATAGTTTTGGATGTATGCACGAAGAGAAGGATCTGACCAAGAGTTGCGGTAGCGTCGAGAAGCCAAGTAGTTTAAAGAAAAAGTCCGCGCGCGATGAGCGCTACCGTGTCCTTATATACCTCAATATCATGCCCCATAAAGTTTGACCGTTTTTTTTTCTCGGAAACGAGACATCGGATCAAAATTCTAATGACACTTTCATAATATGGATCGAATACAAGGTTCAAAATGAACGCGAAATCGGCCCGATCTGTGCACGCAATAATGAGTTATCATTATGTCGCCCGAAAAATCCACGCTTTCACGATTTAAAAAATGTCCACTATGTCCCGTCAGGCCTGTGTGTTGCGTCTGTGAGCCCATGCGTGAGTTGTGCATACAAAACGGTACAATCGATGAACTATCGCCTGTTTTTAATTTTTCCATGTGTGAGTTTGTGAGTACAGCAATTAGTGATATCCGTATCCGTGATCTGCTAGTAGTACGCTCACACCGAGTGATCGAAATAAAGGTTAAACAGTGAGGTTATTTATAATTTCTTTTTTTCGTGAAAATTATTTTTTAAAAACCCGTCTCGTGCGGCTGAAAAAATGGGTTGTTCGTGTGATAAAGGCAAGTGATAATTTTAATTAATAAATATTGTGCGTGTGATAAAAAAAAATCGTGTCGTACGGATTTTTAACGTTGCAAAGTAATGAATTTTTTTTTTTAAATAAATAATAATAAAAAAATTAATTAAAAAACAGAATGAAATAAAACATAAAAAAACATTTTTTTACAAAAAATGTAAAAAACGTCGCCAAGTAATTTAAAAATAATTTTCATATTATTTTTAGAAAATAAAAAACTTTTAAAAAATCATGAGTAAAATTTAAACAAATCATATGAGCCAAGTAAAATAAAAAAACTTGGCGAGTCCGTAGAACACAAATCAATGTAAGCTGCATCAAAAGAAAAGACTCTCCAAGTTTTTTTGTTTTATCAAGAGGCGCGGTAGCGCCTCGACGCCAAGAACTGAAAAACGCTACTGTGAGTAACTTACGCCAATATACCGGAAGAGTATAATGCGTTCAACTTTCGATCGATATATCTTCGCAATAATACAACGAATCGAATTTTCATGGACACTTTTATAATGTAATTTTGGGTCAATCTTTCGAAAGAGCCTAGTTACCATTCAATTGGTTTAGCCTATTTTGAGATCTCGAGGTCGGGAATTTCACAGGGTCCAAACGATTATAAAGTGTCCTGTCCCCTATATATATGTCTGCGTCTACATCAGTTCATTGAAAAATTCGCGTGGTGGCGCGCTCGTCGGCACAGCGGGCTAGCTGTCAGCTGTTACATATTTTTGGTTAGATTTTTTGTTCGACAGTTTTTCCGAGTTTGTAGTAGGTATATGCATGATCGTCGGAATTTTAATCGGTGAAAAATAAAAATGCGGAGTTAGCGTAAAAGTAATCAGTTATTACATATTCTAATAAAAAATGTTCGAAACCTTTTACGTAACAATTAAAAAAAAAAAAGTTATAAAACTCTGCTGGTAAAAACAACGCTCAACAAAAAAGTATCAAATTTTCAAAAAGAAATAAAATTTCCCAGAAATTTTTTTCAAAAAAAAAAAAGGTACGCCAAGAACTGAAAAATACAGTTTACAAAAATTATTCAAAAAAATAAATTAAATAATACGGGCCAAGTTTAACAAAAAACATACTTCTATATGGCAATAACAATTGTCTTTTTGATGCAAAAAAAATTGTTGTAAATAATTGGCGTTCCACTGCTAGCGGTTTATTGTGATGCTTGCAAACATTGGAAAGCCAATTATTTACAACAATTTTTTTTGCATCAAAAAGACAATTGTTATTGCCATATAGAAGTATGTTTTTTGTTAAACTTGGCCCGTATTATTTAATTTATTTTTTTGAATAATTTTTGTAAGCTGTATTTTTCAGTTCTTGGCGTACCTTTTTGTTTTTTTTGAAAAAATTTTTTGGGAAATTACATATTCTAATAAAAAATGTTCGAAACCTTTTACGTAACAATTAAAAAAAAAAAGTTATAAAACTCTGCTGGTAAAAACCACGCTCAACATCAAATTTTCAAAAAGAAATAAAATTTCCCAAAAATTTTTTTCAAAAAAAAAAAAGGTACGCCAAGAACTGAAAAATACAGTTTACAAAAATTATTCAAAAAAATAAATTAAATAATACGGGCCAAGTTTAACAAAAAACATACTTCTATATGGCAATAACAATTGTCTTTTTGATGCAAAAAAAATTGTTGTAAACAATTGGCGTTCCACTGCTAGCGGTTTATTGTGATGCTTGCAAACATTGGAAAGCCAATTATTTACAACAATTTTTTTTGCATCAAAAAGACAATTGTTATTGCCATATAGAAGTATGTTTTTTGTTAAACTTGGCCCGTATTATTTAATTTATTTTTTTGAATAATTTTTGTAAACTGTATTTTTCAGTTCTTGGCGTACCTTTTTTTTTTTTGAAAAAAATTTTTGGGAAATTTATTTTACTTGAGTCATGATTTTTTTTATTTTACTTGGCTCATAGGATTTTTTTTTATTTTACTTGGCTTATGATTTCTTTAAAAAATTTTTGTGTTCTAAAAATCATATGAAAATTATTTTTAAACTACTTGGCTACGTTTTTTACATTTTTTGCAAAAAAATGTTTTTTATGTTTTTACAATTTACCATAGATCTGGAAAAAAAATATCGTAAATTTCTGGTAGTGCGGCGACGAGCGACGAACGGCGGTAATGCGAGTTTCTACCATAGAGTATGGTGAAGATTCCCATAAATGTGGTAAAAATTGTTATGAATGTGGTAAAACTTCTCGTAATGATTGGTCAAAAGAAAACAATTCTATATGACAAAAACTATTGTTTTTTCTTTTGCAAAAAAATTGCTGTAAAAAATTGGCGTTCCTATGTTTGCAAGCGTCACAATAAACCACTAGCATTGGAACGCCAATTTTTTACAGCAATTTTTTTGCAAAAAAACAATAGTTTTTGTCATATAGATTCCTTTTTTTCTGTTACACTTGGCCTATAAAATTTTGTTGATTTGTTAAGAAAATAATATTTGCCAACAGGATTTTTTAGTACTTGGCGTACCGTTTTTTTTTTTTTTTTTTGAAAAAATATTTTGGAAAATACTATCTACACGGATTTTGCAAAAGCATTTGACTCTTTTTGTCGAGAGATTCTCATTAGGAAACTCTCGGGTATTGGTATTGCCGATACACTCCTAGACTGGCTCTCGGACTATATTACTAACAGATCTCAGAGGGTTCGCTATAAAAACTATCTTTCCCGCTCTATCGTAGTACCATCGGGGGTTCCTCAAGGATCCCACCTTGGTCCGCTGCTCTTTCTGATATTTATAAATAATATTTCCTCATCTTTAGTGTACACGAGATGGTTACTATATGCTGACGATCTCAAAGTATATTTAGCCATTAAAGGGGACGAGGATCAAGGTCGAATACAAAGTCATCTCGATGATCTGTGGGAATGGTGCTTACGAAATAGACTCTCGTTGAACATCAACAAATCCAAATGTATACCGTTCTCAAGGTGCCGTAATAATGCACTGACAGTGTATGCCATCGGAGTGCAACTCTTGGAGAAAGTTCAAACGATTTGCGATCTTGGGGTCCTGTTCGAAGCAAAACGTAGTTTTGCCGACCACATAGATGCCACATCGCGAAAAGCTCTTCCGACATTAGGATTCATAAGCAGATTCTCGGGGGATTCCCGGCTAGCTGGTATCTTAAAGTCCCTATATCTCACCTTCGTGCGACCCATTCTCATATATGTGTCAGAGATCTGGAACCCAGTTTTTTTGGTGCATGCAACAAAATTGGAACGAGTGCAGCACAAATTCCTACGATCGACTGCCTTCAAAGCTGGGCTACCTATGCGGATGGATGAGCACGATTACGAGACTATCGCACAATCTTTACAGATTCCTAATTTTTGCACCTTACGAACGTACAATGATCAACAATTATTATTTAAGATCATCTCGAGGCTCATGGAACGCCCCAACATGCTTCTGAAACTTCGCGAAGAATTACCCGTTAGGCCCAGAAGGGTTCAAACGGTCTTTTGCACACCGACGATACGAAGAACGCTCATGAAGAGGTCAGCCCAATAGAGACTCGCAAGCGTCGCAAATACGCTCGGTCTCTCTCATCTATTTGAAGGTTCTATCGCGATATACAGTGAAACACTGGGTTTCCGAGTGTTGCGTTACGAGTGAACGACTGAGGAGAGAATCGAAACTTTGTTTGTGTTTATATATCTACTTCCTACAATTTTAGTAATCTTATTTTATGATACAGTGTACCAAAAGGAAAAATCTATCTTTATAAACTGTTAAATTTTGTAAAAGGGCTTTTCCCGTGGAAGTAAATAAATGAATAAATAATATCGAACATTTTCGCGATAAGTGGTGCCACAGTCGGATTTTCGCATGTGACATAGTAATTTCTAGCAAATTCCTTCTCTCCGTGTGTAGAAATGACAACTAAATAGGATTTTTCAATTACTCAGATCGGTTTGGTCAACTGGGAAATATCTTCTTCACGGACATGTATGATATATTAGTAAGAACTTCAACATCTCGTTGTCAAATGAAATGATCGAGAGTGAAATTCAATATGGCTAAAAATTGAAGTTACATCGACACGTTACACGTTGATGTAATATTTTTCTGACCTTTTATTTCTACGTAATCAAAGATCAGAAAAATTGGCTGATATTACACAGTAGATTTTCCTTGAAAAGTTGGTGTATTTAACAGCAAGATTCATATGTTTTCTTAGAGACGGGACAGCAATATTTCTTCGTTTGATCTGCTTCACCTGTCTATGCCCCGAATGTACTAAAATCGAAAACATACATATATGTCATTTGTTACCTGATCTTCGTTCGTAATCCAATTTCGTCGGATCTTTAACGCGAATCAAAAAGGGTGTCTCGTTGATGCCCCGAGAAGGTGTCACGTCGAATATTCCCCCATCGCCATCGATGAACATTCGGAAAGTGCCATTCGTTCCCTTTGATCGAACGAATAGAATATAGTTATATAACATCGCAAAACATGTAAAAAATTGTATTTTATAGTAAAACACGATTGAAGACTCACCAAATCGTGGTCATAAACCTCTGGTATGCAATCGCCGATAAAATTAACGGGCGTGTTTTGCGGTACGTTCTCATTGATTTCAGCCAAATACCTAGAACTACGAAACTGCGGAGTCTCATCGTTAACGTCCGTTAATATGATGGTAACTTCGGTTGTCACGAAAGGTGGGGGAACGATTTTTGACACCTCCTTAACGGTTATCTCGAGAATAAACGTTCCGTCGCTGTTCTCTTTAGCTTCCCTGTCCAATTGTCCACGCGTGAAAACGACTCCTGACGTGGCGTCGATATCAAATAGATACTTCGGTCCTTCGGTAATGCTGTACGTCACTCTATTGTTTATTCCCTTGTCGCCGTCAATTGCTCTCACTGCAAGCGAAAACAAAATATATCTTCTACTATGACTGTCAACTCTAAAGGTTCGCGGTAATTATGGCGGTAGGTATTTAAAATCCTGACGAACCTTGAAGTACGGAAGTTCCAATTCTGACGTTCTCGCTGATCCTTGCTACCGGTGTCATGGCAATGAATTCCGGCGGTTGATCCTCGACGTCTTGAACCTTTACCAGAATCGCCGTAGTTCCCGTGTTCAGCTACAAGTTCATTAAACCCAATTCGTTCAACATTTATTTCATGAAACCCGTTTTTCATTACTGCGAAACACACCTTTTCATCGATAGCACGATCGACCGCGAGAATTCTTAACTGGTACAGATATTTTCTTTCGTAATCCAAATCACCGACCAGTCTAATGACGCCTTTGCCGTTTATCGTTGATATGGAGAAAATGTCGTTGTCGCCGTCCAATTCTTGCAGATGATAGACAACCTGACCGTGCGCACCCTCATCGGCGTCAATGGCCTCGACAGTAGCCAATATACCCGGACCGGAATCTTCGCGAACCGTCAGACTGGTCGGATGTGGTCGAAATATTGGCACATTGTCGTTTATGTCTTCAACGAGTAGCAGAAGACTCTGTGTTATAAAATTTCCTTCTCCCAATTTGCCATCCGTGAGTGTGAGCACCAACGCGTATTCGTCTCTGGCCTACAATCACATTTTGACAAAACATATTTTTCTTTTCTCTATTCCTCCTTTTATTTCATCGATAAAAAATCGCGTGGTTCAGGGCTCGCTACTCTACTGATGTATTCGAGTCGTCAAGCTAATGGATTCTTTCGGAAATTACGGAGGTACGCAAGCTGAGTTTCACTTTAACGTACTCGACAATGTTATTATTGTGCGATGCGTCGAGGAACCGATTCGATTCGCAGCGAGTCCATCGGCCGAGCGGAACGGTCAGCGAAACGATGGAAAGGAAGCGACAGAAGAAGAAAAAAAAAATGAGGAAGAAGGCATCGCTGCAAAGCCCGGATGAAGAGGCAGATGGTGCCTTTTCCGCTAGGCTACACCCGCCGACACGGAACTATTCTGCAGCTCTTGCATTTGCAACGACGGCGGTCGATATAATTGAAGCCGAGAGAGGGAATGCAATGCTTTTCTTTTTCTTCAAGGAACAGAATCATCGACGATTTTCGCATGCACTCGCAATAGTTTCGTTGATTTACGAATAGTTCGAAGTCATTCGATCGTTGAATTGGAATAATTCCGGGGAAAGGGGCCGTTTCGCGAATGGTAAAAGCAGCAATTGTCACAGAACTTTCGAATCTAATTTTTTTTAAGTGGGTGATCGCCATTATCAACGAAAGACAATTGCCATACTTTTATTCACAGAAATGAGATGTGTACTTGTGAACTTGACTTTTATATCGACGTGTAAGGAACGAGAAAATTATGTGTTTCTGTGAGTTTGGAGCTCAAGTTACGGTTAAATACTAGTAATTACGTCAGAAAGCGTTTCCATGTCTCAGATTTAATTCCAAATTGTTTTTCAGAGCGGATAAAAACAAATTACAACTCTTGTCGAGCGCCGTTACCCTTTTGTTTCAACCCTTCATCACACGATTTCTCTCGTTACTCACCTCTCTGTCCAACAGTTTATTCAAGTATATATTAGCCTCGTTCGGACCGAAATTTTCAACTCGTATAACATCGCTACCGGGTTGATCCTTGACGCCGAACACGAGACTGTCACCGTCCGGATCTACGCCTCTGAGTCTGTGAATGAGGCTTCCTGGAAGTAACGATTTAAACAATTTTCGATGAAAATTCATTAATAATTCAAACGGAAAGTTTGAACTAAAAATATTAGATGAAAGATAGAAAGATAAATGTGGCGATTTCAGAATGAATTCCTTTCATTTGGAATCCAAGAGAATCCTTTGTTTATATATATATATATATTACTACTAGACTGTCAGTGTGGTCTACTTGCCAACTGGCGTTTGCGGGCCTTCCTTGAGTCTGACCACAATTTCCGTCTGTCCGTCGATGAGAAACCGCGGTGGGCGGTTTCTTGCGAAGCATGGACACACGAGACAGATGAGCGCGAGGAGAATGTTCACTGTCTTGAATCGAACCCGTCTCGAGGACTCAAAGATTCGTTTCGTCGCCTCCGACCTCGCCTTCTCTTGTCCACTCTTCTTCGCTCTTTTGCCGATCATTCTTTGGCATATTTGTCCACTACCGCAATCCATAGCAATGCTTCTAAATATTCTTCATCTAATCGTTGACATAGTAACTTCTATCCTCGTCGACCGGATAACCCGGTGCTTGGGTTAGAACCCTTGATCGATTCATATAGTACAAATAGACGCCCTTCGTTGCACGCCTCGGGAAAAACTCGTTACTTTCGCGCGATACCGCGAAATTCGCACGGCGCGGTCAACTCTTTGTTTGTGATGCCGCTAGTGTCGTTTCTGCTACAGCAAACAAAATTGTAGGTACCAGTTGCGAGGAAAGCAGATTCCTCATTAATTATCCACAGGCCCCTTCTCCGAGCGTGTAGTCAATTAACCGAGAGAGTCTTCGCGCGCGCTTCACTTCTTTCCCATGTCCCATCAGATGCCATAATTACTCGCTGTGGATGCGGCTCCTGTGAAACAGAGAAAATCCGCTCAGAATTAAATTGTCCCCGTAGTTTCAGCTTTTACGACGAGATGGAAACTTGGAATGGGAACTTTTTATCCTTAATCTTGATCGCGGTGTGTTTTATTTGGATTAAGGAGCGATACTGCAAAAGCAAACCATGATGAACTTTCGTCTGAATACTACGAGGAACTTGGATGTTAGTGTTCTATTTTCATAATCCTCTTCTTCTGACGTTCACAATTACATTCATTTTTTTATTTTCCAACTTAACAAGACGCCATACATGAGACTCAGCAATTCACAAAAGATTTTTAGTGTAATATCGGATATAATAGACAGAGCGCACAAAGTCAATCCGGTGCAGTTCAGTTATCAGAATGTTCAAGCGACATTATGGAATGTCTCCCAGACCGTTACTTTTCGATTGTACATACATTTTTTTTAAATTTGCAATGCTTCTTCTATCATCTACGATTTCCATCCGTTTACCGACTTGCTTGAGAAAGAAAAAATGTACACGGGAAAAACGCCTTAGCTCCGGTTGGGGCATTCCTCCGAAACTTTTTCCAAGATTTTTCCAACTTTGAACAATTATTCTATCTTTTTTGCTTTTTGTCAATCCCACTTTTATTCAAGAGTTTTTCATGCCATGCTTTCTTACCAGCATGGCAGGTTTTTAATTCTTATATTTTGCCTTCTATGAAGTGCCATAATTGTAAGCTTTGCACATTCTCAGTTCAACGGCACAATAGAGGATATACAATGTTGCAAGTCAAATTTATTGCCATTTCTTTAAGGCTTTTACACTTTCGAATTCATGTAATACAAGTTCTTAATATACTTTTACTTCGTTGGTATTGTTTAAATTAGGAATGTAATGGAGAAGCATCTGTTCTTTTTTATTGTAGAGAAACTAGCACTTTGTGTCAATTGATGCGGCACGACTCGACCATCGTCGTTCACGATTTGCCGTTGTTCGAACAGTTCGAAAGGCTAGACGCGAATCGTCGTAGTAGAACTGAAGATTAGAAATTTCGCCCGGTTGACGTTTTACATTCGGATAATGACCGTAGCGACCGCAACGAATCAATGAGAATGAACAATTAGAATTGGAGTTATTAATTGAAATTAACAATACCAACGAATGTTCTTTTAACAGTTTACTTTGAAAAGGTATACTCGATGTTCCACACCCTGACGGCGTGTCTTTAACCCGTTTGATTACGTGGAAAGAAAAACGAGAAAAATCACCTGTCCGGGATGGCACTACTGCACGCGAAGAAAGTAACTACATTGTTGCACATTAAATATATGAAGCGTTAAGCAAAATATAAATTATTCCCCTATAAAATACTAAATGTTAACAGTGTATTGTGATATAAATAAATATCCTTCAGCCAGGGTCGGAATATTATATGTTGGAAAAAAAAGTATTTCCCGGTAATTAATTAACATCCAAAATAACGCACCTCGTCGAGTTTGCTTCGAAAAACTTGCTGAATTCGATATTTAACTCGAAACCCTTAAACCGTGAAGTTAATCCCATTACGATGCTAATTGCTATATCCTCAACGTATAATTAACACACGCTTATTATATCATATCTCTACGAGTGTATGTCCACGGGTTAACGTGCAGAATATACAGATAGTGAGAAAACATTCGCAGTAAAATTTACATAATGGAATAAACGAGCGAGGTCTAGAAATATTATTTGCAATGCAACATAAGAACGATCATGGTATAACGGTAACGGCAACTGCAAATCCGTAAAAGGTTTAACATGTCTTTAATCTTAGAAGAAACTCAACAATTTTACTCATCGTAAAAGTTCATTTATTATAACAAAGGTTCATTTTGGACCTACAGATTTCATAGATTTCGCTTATGGATTTCGTTTTGACAATTCAGCCAACTTTTTGGTAACTTCAAAAGAAATTAAGTTAAGAATGAAAAGTCTGGAAATTGTTATAAAAATCAGCATAAGGATGTCGCACCTCTACATACGCACGATTCTTGCATCCTGTTGTATCGATTCTATTATGAAAAGTTACAAAATATGTTTGGCTTATTCACAGTAATGTAACGACGAACAAATGGGTACAAAGAGACGCGTGGTCTTGCAGGGCTAAATACTTTAGTATTTTTTATTATGCGTCGAGGTGAGACATTCGTAGAGGACATAACGATATTACGGTAACCGGCGTCTGTACATTCTGTTCTTCGCGTATAGCTTGGGATGATTGCCTGATACTTGGCGCACGTGAGCGCTCCTATCCTGCGCACCTCTCTGTCCAAGAATTACGACTCTTCGACGTGTGCAACCCAACATACGTCCATGTTAGACTTTCGGATCAAGCAACACGCAGGCATACCCATTATAGCCTGCGTGCGCGCAACCATATGGACAATAGCAATAATACTTAATGACCGTAAATTATCAATGAAATCGAATGCTATTAACATAGACCGTGCTACCTAATATGACAAATTTTATTACAAAATATTCAATTTAGTCGTCAAACAGCGCGAGTGCGTGATTCTGCAACGCACGAGTCATGAGTTAACTTGTCGCTTAAATATATATTTTTTTGTTTAACGGGGATGCATCTATCGTGTGCTTTGAAAACCAAGTGAAAATCACAACAAAAATCATGGTTCACTCGGATTTAGCAGCGTCAAACAAAAGTAACCCCTTAATGTGGGTATATCGTTCCGCAATCAAAAGTAATATTCAGAAAGAATTTCGATTATATAATCTGATAAAAGATCAACCATATAGAAGGTACTAAGAACCTTGATTTTGCATTATTTATTTCTTTATATATTATACATGCAGGACGAGCCCAATTACTTAAAACTAATAATAATTCCGCAGAATTGATTACAAATTCATTTAAAAAAATTGATTAACAAAACATCCGGCAATATAGTTTTTTTAAGAAGCAATTGATACGTTAATTTTTTTCAATACATATACAGTTTTTTAGAATTTCTTTCAATTTTCGGAATCTTTTTTTTTTCTTCTTTTAATTTTGAAATATCAATTCAACGTATCTTGGAAGAGACAATGATTATTACACATCACACACACACTCACCCATAGGTCTAAATATTTTTTTAAAATACGGTTTTTTTCGACATTTTTTTTTTTCATCAAAACAAAGGTTCCTTAGGTATTTCTTCTTTGAAATTAACGATATCAACTTCTGATAATAAGAAAAGTCCGGCCGCCGGATGTTTTGTTAAAAAAATGTTGTTCAACTAATTTGTGAATAACTGAAAAATTCTTATTTTGCAAAATTAATGTTATTATCACCTTTTACATGATTGATTTATTTCAGGTTTTCATTCCATTCGGAAATATTCAAAATTCTTTCTGAATCTTACCTTTAACTGGGAATGTAACGCTACGCCATCATTGAAGAAGTTGGCCCTTTTGCCATGAGTTATACTAGACACTTGAATACTTTCTTTTTGGGGGATATAATATGAAAACTATTGTGAAATGCAAGACCGGTTTTTCTGTGCGGAATAAACTGGCTATTTGCTTGTCATACTCAAAAAGATCTTGTGGTGCTCTACTACAACAAAATATGATTGAAAACTATTTTCCAAACAGACGAGGTGATCCTGTAAGGAACAGTTAAAATCTATTAAATTGAGAGACAGAACTCTATCGTCTAAATGAAGAAAAATAATCTAATTGTAAAGCCTAAAGTTAAACAGAGCCAATGATACTCTTATTTTTCAAGAGTTGATACGACGTTGAGTTGATACCGTATTATTGAGGATTTTCACCTTAAAACGCTTTCTCCCGTGGTTCGAGCCTCTCGTCACCAACATTGGGCATTCTCGGCGCAATGTCAAGAGTGCCAACATTGTGCTCGGTCCTCGGTCTAGAATCGGTACGTAATTGCGGTCGAGTGAAAGCACAGCGGCGACGGCGACAAGAAGAAAGGAGAAGAATAAATGTACACCGGGATGAATAATGTTCAAACGAACGAACTCGTTATGTCGAAGACGAAAGTGTACATCGAGTCAGAGATCATTCCCAAAAGAGAACAAAGAGACGAATAAAAAACATTTCACCAAACGGAGTGTGAGCGCGCGGGTCTGTGCAACGAGTTGCGTAATTCCGAGAAACAATAACACTTTTGATGCGTCATAGCCGAGGGATCCGACACGTTGAAATGATTTAATTATTATTCTTGCTTCAATTATAATTATCCAACAATGAAAAACGAAAGAGTTTTCTCGCAGTGAAATTGCTCAGTCGGAGAAGAAAACCGCTTCGGCGGGCTCGCGAAATGTCTTTTTGTCAATGCTATCCTGTACGGAAAAGCAACCGCGAGATACTTTCAAATTTTTCACACGTTCTTTTAATGAGAAAAAAGTTAGAAGTCAATGAGTTGTCGCGCCTCGAAATCGTCGCCAGCTTCCGACTCGTTTCCGTTCGAGGATATTCATCGCGGTCTAGATTTCCCTCGATTCCATTAAAAGGCGAGAGCCCAGCCAACATCGACCGCTGCATCGCGCGTTTCGACGCAGTTAACTTCTTTCAGGCATGCAGTACATAGTATAAGAGAGAGTAACTCTGAAAGAGAGCTGAGGTTGCAAACAACGAGGTTCGGTCGGTCGGTCGATGGATGGACCAATCTGTCGGCGGACTAAGTATACCAAGAGAAATTGAGGGATCTATCGAGTAGCTACGACGCGGAGAAATATTACTGCATGGTAGCATTTTCGCACGATGCTACGTGTAGCACACGGGTCACGTTGCACAACGGAAAGGATTGAAAAATGTGGAATATGGTTATAATAATGGGAATATTGTAAAAACCATGTGTTTGCTTCGACACACTTTACCGATGTAACGCGCACTTGCCACGTCGACTGTGTGCGTGTACAATCAACCAACTTTTACGCGCATAACGTGCACGCTATGCGTAAAGACAACACACGCCAGCGAGCGGTAAAGAATTCATTTAATTAAATGATGACAGGTCGAAGAGCCAAATGCCGGCTGTTAATTTTTCTGCCAATCACCCGTAAGAGTTTGTAGTTTAGGAATAAAAATACTTTTGCGAGGCAATTGGATGACTGACCCCCCTCCCGATATACTTAAACATCTTCACTTCACTGTTGTCGTTAATCTCCAAGAAAATTTAGTCATACCTACCTACTCCTTAAGCGATAACTACTACAAGATGCATATAAATAAAAAAAAGCAAAACGGGGGGCTATGTCTCAGAGCACGAAATAAACATAACTATCTATCTATAATAGTCCTATTATAGGGATTCTTCGTTCGTTGATGGGATTCTCAATAAAATACAAATATAAAAACTTACAAGAAAGTACACACCGAAAAAATTGTTTTTTTTTTTTTTTTCAAGTGTCAGCAGAACATTTTTTTTCCATCCATCGCCTACCATCGAAATGTCATTTTTTAAACTTGAGTCTCAAAAAGCCAAGATGAATGTGCCGATTTGACGAATTTAAATAAAAAAAACTCTCGATGGTAAAAAAGATTCATTTGGTAAAAATTAGATAAAGAATCGTGTGCTCGATGTAACGATAGAACGAAAGAAGTTTTAATAAGAAGGATACGCACTTAAAGCAGAAAACACTTGTTTTCTTGGTGACAGTTATTCGACAAGATCCTTCAAACGGAGTTCGAGAGTGCGGAAAATATTTGGACGCTTGTCACGCGGATCAAATAGCATAACGAAAGGAACGCGGCGAACAAGACGAATGTATATAAATAGAAAAAAAAGAAAAGGACAGCGGCGTCGTCATATTATAGCGGAATATACGCAAGGTTTTTTCAGTAGAGTAGAGCCTACCGAGTCTCGGGTTGTTGAACTAACTCTCGTGCGCAACCGTTCGAGAGAGTGTCCAGCAAAAGAATATACTTAGTCCGCTATATACACCTACTATGTAGTATAAAATCCGAGGGTATTACTAGAGCTCACGCTCTCTTTTCTCATTGGTTATTCCTTCGTCCTCCGTTGGGCAGACGACGCACAACAGGGGAACATCCGGCCTGCGTGGTCAGCGATGGTTCTGCAGGGCCAATGCCCGGAAACCAGATAATCAAGCGAGATTATGAGCGAAGATAGAAAAAACGCCAGGGAGGAAGAACGGGAAGAAGATAAGAGAGAGATTATTTATTCGCGAATAAAGACGCGTGCGAATTGTATGCGTTATATGATTATCCAAACAGATCTAAGACATACCCCTCAATCTTTTGCGATAATAACTCAGGCAGACTCTTCGTTGGCTTACATTTCTAATAAACTGTATCGGCTCTTACCTTGCATCGCCATTTGCGATAATGACAATAGAAATTAATAAAATTTCATTACTACGATATATTTATAATCTAAATAATAGCAAGGAAGTATTTTTCTCATATTTATTTTTCGCAATACTTCCGTAATGTTATTTGCATTTCCTATTTTTTTGAATTATTCTTTCGACTGAAGAAAAAAATATCCTAATAAAAAAATCTATCATCGTATATGGTATTACAAGGGGACGACCGTTAAACTTTTTACGAAGTAAAAAAATTGTTAAGATCCTCATTAGACTTATCGTCGTAAAAAATGTTTAAATTATCATGGATTCTTGTAAACGAAGAGTTTAACAGTGCAAACAAAAATGTTAAGTGCTGTGCTTTGATCTGTTTTTTCAAAGACACTAGTAGAACAAGAATGCCACGCATTGGACTCTCTGTATCACAGTGTTCCTGTTACCAACATAGTGTATCGGCCACGGTGCAGCTCTTTTCGTACCCGAGTGCATCTTTGCCAATCCAATTCTACCCTGAGTGAATTATGTTTTTTTTTTTTCGATTTTGCGCTTTACACCGTAATGCTCGAGAAACGTGCGACGTCGGGGAATAGTGTAAAAGTATCTACCAAAATGGTTCCGAAAAACGTTTCATTTTTTTATTCAGTTGCTCATCTAGACTATGTTATTCTTTCACGAGAAAGCAATTTTTGCACAAGCAAAGGCCTGTACGAAAATATTTACCGGTGCCTAAACGCCGTGTAAATTTCCAAATAAATGCAAGTATCCAAGTTCTCAAACCGTAGATATCCAACTGCTCATCGAGATCCATATTGCTGCCAGTGAAAAAAAAAACCGTGTAAAACCGGGAGCCAATCTCATTTGTTTTACTACTACTGCACCATCGAGGTTGACACTTTTTCGAACGCTACCGTTTTTATTCTAAAAAATTGAAAAACACCGTTGCTCTTCGTGGGGTATTTTTCTTTTTGCTTGAAATAACGTGCTGCAAAATCCGAGCACTATGAGAAAATATTGAATACTGCCCCATCGATCCAGAATATCTTGCCGGTTGAGAACCAATAGATTTTTAGATAGATAATGGCTTATCGATACTCTAGCGTATTGCCCTTGAAAAAATAGACTTTGCAAAAGGGAGTGCTTGAAGAGCCACGATATTTTAAAACGTTGCAGAATGATTTTTGCATCTTTTAATATTTATATTTCAATAAGGTCGTAGTGAAAAAGCAGGTACAGACCTCCGGCTTTAGAAAATCGTTTCTCACATCGAAAGCAACATAAACTTTGATGAGCAGCCGGATATTTGCGTTTTTAATACGTCGAAAAGTGCATTTTCTAGAAATGCCAAAGTCAATGAGATAGTAGGAAATATTTTCCAACAGGCCCCGTCGATGAGCTATTTAATAGAAAAAAATTAAGAGTTTTTCGAATCCCCTAGTTCTCCTACTTTCTCATTCAATGACAATTCGAGTCCCGGAATAGACAATTGGGTTAAAGCCTCTCGCATGCATAATATGACACAACTCCTACTTGTACTTCGCTTCGTAAAACTTCGATAAAGCAGCCGTCGAATTTTCAACGCCGCGTAATGTGAAACCGGAGGCTCCCTGTTCTTGCGGCAAACTCCACGACGATAGAGCCCAGAGCGTATTCGTTCGATCGCCTTCTCTTTCTATCGTCCAATTATCGCCGTTCAAGTATACGGGTATCGGTGCGAAATAATGTCGAACTTGCGCTTTTCGGAAAAATCAATACTATACAAAGGGCCGAAATAATTCCCTGTTGGTGCAAGTCACAAAGAACGATGAAGAAAAATTCCAAATCCCTTCGAAAAAATATATATTCCCACGATTGAGCATCGCGCTCTTTAGTCTCTGTTCGTGTAACTTGTTTTTTTTTAATTCGCCGCGTGTAATGCGGTTCATAACCGCGAAGATACAAACGTTTCGAAGGACTGTTATGTACAGACATTTATTTTGTCGATCATCGAGTCTATCGAGTACCAATTACCTCTTTCCGCGGTTCCGGTAGAATGTCCGCTAATTCTAATATTCGTCTTCCAAGTATTGACCGGTACCGATTGTACCTATGTAGCACAATCGTTCGAACGCGCGGAACAAGGCGCTCGCGACTCGCCGGAAAATGACGAGTCAAGTTACAAAGAAACCCCGAGGACAATGGATACTTATTGAATAATGGTGCAATACTATATCCGTTAATATTGATCATAATGTGATAATTGAATGTCTTCGAGTTCAAATGCATCTGAGAAATTGGCGATTTCTTACGCTCAGAATGATAAAATCTCAAAATGATTTTACTAATGGGACTTGACTAATTACTAAAATAATAAATAAGCAAATCGATTGTATTTTTCATACTCTGAATAGAAGAAACTCCCGTGCAGCAGCAGCTCCCGTGATGCTTTTATAATTTGATATCGCTTTTTTTTTTTTTTAATTTTTCCATAAGAAAAATCAATTTGCGGCCGCGATGTATCCAGTTTTTTTTTTTTTTTTGTTAAAAAGCTGAAAGCCGGTAAAGTTAAATTTATTTTGATTCGAAGAGACAGGATAAGCCGAGTCGACGTAGGCGTGCGCACGAGACCGAAAACTCAAAGGGAGAACGTTTCTTTCGACCCCGCGAACAATCCCTCCGCAGTCGACGGACAGAGTGACGTCACATCCCACACCTGCCATGCGTGTTTCCGAATGATAGCACCACCATGCGGGGTATACTATTACTCCGAAGTTGTGGCCCCGCTAATTACTGACGCATCGCGCGAGCCGAACCATGCCATGCCGGCTGTCCTAACATACAACTCGCGCACGTACACAATTCTCGTTGCATCCCCATGAAAATGTTCGTTGCGTGACGACCTCCCCAAACTATCGTACAACAATGAAACAAACAGGAACTCTGCTCGCTCACGTGTCCAAGTTCACCGTACAGTTACATCCGAATGAATATTCTTTAAGACTGGACAATATGCATTAACTTGGACAGTTTTTACTAACCTTATTGCATTAATTAGTCCTGTTATTTGTATTAAATGTTTTTCTTTCATTACGATATAATTAGCGTGCAAGTAAAATTATTTCTGTAACTAAGTGTACTGGTTAAGCGTAGCTTAACAATTTGTTATAGGTCCTGACCTAAACACAAATAAAGGTTTTTATTCTGATTAGCGTTCAAGCTGCATATTTAATGTGAAACTAAAGGAATTTCAAGTTTCGGTTGCATCAATCGATGCGTCCGCGCTGTAATTTTTATTTGGCGCGTATACATGCAACGAGAAGTTTGTACAAAAGTTTCGCGCGAATGAACAGCGATGAGTAATGAGTTATGTCGCTATACTTAATTGGACGTCAGTGAGGGATTTTGCGAAACTATATGCAATGCGCTTGCTTGGCACGTTGGCTTCTGTTATGATTGACGTTCACCCGTTCTCCTCAATCGTCGACACACTTTTTCATGAAATATAGGTATGCAAAACTTTTACTCACCGAATTATTATTTTTTATCGTTCAACACGATTTTTGGAAAAATCCATTTATGTTCTTTGGCCAATTGTTTTTATTTGTTTGTTTTCTTTTCTTTTTTTTCATTGTTGGTCACATTTTTATAAAAATATCAAAAAGGTATAAAAAAAGAAAATAATAAAACTGGCCATTCGCTAAAATAATAACTGGCTCGAGTTAATGCGCGAGAAAAAAATCAAACACGCGCGTTGCAATGTCACGAGAGAACAGGGTGAGCGGGTGGAAGCGCGAACAGCGCTGAGACAGCGAAATGCACCTGCGAGCACTCGAGCCGCGCGTAGTAAACTGAAAGTTGGATACGTACAGGCCGAGCGTGTGTTTCCCGTGGTATGGGCACGCTGCCGCTTCTACTACTGCTTTTTGATGCTAGCGCGAGTTATACAGTGTGAGCACTGACCGTGCCTCGGAAACACACCACAAAATATACGGTTGTTCAAGTTGAATTCAGCCCGGCGTGTTCCACGAGGCGTGCAACGCGCCTGGTGGGCTCCTACCTTCTGGCCTTTTCCTCCCTCTCTCCCTCGCTTACCACCATTGACCAACGTTACCCCGGACACCATAACGCAAAGACAACTCGAAGAGACTCCTCGATCCGAATGATCCTTCAAAACGATACCATTAATGAGAAGCCTTTTTCCTTCTGAAAGAACTACGAATTATATTACATTCCGTAAACATACGTAATTACGTTATAAATAAAAGGACTCAAGAATCGCCGATATATGTTATTCTAAGCAGACTAAGGGGTTGCGACAATTGTATTTGATGTATGACTGCTTCGTATTTACATTCAGCTTTGTCTTGGACATTTTTTTTTTATTCTCCACCGAACCGCGGTTGGTCGATGAATTGACAAGAAAGAGATTGTCGTGTTTCGAATGACTGGCAACATCGTCTTTCTGATGGATTATGAAAGAGCGAAAGAAGAAGTTCCAAATGGTCTTTCGGTTTCCGAAAAGAATAGGTTCGTCGAACTCGCAATGGTGAAACCATGGATTATCATTGAATTCGATGTCCCGGGTGGGGTATACGGTAGAAGTAAGTAGATGTATACGTAGATGCGAGCCACGTATGTACGAGTGCTTGCTCCCGGTTTACATGACGCGTAATCGAGACAACGTGTCGCAGACGAAGCGAATAGAGGCTCTCAATTTTCACCGTGGTTACGCAAATCGATGAGAGACAGGTGCTTCGTATTGTGTCCCTCGAAATTTTGTGTACCGCATACACGGGTCTTGCTTATCTAATTATATTCCGGGTATACATTTTAACGTGTCTTTTCATTGGAAAACATGCAGCATTATTGAGTGAAAATTAATGGTGAAAAACTATTGTTTTTATGTCCGCATAAAGCCGGCTTGGTTTTGATTTCAACAAGATCAAGTTTTTAATAAAAGGCGTTCAAAATAATGTTCCAAAACATTGACCGGTCGTCATTGGGAAATTAGCGGTCGCATTTGGAAAAAATATCGCGCGACGTATGAGTGCGCGTGTGTGTATGCGTATTAGCCCCGGAAAATTCAAACCGTCGTAACTTGCCAATACCCATCGTCTTTCCTTTATTTCCGGGAAATACGTACAGTTGTTATTTTTTCCACGCGAACTTGAATTTTAGCAAAAAAAACTCTGTGCGCACGATAACTTAAACAATTTTTGAGTTATCGAACTAGAAAGCTCTACACGAATAGACTGGTATTAACGACTGATGATCCCTCTCAAATTTGATGAGAACCGGTCAAACCATTAAAATATCATATAACTTTGAATTTTTTGGATTTTAGGAAAAAGCGCTATCGTCCCAAATGTTCAATTATTGCGCCAAAAGTATGTACGACTATACAACAGTGTGGATGGAATACTAGAATTTAATTGGATGATCATCGATCAGCCGATTCAAATTTTATGAATTTTTCAACTTTTCGTTTTCTGAAAAAAAATAAAAAATACATTTTGTATATGTCTACATGCAAGACAAGCCTTCCAATTATTCCGTGTTGCATTCGTGATCGGCTTCGCTCATTAGAAAAAGAATTTTTGAAACGCCTTTTACAGAGTTTCCTGTATGAGGAAGTAAAAAATTCTGTACCTTTTCACCTTCCTCATAGAGGGACTTTGTAAATATTTGTTTAAAAAATCAGGAAGCGACATGCACATTTTTTTTGTTACCTCTAACAAGAGCTCTAACAAGATATGACGGATTGGGTTAGCCGTAGAATTAAGGATAATTGCACGATATGTGAAGAAAACTGCATTAGAAACAATCCTAATGCGATGCATGACAAAAATTTCTTATAACTCAGCGTGAAACATTTTTGTGCACTTCGATTTATTACTTCTTAATATTTAATGTCTTTTGTTCTCGATTTAACCTAGAAGAACGCCCAAGTACGCGTCGCGCACTACAGAGAAAAATACACCAGATAGGTCATTTTTTATGAAGTTTATCAAATTTACTTTGGGTCGTTACAAAATTATGAAAAAAAGTTGTAAAAAACATGAAGAAGAGATAAGGTTGGCATTTTTAACGTTTAAGCGTATAGGGTTACACATGCAATAACGCGGTTTCGTCGTAAGCTCAAAAGAAAGATTGGTAATGAGGAAAAAATAATTTTTTTCCGTCTCATTGCGACACAAGATTCTTATAAATACCTTATTCTGTGTTGAGCCTCGTGCGACAGTTGAGCAATGAATGCATTTAAGTTATCGCATGTAGGTACTTGCCATGAAATATTTTAACCAGAGCCTGAATTTATACACCGATATAGCAGATCCCACGAATTGACCAGCTATCGATAAACCCATGAATTATTATCAACGATCACTTCGTCAGTGTGGTTTGGAGGATTGGTATCAACAATGATACTAATCCCATATTGTACAAAAAACCTCGACGACCGTTCTGACCGACGGCCACTAAGACCGCGAGAAACTAAGTTTCAAGACTGCGGTCGCTACATATACATATTGCTTGGCTCATGTAAAATCCCTTTGTGGTCACCTCGCTTATCGTGTCCTGTGAAACAAAATGTCTCTTCGAACCCTAAGATGATATGAGCTTTCGATAATAAAAAAAAGTAGATTACAGTTTACCCAGTTGATAAGAAAAACTATAATAAATGCTTTTTCGAAAGCATAAACATTTGCGAAAAAGGTAAATTGGAAAGTCGTAGGCGTGCTGTAAAAGACTGGCAAAGATGAAACAAATGAATATATGCATATTAAAATACGCCTCAAAGCAGGCTATCCAAAGCTCCAAGAGTGAGCAGCCAACGGGACTGTAGCAAGCCGCGCTGCCTAGTTGCGATTAGCCATCGAGCAGTTAACTGTTAACTGTGTGGACATTTTTACACCCGATACCGGTTTTAATGGATAAATTTAATGCTTGTTCATAATCCAATGTATGGAAAGAATCGACGATGTATCGGAATATCCTCGCCGAAAAGCACTCGCGAAAATGAACATGTTTGTCGTCCAAACGAATACAAAGACATCGAGCCAAAACTCAGCGTTACAATAATGTCGGTACATACGTCGAAGATACGATCACCTTGTTTCTTCGATCCAAGCGGAGCGTTTCGCGTCTAACAATCGGATACGATATAGCTATTTCGAGGTTGCGCCCTCGTTCTATGTACCAACACAGCTGAGCATATAACCGCGCAACCCTCGTGACGGTATGCCTCGCGATCCCTCCGCAGTAACGCTCCATCCACTGTCCGCCTTCCTTCGTAAATATTTCATACTCAACGATAAAAACAACTCTTTCTAATTAAAACAACAATTAAAAAAGTCAATTTGTATTATTCATAAAGGTATCAATCGTTTCTTTTAATACTGACCCTTCGAAATCGAGAAGGACACATCAAAATTTAGCGTGTTCGTCACTGGATAATCGAGTGGTAAAAATTCCAAGTTCGATAAATGTCGCGTCGTGTATAATATAGTGATGAACTGGTGTGCGTTCCGCACACGTGGATCGACGTTCATACACGAGGGCGAGCCGTTTTATAAATAAAATCATGACTGTTCGATTGATTGATAAAAAAAACCGCGGTGAATGTTGAACACATTAGCTATATAACGATCGGATATAGCTTGTCGTGCAGTCGAGCCCGAGTTTTATAATATACCGCACCTAGGTCGATGTACCCCAATTTATACGAGCAAATGCCGGCTTATCGTCATGCGCGTCATAGTGTACTGTTTTAAGGTCACTAAGTGAGGTCGCTTCTATGCACGTACTTACATTTGCTTCGGGCGTAGGATCAGCGAAAAAAATCTTTATCCTAAGTCAACAATACGGGAAATACATTGAGTATCGGTAATAATCGTTAAGGAATTTTTACGCAGCTTCCTTACCGACTGCTGCGTTTTTTTTTGGTAAAAATATCGGACCAAATTTTCATCGTGTCATAAGCGCCGTGCCGTGTCATGAGTGTTAATTTTCCAAACGGATGAACTTTGTAATGATTTAAAGTCCGAATTATTAAGTTTTATCTACATACGTAGGATAGGTCGCTCAAGTTACAGTCATCTCTGTCATTTCGAAATATGTGAAATTTTATAAACATTAAGTTTCATTATCGATTCTTGCTAAATTTGATACGAAATATAGTTCATGTTACGTCCACTTGTACACCGAATTTCGAACCAACAATTCGACAAATTGCGGAAACGTCAGCGAGAAAAAAAGAAAATAATTGAGTCATAAATTTGAGACGCAGATCATACCTATATACATATGCGCTTTGAACTTCAATTCATTGGATATTCTTGTATGTAATACGACAGCAACGAAGAGTTATATAAACAAACTACAATTAACATTTCCAGACAACGATAATTCACACTTTTTTTTCTGCCTTACAAAAAAATGGTATACTACATTTTTCGTTCATGCGCTCTTGTAATTTGTAGAATTGACTGAGACGTAGGAACAACAATTTACCAAATTCTTTCGTTCGGCGAAGTGTCACGGTGAATGTAATGAAAAATAAAATATGGGTCTCTACCGTTACACTATTTTCACCGATGACATTTTTTACCCAAACCATAAAAATATTTTTCAGCACAACTTCATAATCCCGCCAATTCGTGAATAAAAAATTCTATCGCACAGAACGTTTCGTTTAAATTACCGTACTCTAGAAAAAAGATATACATACGAATGGACGAAGTTTCATTATCGTATATCATCGGTAATCGTCGATTATGAATGTACAGCTCGATTTAGACGGGGATTTCGTGAATCATCTTCTTTTCTCTACATCGAACTAATAAACAATGCATTACAAATGATAGAACAAAAGTTGTTGTGACTAATGTACAAATTTTCCTTCGAGGGAAAGAAGGCTCTATCGTAATAACGAAAAATATATTGGTCGAATAACTTTGGTTTGTGTCGTCGCAAGCGAATTGTTTACGTTGACGACGAAGGAGCAAAGTTACGACGATGAAAGATTCACCATGTGGAACGCTCGAGAGTCGAAGGACACAACTCTGCCGGGTTCGCGGCATCATAATATCTCGCCAGTCTGGAACGAGCAGAGTCTGTCGACGATCGTTCTCGAGATCGCGTGCTAGTTCATCGATATTACTCATCTCTCGGAACCGTAAATCGCTTAATAAGTAATGAATAACAAAAATCGCTGCGAAAAATATTATTACCGCCAAGTACGCATGGAAGTGTGATAAAAACGGAACCAAGCCTTCGAGTGAAAATTATATATATGTGTGTGTGTGCGCGCGTGTGTGTGTGTATGGAAACAAATGTGATTCGTCCTTAGCTACCCTGGGGCTAAGTAACTCGATGCCCAAAAAACAATAAATATATTTCACCAAACCGTAAAGAAGTAACGCGATTCTGTGATTAACCAAAGATAATAAGAAACAAGGAGATAGCAAAAAAATCAATGAAATCGACGCAAAATAGTTGTGTGCTCGAGGGTAAAAACTTTTCAAAGACGACGAAGGAATAAAATTTGTCAGTGACGCAAGAAAAATATCGAATCGTCGATTATGTAAACCCGGAGCGAAATATTAGAAACGCTGCCGTATCACAAAAAAACGTACATATGTAAGAAAAGAAAAAAAAAATTGTTCGTTGAAGTTTGAACCGCACTTCGGACAAGACACGCGAAGCTATGAATCATCATCGTTCCAAGCGTATGCGTGTATTCGCAACGAACGAGAAATACATACCGTTCAGAAATCTTCGTTTGACCGATGTTATGGAAAAAAAAAGAATAAAAAAGTGTTAATCGACGTTTGTATCACATAGATTGGTGAGTTGACGCGTGCGTCAGCACGTGGCTCTCGTGTTTATTCGGCAGGCCGGTAGGAAACTAGAAACAACGGTGGTGTTTTCATAGATGAAATTTCACTCGCGACGCGACTTTATCCGAGCAAATGGGAAGATTGAAATCCCTACACTTGACAAAATGAATAAAATATAATAAGCGGATTGAGGGTAAAAAAAAGAAAAACAACGCTGCAATCAATTTCCAAAGCGTGAGAAACTGATTATCCGACGATTCGGATAATAAAAAATGGCTCGAATTGAATTGATTAAAATAGAACGCTGAACATACACATTATTTTTAAGCCCGACGATTAAAAAAAAAACGAAAAAAAAAAATCTTCGTTAATCGATGAAATGCGATCGACTGATATTGAAATGCATCAACCGAAAAAAAGATGTATGAAGAAAAAAAGATAAAAAATTAAAGAGCAGGAGAGAAAATACGAACGGTTAATCCGGGGCATCGGCCTCTCGTTTTCGTCTGCACGAGATCAGCCGACGAAAGGCCCAACAGCGACTGCAACGAAGCGAAGAGAGAGAATTCGGTCGTTGAGTTTACGTCGGCCCACGGAGTTTCCTTAATATCGATCCCCCGGAGCTCTCGCCACGGGGTGGATTGCGCAAAGGGACGTTAAATTGTAAACGCGATGGATATTGTGGAGGTAGGTCAGGGCGCAGACGCGAGCGCGACTCGGTTTGTCGTTTCGCGTCCAAATCTGCGCGACATCGTTCGACGATGGACCAACTCCATAAGGGCGTATTATAACGCGAGGGATGCCGCGGCGATTAATCTGATTGAATCGGTACCCGCGATGGGCAATCTACAGAGCGACGGAAAGAAAAAAACGAAAAAATGTCGCGAGGCGACGGCCTCGGTCGGCGCCGTGGCGAACGACGATCTTCAGGATAAAGTGCGAGAAAAATTGTCAAAGAGTCTCAATGATTTGGAGGATAAGCCTATAAAAGTATCGTTCGAAAAAGTACAAACCCCGGCAAAGAGACATGCTCCACCACCGCCCAAAACACAGGTCAGTCTTTCTTCTTTAATTCTCACTTATTCTCATTATTCGTTGGATAGAAACTCTTTGAAGCCGAATTGTTTCTCTTCTTTCTTGAGTTGATCAAATTTCAACAAATTGCATTGGGATGAATTTGAAGCAAACAAATTCTAATGGAATTTCTTTATTTTTTAATTTTAACAATGCTTTGTAAATTTACACGCTATAGAGCATTTTACTTTTAGAGTACATTGAATCCGCCAAAAAAAACACCATAAATGGTATAAAAAACTTGAGACAAGTACATTTACGTGAATTATCACTGACTGTGCAAAAAGATTTCAAATAATCTGAAACTTCCGAAATATGTAGTGCCAAGTATATGAAATGTTCATGTACATTTCGTAAAAGCTCATTCTTATCATGACAATAAAGATCATGAATTCAAAATATAATATTTCATTCGTCAGAGTATAAAGGTCACTTGTCCGGCCGTCATTATTCCTGATTTCATGAAATAATGTCAATGATTGTTACTTTTCCGTCCTGGTAATGGTTACTTGTCCAGCCTGGTAATGACTTACCAGTACGCTACCGCGTCTCTTGATTTAGCATTATTTTTCACAGTGCATGTACCGGACTGCAAGTTTTGATCCATCATCCGGTATCCGTCAAATTTAATGTACAGTTGGGCAAAATCTTTATATTTTTTTACCGTAAAATTGAGGTAAATTTCGAAAATTAAAGTACTTTTGTAGCAAAATTACACTGAATTATTTAAATTAATGTATTTCTAAAGTTTTTCATATATTGAAAATGATTTTTATATCACAATTATTTTATTACACTTAATATACCAGTTAATACATAAATCTTCCACATAGCAGTGCATGCAAATGTACAATGAAATTGCATGCATTGCAATTGCAATGCATGTATAATGTGCAATGTGCAATTTGTGTTGCATACAAATGTTTATTACAGTGCAGTAGTTTACCTAAGCCGCATTCAAGCCATCGAATTTCATTTGCGAATGTATTCTTGGAAAAAGTAAATTTTCAACCTGAGTACCCGGTACTGACCCCCGTGCGAATGTCCTACGCATTTGGTAATACATCATTGAGACGCGAGGAAGCGAAAAATTGATTAATCGGCTTTATCTCATAGGAGAGGCCCATTTGATAAAATGAGGAAACGATGTGCCAATTTAATGCATTTTTCACAAATTGAATGCAAAAACCTTTGCTTTTCTTATCGAATATAATTTCTCGTGATAGTATACATTTTCATCAATATATTCTAAACTTAATTTTTATATTTGTACTTTCTACTTTTTCTCGACGAAAAGTCTCTCAATATGATATGGTTTCGTGTTATGGTTTAGGAGGCTTCGGCAATGAAGGACCGTCGTTGAAGTTTTTTTACGTTTCGGCCCTGATCAGGGTCCTCTTCAGATATGTTAATGTTATCATAGTTTATTGTGTCCTTTTTGTGAGAAGAGTGACCAATAAAAATTTCACTATAAACTAAGAACACATTAATTTTTTATTATTTTTATTCATTATTACATAATAATATCGTTAAATTTGATTAAACATTGAAATTCTATTATTAATTGGAGGAATTGCGGGACTTTATTCCGAGCTCTGACAGAGCGATGAACACGAAAAAAGCGCCCGACGGCGAGCGCGAAAAAAACACTAAGAAGAGGTAAACTTCCAATTTTTCACGTTATATTGAGAGATACCTGAAAATGTAATGCTAAAGTCAATCAGAACATTGTTAATTGTCGAAGAAGACCGACTTTGTATGACATTAGAAATTAGTTCATTCAATATTGCAATGCTCTTAATATTATGGATCGAACATTCGATATACAATTGACACGGAAATTTATAATTTCCTCTTACGACTATTGGTATAAATGAGACGTCAATAATAACATTTATCAAGATGAAGTAATTATCAGAACTTAAAAAATATAATTGTACTACAATCACGCTTTTGACGAGATATTAAAAATCCTAAGTTCTTGAGGGTCTCGCAGAGTGAAAGAAGAATCTAGCTCTATCGGCGTGAATAGAGGGTCTGCAGGATATGGAAGTGCGTGCATGCATCAGGTAGGTTGTCGAAGTTGGAAGAAGAATGAGATTTGGGAACCCGCGGATTGAACGGAGGGTCTCCAACGTAGTCGAATGCATCACGTACGTCGCGGAGGCTATCCGGAGAGTCTTGTTAGGTTGGAAGGTCGAGCGAAAGAAGGGTCGGCACAGGCATGTACAAAGGAACTTGGAAAAGAAAGTGGAGTCAAACGCGGAATAAAATTTTCGACTCGGGGCAACTTACGCCACTTTTGGCCAGAAGTAGCACTTCTCATGCACATGTTGCAAAAATATTGTATAATTCCACGACGGGGAGAAAAATAAAAAGCTATCGTTTTTATTTTTATTTTGAAAAGGGCGCAAGAGTTACGCGCATTAACTTTTGCTTCGAATGAAGTTATTAGACGTCGCCGGATCGAATCGATAGATGGATCGATTAGATCGTTAATCATCGACGAGAAGCAAAGCCCGGTGACCTTACCGCTTCTTTCATTGATGATAACGCGTATACGCAACGAGCTATACAAACGTTATCGGTTATCGTACACGTCATCGATCGCTCCGCGATGTCCGCATTCGCGTGATTCACTTGAAATCCGTCGATGTTCTCTTTACGCGAGCCGATATTACTTACGCGAGTAAACACTATTTTTCGCTTTCATTCCAATGCCTCGCGTCGTCGCGATCGTCGGGGGGATACACAGATAACGTATTATCTCGGTGTGTGATAATGACGGGAATGGTTCGTAATGCTTGTTCCGTTAACTCATCGATGAAAACCAGTCGCGAGTTCGACGTCCACTGTGTTGCTTCGCGTCTTCACTTACCCACACTTATGGACACAATATTTGTATAATATTTCCTCGAAGCGTAAAAAAATGCGAATAAGTGATTTGCTTATATCCCATTGTTATAAATAGTTTTCAAGAATATTCTCGTGTAAGAAAAAAAATATATTGGAGCATGAAAAGTTACACGATAATTATTTCTTTGACACAAGGAAAAGTCTTCTTCTGGAAAAATTAAAAAAAGTCTAGTGTCGGCATATTTATAATTCTGAAAGTGAGATTTCACAATTAATTCGAGTTAGCCTATTGAGTTTTGGTTAATGTCCGGTTAATTATTCTCGCATTTTTCTCACTATTACCATTTTACATGATAACTTAAACGCGGTATGAAATTTTAACGAGACTCTTAACCGTAAACCAATACAACTTGAGGTAAGCGGCGTATTATCGAAAACTCGAATAATAACGCTGATTAATATAAAACACTCGATAGAAATTTACATAATATCATCAAGAAGGGTGTATCGTCCACATTCCGAGCTATCAGTGAGATTCAGGAAGATGAATTTCAAATACTTTCCAATGCGATAAATATAGAAAAAAAAACCATATAGAAGGTGCTAAGACCATTCATTCTGCATTATAATAATTCCGAACGTTGTTAACAAATTAGTTTAAAAAAAATTATCTAAACTATCATCCGGTAATAGAACTTTTTTTTAGCAGAAGTTGATTCGTTTATTTTTCTGAAGACATAGGAATTATTGTAGAATTTCTTCTAATTTTCGATTTGCGAATATGATAAACCCATTGACCAGTAACTTCTTGAGCGTAATGCATAAGTGTTCTTGCGAACTCGTATCCCGATGATTATTCTTCAATCATTTTTTCAATCTAATTGATAACTTTTTGCATTATTATTTATGCAGAATTAATGGAACGATTGCCAATAGGATGTTCATATTAAGGAGAATGCGATTAATGTGAACAGTTTTTTGTCAATTCCTTATTTATTGGACGAATTTTTTTCTTTTTGTTTTCTACTTTTTTTATCAATATAATAGAATTAACGAAAAATAGTACATCATCCAGGGTGAAGTTTGCTTGAAATCATACGAGGTGAAAAACCGCTCCCTCCCGTGTAACATACTATACTTTTTTCCCGGCTACGTTTACAAATGGACATATTTTTATGCCTGCAACATTAGCCGGGAAGAAAATTACTTGTCCTCCCTAGGGAAGAAAAGTACTTATCCTCCCTGGGAAAGAAATAGTATATTGTGCAACAGCCTGAGCGAAGCGAGAGCTGCAATCACGCGAGTTGCAATCGCCAATTCGGCCCGAGTTGCACACGATACTTTTTGTAACGAGTGCAGGAATAGACACGCTTTGAGGGGCAGTATTTGCAAGACGAACGATGACAAGTGAGGTTACAATTTTTCGGCTCCAGGGCAGAAAAGTTAAGCTTTTTGCCCTAGGGACGAAAAGTAAGGTAATGCGCATGCGCAAACCATACTTTCGATAGTGTTACGCAAAGAGCCTCTTTCGTCCCGCAAAACTGCCACGATAAGCGTCACTTTTCATGCACGAGTTACGAAAAAAATGTTTTGCAACTTTTGGAAGTTTTTTTTCAATATTTATTTTCAGCCATCAACGGTGCAACGCGCGCTCGAGCCTCGTGATGCCCGCACCGAAGTCTCGATCTCCAAGAATCTCAATCTTAATAATAAGAAAAACGACCGCGAGGAGGAACGGGCAATTATCCTTGTCGACGATACCGCTAGAGTTTCATCGGATCCCGAATCCCCACCGGTCGAGGCGAAGAGCCCACTCGTACTTCCGGTCCCCACACCGCCGTGCGCCTCAGCGTCGTTATTGGCCGATCTTCCGAGTGTACCGGCACTCGGTGTTCTGCCATATCCAACAACGGGCCCGCCGCTTCTCGTGACCGATTCGTGGCGACGCGCGAACGCCAATATACCCGCGACGGATGTGCCAACACCGCCAAGTCAAGAATCATCGAGTGACAGCGTCTTCACTGATCCCGAAGAGATTCTTGCTGGAATGGTGACGGATTCTGTTGCGTCGCAACAAAGACCGTACAATAACAAACAATCAACGCTGACGCCGAGGAGTAAAAATCTGGCAAGTGAGAAAAATGCGGGAAAGTGTAAAAGTCCGCCGAGCCACTTCACGGTATCCAGACACCGGAAGATTGAACTCTCACCAGCCTCGCCAGGACTCGGTGAGTTTTTTTTTTTTTTTATAACGCGCATCGCCGCACACGCTTCCGCGAGGCATTATTCTCACTTAGATCGATGCAGTGGACATTATAGATACAGGCTTTCGGTACACGTATTTCATTCAACGGAACAAAGGCAAAAAAATACGGACGATTTTACAGATTTTCCGGTCTTTATTTAAATTAATTTCATGGAAAAAATGTCTCGCCGTTTTTTAATTAAAAATCAAATTCGTTATATTGTTTGCGGCGATCGGAGATCGTGACGGAAGAGACTCCTACATTCGTCCGATTCGTTGGTTTTTGTACTCAAGTGGTACTTAAAGTTAAAAAAATTGTTTTTGAAATAAAGAAAAAAAATCGTATAAAAAATTCCCCATAATTGTTTGTTCATAACGGTTGTCTTGGTTCATATAAATAAACGTTACTTCATTCTCGCGACTCGCGAGAACCTATCTTATACCTTCACCCCTCCTTATACCTCTACCTTATTCAACATATACTACTGATAATAATAATTTCAACAACGAGAATAATAAGATGCTGTGACGATTTAAAGATTAGAATATAATTTCGTCGCGTGGCTCAAGTCGAAATAATCCTCGATATTGATGTGCTCGATGACATGATATTTACAAACAGGCCTACGACTCTACTCGATAACGTCGCACTACACCGAATCACGATATATCTCCTGCAAAGGGACGCAAGCAAAAACAACGACGAAAAAAGTCGAGGAAAAAAAACTCGTACGAAAAATTGAAATGAGTTACATTTTTTCGATACAATTTTATTTATATATATAAAAAAAAATTCAATTTGTACAATATTCCCAGAATAAACGTTATTCTGGAAATATTGTACAAATTGAATTTTTTTTTATATATATAAATAAAATTGTATCGAAAAAATGGAACTTATTTCAATTTTTTGTATTCGGATCTGGGAATTTTTTTATGCGACTAAAACATCCGAAGCGAAATCGAATTCAGAAGATTTTTCGTACGAGTTTTTTTTCCTCGACTTTTTTCGTCGTTGTTTTTGCTTGCGTCCCTTTGCAGGAGATATATCGTGATTCGGTGTAGTGCGACGTTATCGAGTAGAGTCGTAGGCCTGTTTGTAAATATCATGTCATCGAGCACAACAATATCGAGGATTATTTCGACTCGAGCCACGCGACGAAATAATATTCTAATCTTTAAATCGTCACAGCATCTTATTATTCTCGTTGTTGTAATTATTATTATCAGTAGTATATTTTGAATAAGGTAGAGGTATAAGGAGGGGTGAAGGTATAAGATAGGTTCTCGCGAGTCGCGAGAATGAAGTAACGTCGGTTCTTCGTTCCGAAATTGATGCCTACCGACGCGCGTGAAATCTGGAGAGACACACGCGAATCTTGACGGGCAAATGAAAAGGACTAACGACAATTGTGTCCGTTTGCTGTTCGTTCGTTTCGTTAAACGCGCTTCGTCGACGCGCGATGTTTTTGTATTGGCGAAAAACCGCGAGAAGACAATCTACAAACGCTTCGCCCCTTGTTGCAGGTGCAACGACGACGACGTCCCCCGAACCGTCGACGATTATTCAACGCCGACGTTACAGCGCTACCGAACAATCGCCGAACGGTAGCACGGTCCTGCGAAGAGTCGCGAGTTTCACCCTCGACAGAGCTACTGTGGATTCACGAATTGCGAGCCCAAAATCCAAGCATCCAGTACGAAAACTCGACGTCAGACTTTCCGATAAATTCGACGGTGAGTTTGAAGAAAAAACAAATCGATTATTTAAAAAAAAAACTATCGACTTGAGAAATTTACATTCTTTTGCGGTTAAGAAGGGTGCATCGTTACATTCCCAGCTAAACATGAAATTCAGAGAGAATTTCAAATACTTCCCAATGGGATAAAAATATAATGCCAAAAATCCATTCATTTTTCTGAATACATATACATTTCTTTTTACAATGAGTTCTAATTTCCAACTTTTTTTTTTGTTAAGGATGTAAAGTTAAGAAATTTAGATACGATATACCCTCCTTAACTTTATTCCTGAAAACATTTTTTAGACGTTTTAGACGTTTTTAAATTTAAAACGGAATATAACTGGTCTACGGTATAGCATTCGTGGACGCAAGCACGGTATAAAGATCTATCGAACGTGCGTCTTATCGGCTGAACTTTGACCGCCGCGTAACCCGACAACTGTTCGTCACAATTTATAATCTCTGAAAGGAAAATGTGCTTCAGCTTCGAACCGTGAATGCCTGTCGACAACGTTTTTTTCAGCGAATATGTAAAAAAAAAAAATAATGCGACCACCATTGCGGTTAAATGTGTCATAGAGATTTCCATTATACGCAATGTACAAATTTCTATAATTTATAGCACGCATAACGATACGGCTAGCCTTTGTTCCGGAAATATACAATGCATACGCGCTACAATACACTCCTTTGCAAATTGACAATCCTGGTACACAAACACACGATCACCGCTATTTGCCGTACTCGGCTACACGTCGTTTTACCTCTCAACCATTTCCCCCGTGCCAATTTCGAAACGAGCTTCACGCACCGTGACTCGCCGTAATCGCATAGCGAAGAGCGGCGCACAGAGAGCAGCAGACGCTAGACGATGTTAAAAAAATAACGACGTTGCAGAGATGCGGAAGGCCATGTGCGAAGCACACATGCCCGCACGGCACCAAGACACTGCGGCGAAACGTTAAACGCGAGCACATTGCCGTCGACAACCCCTGTTAAAACCCACCGAAGAATTTTCTTTCTCGATGTATAATTATTGCAACATTTTATCGCGTTTTGCCATATGTCTTTTCATCGCTCCAGTCGAGGAATTTAAAAATAGGCACCACTATCGATAGTTCGTTGATGTTTTGATAGAAATAACCGCCGATTCTTCTCCATAACGCCTTATCGCAATATTAAAAAAGAAAATGTCAGACTCGTAATCCAGACACGATAGATCATCAATAATCTTAATTTCTTTCTTCGTGTCTGCGCGAGCAAGCTATTTAAAAATAAATCAATCGCAACTGTATGCACGATAAGAACTGCCACTTTATTATTATTAATTACTCATAGACGAACAGATTACGCGTAGTGAGATCAGCCGCCGATATCATTATTTTCGAATAATTATGTTAAAAAACAATAATTTATATTCATTCGCGATATACACAGTATAGGTACAGGTAATAACCTTCGACGATTTTGTTCTGCTTGGCGAAAAAAGAAAAAAAAAACAATTAACCTCTGACGGATCCGTTGGTAAACCAGGCAATTGTAACCATTTAATAATAAATTTGGTCTTATGTAGAGTATTTCGTGCGTATACGCCTTTCGATTTGAAAATGGTTAAAATCGAAAAGAAATGACAAAAAATTTGCCCTAAATTTTTCACATTTCCGTGATGCCCCGTATAACGCACGTGAATTATAAAATGCAGCGTTACAAATAGTCGTAATTCGTTATTTCAGTTTCGCATGGTGTTTTTTTCTCTCTGCACTCGTAAATCCTCGCGAGCCGGTTGTTCGCGTGATTATTCTTTTTTCATTACAAACTCGAACTCGAGACTCATTAAGTCGGATAATAGAGTATGATATCTTGACTCGGCATTTTTATATCACGCACCGCGGTGTTGAAACCCTCATGCATTTCATAATAATCATCGAGCCGACGATTCCGCAGTCTCCTTACTTTCGAGTTACTCGAAGCGCGGCTACACTTTCTAACCCGCGGATTAATCTCTCCACATTTCAGAAAAATTTTCTAACAAAATCGTTAATTATTCTTTATGAATATCTTTCTTCGGTCGTGAATATTCATAATTTTTTTAAATCTGTTTTCCCCACCCATTTCACGACTTTCCCAATACATTACCGTTTTACCAATTCGAATGAGAAAAAAAAAAATCTAGTGAGCGGATAAAATTCAACTATTGAAATTAAATAGGTAATATATGAATCTTATTTATATTTTTGTCAACAATGCCTTTTTTTCACCCGAATATTATTAATTTACAATAATAAGAAACAAGTTCGGTTGATCGATTCAATCAATTATAATCAAATTTCACTCGAACGATATAGCTATATATATGTGTTTTTTTTTTTCAACGAAATATTCTCTCGCCTATAGAGAAACGCTTGGGATGAAATGAATCAAACGGAATTCGCGGAGTTAAAAAAAGCGTCATATCAGTATCAGTATAGTATAGTTCAGTATCAGTATAGTTTCAACATATTATGAGAGGTTGGAATAAAATTAAAATACAAGTCCGACTAGTTGACGAAATCTCGTTTATTCGTGTAACTTTTTTTTTCTCTACAACAGACCCGCGAATCGTTTTCATCTTCTTCACGGTCTTTCTGTTAGACGACTGGAAAAAAAAGAACGGAATAACGTATTCGCTGGCAATGGTTGTAAAATGCTGTGAGATACGTTCTTTGCTCTCTCAGCGGTTGATAGAAGCGCTAACGCTTGGTGACAAATGTGCGACGATAAGCCATATCTCTTTTCTCTCCGGTGTATCCGAGAGCTCGCAGAACTGGTGTATCATCGTTTTGTATACGCACATCGAAGAACGAATGGCACATTTACGCCTCCCCCCCCCCCCTTTCACAACTTATGTGTACATACCTCGAAATCCAAGAAATGAGACAGTGTACTCCAAACACACCTTCTACCACATAATGCAATTAATTATAATGTACAACTCATTTGCGTTAATATCAAAATCGCCCCTTCCACGACTCGCCTAGATTGCGATACGGTACGAGTGAGCGATACAAGCGCTTCCATCGGTATTATTATTTTCGTCATAACGACGAACAGCTCTTAAATTGACGTGACACTCTCGAACCATTGACGAATACATCGCGACTTGTTGCGCGAAGAACTTTTTTTTAACAAATTTCCAACAACAAAAAAATTTAATTGAACATACTAAAAAGCGATCGCAATGACAATTGTACTTTTTCTGTGTATCAGTTCGATCGTTACGTTCGCATTATCCTGGTAAAAAAAAAAGTTACAGTTTGAAGAAGAGAAGAAAGATGAGTGTAAAACTTGTTGAAACCTTCGCGTAGAAGTGACATTTTTATTTAAAAAATCCTGTGCATCGCGCGAATTAACAGTAACGAGATTGGAAAACATTCGAATGAGGGATTTGAGGTACAGTGGGATCCCTCTTTTCTTAACTTCACTTAACTCAACCACCTGCTTATTTTAACTCGTTACCATGGCAACGATTTCGCTTAACTCTATTTCCCCTGAGTCCGCTCGCCCCATAATGAGCTTTGCATCTACGGACGCGTATACCCCTCGTTACCAAATACGAAATAGCGAATGCGTCAGGTCCCGTCGAGTTAAGAAAAGAGGGGTTGTGCTGTACTCGATAGTTTTATCGAAAACGACAGGTCCGTTGGTTAGTTTATTTTTATTTCTTTTTTTATATAATTATTACCGGTGCAAAAAAAAAATATGCTTAACGAGACATTAATTGAAGTAGATGATGGAAGAAAATTCACGAAAATATAATTCATTAATAACTTCATTGATAGTGTCAATCGCGCCTTTTGAATCTAAAATAAACGTAAAATCCGTTGGATTGCTGGAAAAGTATAGCTCGGGTACAGTAACGTATCTAAAAATCTTTTTGGGTGGCCTCACGGTCATTCGAGAGGCACGAAGAAGAACGAAGCAGGTGTACAGCGGAGGAGAGTCTCCCCCTCTGCTATTGCGCGTGATCCCTCCTAAGTAAATCCGAACGTTCCGTTCTAATACTACCGCTGCTGTTGGTCATCGTTAATTCGGAGTCATAAGCAGCCTGTCGAACTATCTTAGCCGAGAACCCCCTCGTTGTATCATCGCCAAACGGAATAATAGCCAGCAGGTTCCAGGCCGCTCGTCCGAGACTGGTTCGTTTAGAGTGCTTCTAGAGCTCAATCGGCAATAGCTTTCTTGAATTAAACGGACGTCAAAAAAATCTCTGCTTCGCCGAAATTTTTTAGTTCGTCAAACTATATAAAAAACAACAACAAAAAAAACTCGGAAATAACTTTGGCCGAATGTGCAACTAAAATAAATCATCGTACTATTAGTTTGCGAATATTTCATATCGATGACGTACAAGGAATTATGGAATTATCACAGTCACCCGGAATCTCGGAAATATTTCTACCCGTCGGTGAGTGTGAGCGGTGGTAACTCTTTGCATACACATTAATGAACCTAAGTAACATCCAACTCACGGCTGTTGGTGAAATATCTTTCGTTATTAATACGACGAATAAAATATTTTAATGTTTTAATGTTAATGTAAACTGTTTTTCTCGTTATAGCGAGAGATGGCAAATAGATTTATTTTATTGTAAACCAAAGTTATCCGCTTCAAAAATGTGTCGGTAAAATAAGTGATGAAAAAGAAAAAAAAATTGATGTCAAGTGAGTCCAATTGGTAATTGTTCGAAACATTTTTCAGGACAACATCTGGTTAATTGGCTCGCTTCTGGAATTCCCGAGAATCTTCGAAACCAGCTGACCGATATCGATATCGATAAATTCGGTTCGTCGTTTTGCAATCATCTCGTGTCAGCCGGCGTTCTTAAGCCTATCGATGATCGGGCCGAGACAAGGAACATTCTATTTGCGGTAAGCATCCTTCGATAATATAACAGAGTCAAAGTTTTGTCGATATATTCAATTGGTGAGTGCATTATAATACGGATAAATTATTATTCATTTATATTTATTTATTTAACGAATTAAAGCCGGAGCAATCGTACTGTTGGGCCCATCGGGAACGCGAACCAGCCTCGAACAAAGTTACGGCCGTCAAACGCAATGGAGAATCGACAGAATCGCTGGATTACGTTAAAAGCCTGGAGAGCGAGGTGGCGAAATTGCGGATGGAGATTGACAGGCTTCGGAGGCTCATCGATCTTTCCGAAAATCCAACGACAAACGAACAACAAGGTCGGTCGTCGTCGCGCGACGGTGACTCGCTCCCGCACTCGGGATCGAATGCAACCAGCACGAGTTCACCGGAACGCGAGAGCTTCTGTGAGAGCGGAAGATTCACGGCGAGTTTGTCGCCGATTCAATCCGAAAAATTGAACTCTTTCGGTTTGGAGGATTCGCGAAACGACCCCACGATCCCGGCGAATCTGTCGCCGATCACCGAGACCGACGGTCATTCGCAGTGTTTCGTTAAACCGATTGTGCCAACAACGAAAATCGAAGAATCGGAAAACGGCAACGACGAGACCGACGACAGTGTCAACAGGCTCGCGGATAGGATGGAAAGGATAAAGCTTGGTGACAGTGGCGTCGTTAAAGATGACTCGAGCGAGTCGAGGGACCTCGGTTTTTCCGAAAAGACTAACGTAGATACGAAGACGATCGATCATGACAAGTGCGTCAAGAAGTTCGAGTGTGCGGATAAACGAAAAAAATCGGATTTTGTAGAAAAAGATGATGACGCGGGCGAGACGAAAAAAGAGATTCAACAACGAATTTGTAGTGGAGTGAAATCTCGTTCTCTGGAGAAAATATCTCCAAATTCGGATATTGCAGAGTCTTCTCCACGAACGACGGTGCCGAAAATTGTGGGACCACCACCTTCTGCTCATCCGCAAATGCCCGATACAAATATACCTTGTGCTCCGCCTCCTCCTCCAATGCCCGAAATGTCGGAACCTCCGCCTCCTCATCCAATACCCGAAATTTCGGGACCTCCGCCTCCTTCTCCAATGCCTGGAATGGCAGGACTTGCACTTCCTACTCCCCCTCCAATGCCTGGAATGACAGGACCTCCTCCTCCTCCTCCAATGCCTGGAATGGCAGGACCTCCTCCTCCTCCTCCTCCAATGCCTGGAATGACAGGACCTCCTCCTCCTCCTCCAATGCCTGGAATGGCAGGACCTCCTCCTCCTCCTCCAATGCCTGGAATGTCAGGACCTCCTCCTCCTCCTCCAATGCCTGGAATGTCAGGACCTCCTCCTCCTCCTCCAATGCCTGGAATGTCAGGACCTCCTCCTCCTCCTCCAATGCCTGGAATGTCAGGACCCCCACCTCCGCCGATGCTTGGAATGGCAGGACCCCCACCTCCGCCAATGCCTGGAATGGCAGGGCTTCTTCCTCCTCCAATGCCTGGAATGTCAGGACCGCCACCTCCTCCACCGATGTCCGGAATAGCAGGACTTCCACCTCCGCCCCCAATGCCGGGGATGCCAGGTCTCGGCAGTTGTCCACTGCCATCACTGCCCCCTCCTCCCGCTGGAGGATGGAACCAACCGGGCAGAGCAGGTAAATTAACAATATGTGTATGTAGAGCATATTTTTTTCGGTTTATAAATGATACTTGCCTGATTCATGACGAAAAAAAAATTAAATAGAAAATTGTCGCGAGGGTACCGAACCTACACAATTTTGTTGTGCACGGCCAATAAAGACACATTTTTTGTGCACTTTTTTGTAGTGCACAACCATTGTTGTGGACATTGTTATAGTGCACATGCAAATATATAAAAACGTAGCACACAATTTCATAGTGGACAATATTATAGTGCACAGATCGTTAGTACATAACGCTACTGTGCACAATGGAAACAATAAATTACCGGATGGTTGGTAACACGATAGTACACAGCGTTATTGTGCACACATTTTCGCCCCCAGTATCCAACTGCTCGATAGTGCACAACGCAATTATGCACATCGTTATTATGCACATCTGTCATGTGCATAGCGATGTTGGGCATATTACCGCTTTAGTGGTGAATTCTACTACTAAAGCGGAAATATTCCGGTTATATAATAAAATTTCCTCTGCTAAAGCCGCAGTAGCGGAAAGCCCTAATAGCGGAGTAGCCGCTAGTAGTAAAATTCACTACTAAAGCGGAAATTTTACTTTATATACGGAATCGCCATATTGCTATGCACATGTCAGATGTGCATAATAACGATGTTCATAATTACGTTGTGCACAATCGAGCAGTTGGATACTGGGGGCGAGAATGTGTGAACAATAACGCTGTCTACTATCGTGTTATCAACCGTTCGGCAATTGTTTGTTTCCGTTGTGGAACTATGACATTGTGGACTACGTTTTTTTATATATCTGCATGTGCACGTTAACAATGTGTACAATAATGCTTGTGCAGAATAAGGCTGTGTTCTAAACGGCAGTCAATCGTGCATTGAAATGTACCTACGTACACTAAAAACTTTGGGCCGAGAAAATACTTGTGCGTGCAAAGCTGCGTGCACTATCCATTTGTACCCAACAACTTTGTGCTAAAAAATGTTGTGCCCTATCCCATCGTGCACAGAAAAATGATGTAGGAACAGGCCTAACCCACACAAAGGAGGCTTCTCGGATCACAGAAATAATTAAACTTTCGTAATTTTTCAGGGATGAGGAAGCAACCCCTGTCGTTGGACGTTCCCATGAAACCGCTTTACTGGACGAGGATACTAATACCTCTGGAGTCTCCACCGGAAGTAATGATCGATGATTATCAAATTTTCGTATATAAGAGCCTCGTTGCGATTATCAATCTTAAATATCTCGAATATCGCAAAACAGATTCCACTTTGGGCGGAGATCGAGGAGGAGAGTAATTTGAATTTGAAGGAATTCGTGAATCTATTCTCGCGACAAGTCGTCGAGCGTAAGCCAACGGTGAAGAAGGAGGAAACTGACAAACCGTCCAAGATACAGCCGGCGAAAATCTTGGATTCGAAAAGATCGAAGAACGTAGGCATTCTGGAGAAAAGTCTCCGGGTCGATTTCAGCGAAGTGGAGAACGCCGTTTTGAATCTTGACACCAGCGTCGTTAGTCTTGAGGCCCTCCAGCAGATCTACGAAATCGTGAGTAATCCCAATACATTTCGTAAGGATCCGTAAATTTAAGAGCGCCATCGTTTCACAGATGCCAACGGCGAAGGAACTCGAGGAAATCGCATCACACGAGAAAGAACATCCGGACATACCGCTCGATCGTCCAGAATTGTTTCTCAAACAACTGTCAACGATACCGCATTTCACCGAGCGAATAGCCTGCCTCATGTTTCAGGCCGAATTCAACGACGCCATAGCGACGGTATCGACGAAACTCACGAATCTACGATCGACCTGCGATTATCTCTGCAACTCTCAGTCGCTTAAGCGAGTAATGGCGCTTATATTGACATTTGGAAATTACATGAACGGTGGTAATCACATGAGAGGCCAAGCCGATGGCTTCGGCCTCGAGATACTCGGTAAATTGAAAGATGTTAAATCCAAAGTGCCCGGTTTGACGCTGTTGCATTACGTCGTGAGAGCGCGATTGAATCAGGAGGGTGACTACGGATTGGACGAACAGTTGCCGTTGCCGGTTCCCGAACCCGCCGATATTGAGGCCGCTGCAACAATCAATTTCGAGGAAATAACCAAAGAAATCGACAGACTCGACAGAGAACTTCGGAGTAAGCGAAATAAGTCAACTTTTTCTTTTCTTTTAACCACTCATTGTCAGTTGGAAAAAGGTGTAGAATCTATTTTAGAAAGAAGGGATGCCTTTGAGAATAATGTCAAAGGAATTTCCGACGAAAACGACGGGTGTCATCGCTTCTTTTATTTCCAAAGACGCTAATTTGCTCCCCCGGTGAAACGCCTCGGCGCCCTCGGAGAATGAAAAAGATGATTACAGATTTTCGATTATGAAAAAAAGAAGATTTGTAACGGAAAATTCTTATTGCTCGAATCGCCGCGACATATTTATCGATTTTCCGTAACTCAAACTTCGATCGATATCGTCAATGGTGATGGAAATAAAAAATAATCATTTACAGATTGTACGAATAAGAGCGCGTTGGTGATGGAGGCCAATCCGGAAACATCGAAGCCATTTCGCGAGAAAATGGATGGTTTCTTGAAACGATCATCGAGCGATTTGGCCAACGAGAAGGAATGCTTTCAGGAGGCAAGAGCGAAATTCAAAGCGGTAATGCAGTTCTATCAATTCGTTCCCAAAGGCGCTACCATAGACACGGCCGATCCGAAAGACTTTTTTCTACTGTGGCTGAGTTTTTGTAAAGATTTTAAGGTACAAATCTGTATTTTTTTGTTTTTTTTTTTCTGTTAAAAGCGTACATTAAACCCGGCAGATCGCAATATATAACTCCACGAAAATGATAAAATTTAAGATAGACAGAATTTTTTGCGACACTTTGTTTTGTTTATACAGTCCTTCATATGTGTGATTATTGCATCAATTTATTGATTTTTTTTTAGGATATATGGAAGAAGGAACAACAACGAATACAAAAAGAGCGAATCGAAACAACGCGGATACGATTGCAATCGCGACGAAAGGTGGAAAAAATTAAAAAAGTCCCCGGCGGATTAAAAGATCGTATACAAAAATTGGTGGCAAAAAAAAAAAAAGAATATTGATATTCTTCATCGTTTCGTTTCGATTTGTTCCTTTGACCTTTTTCTTTTTTTGTTTCATCGTTTGTCCAAGTTTTCGCGAATAAAATGCTATCGGACACAGCGCGCGAAAAACTGTACGCATTATTAACGATTCGTTTTTGAATTTTTTTTTTTTTTTTCTTCTCATTGCAAGAGAAACGACACATTTTTCGTGATGAAAAATGGACGACAATCTCAAGCGTAAACTTCGAGACCTAACAATTGAGAAAAAAAATAAACAAACAGAAAAAAATGTTTCTGTCGTAAGGATAAACGAATGTTTGTTTGCTTTTTTTCGGTTCTAGAATTTGATTTGTGTTGATGCGTATAGTTTTTCGTGCTGCGCCCGACACGCGTTCCGTTTATACGTCAATTGTGCTTGAATTAATATCGCAAACGTAATATTTATCGAAGATCATTTAAAAAAAGTATACGCAAATGAAGCGGATTGACAAAAAAAACGGAAAAGAATCTCCGGAGAATTGAACGGGTTCGTAGTCGAATGATTGTCCGGAAAAGGAAAGTGAGAAAAAAATAATATTGAACAGAAAGAAAAGGGGCAGTTGGGACAGATTGAAATTAATCGATCGCGAAAGAAGAATATTTGCCGTATCTCAATCGCGGATGTCGTTGAAATTTGGCTATCGAAAACTTGCCACGTCAAGCGCCAATGTTGTATTGGAATATCTCAAATTTAATATCTTCGTTAATTTTTCTTGTACGATGAAACGATTCTACCAATGTTATAGAACTCTAACGAATGCCGATATGAATTGTTAATAATGTTTTGTATAGTTTCCAACGTTGTGGGTGTCCGATGGGCGTTTATACCCGAATATCCGTTGACACGCCGAGATTTATGCCGTTGTATTGTAAATGTAATTATTTATTGAACAGGATATAAAATATTTAATAAAGACATTTTTTACGCGAAACGGTCTCGAAAAATGTTCATTCTACATCGTAGAACTTTCAAATCGTGCAGAACTTGTTGCAGTATTAAAATAATTTCATTGTATTTCTCATTTTACATTTTTTATCAATTTTGTTCAATTTATCGATTAATCCGGAAATGCGGTCACAAAATGTATTTACCATACTATCCCTAACTTCTTCGTTTTTTCAAATATGTAAACTTTAGCCCGGGTTCGCTGGGTTCATACGAGTAAAAGGGCGTAGACGAAGTTAGCAAAAAAGATTCCCACGAATCAATAATTTCTTCATTATTGACTCGAATGGGGAAAAAGCTTCGATTTCTTCCTTCTCGCTGTAATCACTTGGTTCGTCTCCGTCTAGATCCTCGTCGTCGTTCATCGCTGCTGAAGTGCCCATTTCTGGATCGTAAGTTACCTTCTCGAGCTGTGAAGAGTCGACCGTTGCGTATCGACGGGTTAATTGGAAAGTTTTATCGTTTGCGCAATGCCTATACGACGAACCAATTTAACTGCGAAGTAACAAAAAACAACACCAACTGAAACTTCCATAAACCCATTGTAACGTGTCTGTTCGATTCAGAATATTACTAAATATCCTTCCACAAACAGTTGTCGCAAATACAACCAGAGGATCTCACTATATTTTTCTTTGGTATACACAGTGTCACGACACTCGCGCATCTATGAATAATAAACCGTTCGTCATTTCCAATGAAGCCAAATAACTTCAAGGACGACCTTATCCTTAAAAACTTCCGACAAGCGCCGGTCAGCGATGTGGGTTCAAAAATCAGAACAAAATCGTTGTTGATGATTGGTCCGTCAATTTTTTTTTAATTCTTTTCTAATAACAAGATTCGATTATTGCGATGTGTACATCTTTCTCGCATGTATATAATTCATAGAACATACGAATGATCAACTAAATCTTCGGTTCTAGAAAATAAACAACAAAAAAACAAGGTTATTGCCAATTGAAAATATAATTTCAGACTTTCTCACATTTCACTCAATCGCAGATATAAACGAACCCCCCCAAGTATTGGCATGTAATAAAAAAAAAGAAAAAAAAAACGAAACAAACCCCAACTTGAAAAGGTCCAAATTCAGAATAAAATATAGAATATTTGACAATGTTATTTTCTAACAATTACGAGAATGTAGTAAACGAGCTGTGTAATCAATTTTTAAATTTCAGACAATTTTTAATTTCTATATCTCGCGGAATGGTTGACGCATTAAAAAAAAATGCAATAAACATACATTAAAATTGTTGAAAAAACAAGTAACTCGATCAGTACGGCACACGTCGGAGAAGTAATGAAAGTAAATATATTTACTTCTCGTCTCAGCCGCAACAATCGCATCGGACTTGGCTACCGTTATTATTAATTTTTTTTCTGCCTATACCATTATAGCAAAATAATGAAATTCTCATGACTGTTTGCGACTCGACAGTCAATTATTTATGTACATCAATTGTGCACATGCACGCGTCTCCGTTTGTACATGCACACGGGGAATAATAAATAACTATGAAAAAAAAAAACCCGATAGAACATTTATCGGAAGCGAGGAGGACAATCGTTTCGTTAGTTAATTTATCTTTCGAACACTACATATTTTTCTTCTTCTGTTTTTTTTTTCGTCCTATTGGTATCCTGCGCCAATAGTGCGATAATCGCGAGCTATTGAGGTGATGTGAAACATTCTAGCACCGTCTGCCGGCGGAGACTCGATCGTTCGTAACAACGGTAATGCTTATTTTTTTTCGAGGGTCCTGAGACGCTGGAATCAACCGAAAACGTTATTCCCCCGCGTTATCATTCCTCGCGAGTGAATTTTGTTTTCTCTTTGGACTCCCAGTTTCGGTATTGTTGGAAAAATTTCGTTGGGTCGACGACGAAAATTGTAAAACATTTTTTTTTTCCCGCCTTCGAGGATACTAAATTGTTGTTTGCAACTTTTCAGATAGAAAGCTCAAGAAAGCGCAGATATAAATGTTTAAGCCCCTTGGAAAAAAAAAAAAAAAAAAAACTGCGAATGAAGTTAAATCTTTATGCCGTTCGCACCTGTTTCGCATAGTCTCGAATTCTTTGTTCCACTCAAATCGGACTGCGCGTACATATCATACATTTTGGCTCGCGATGTTCGTTACAAAGCGAAAAAGAAACGAATCCGACTCCTCCGAAATTGATTGGTATCGTCATAATTGGACAGTAGTTAAAATGATTTGAGCGAACGAGAAGAATGGTTATCCTTCATAATTTTCTAACCGTAGAACAATCGACGTGTAACGAGAAAAAAAAAGAGAACAAAACGATATTTAACGCCCTTTGACGTGACGTTAACTCTTGTGCTTGATAATTTTCCATGCGGAACTCGAGCGCGATTGTAGATAATCGATTTTTCTTCGTCCCCACGTTAACCAGATAAAACCGATTATCACGCAGAGTAATGATTCTATGTAGTAACCGTCGAGACGAGTGTAGCACTCGCCATTCTCGACGGTCTCGCATGCCTGCAAAAGAAAAATGACAATAACGGTGACATTGAAAATCGACGGGTCGAAGAAGTCGCCGTATCTTTCGCCGTTATTCCGAAGCGAAACGATGTTCATTTAGAGGACAAAACTTACGTCGCGCTCAGCGGCTGTGCTGCAATCATTCGACGAATCGTGGTTGCATTGCCTGAACGTCAGGGCGTCGACGAACCATAGTGCAGCCGTTGCGGGCCAATTACCACCGAGATTGCACAGGGTATTCAGGAATGTCATGTAAGTACCGCCGACAGCGGGATCGCTGACTTTCGCGAAAAAGGCCATCGATGCCACGAACATACTGCTCGCTGCAATCTGGACAATAAAAATATCCATTATTTGACGCGTTCGAAAAACATCAAACCTCTAAAAGACTGTAATAAATATGATGTTTTGTAATAGAAGCAAGTAAATCAATACGAAAATAGTCCCGAAAGAATTGAAATTGCAATAATTAGTATAAAATTGTATTGAAGAAACGCGAAGTAACGAAAAAGTGTAAACAAAATAAGCAATCCCAGTGGATGTACAAATTATGAGTAATTATAAGCTATTAAATGAAATCACAACGTTGCTTCAGCAAAATCATTGATAGATGCATGAAAAATGATTTAGAGTCCGCTAGGAATCTCCGTTCAGCTATTCGATGGAGCAATTCATCGTTAATTTGCATCGCCATCGAATGAAGATACAAGACTTTGTTGGTATCAATTTAAGTACCGAATGGAATAATATAATTATTACCTGATGTACTACGTAGAGAGCGATTAAAATAACGAAGTAATACACCGGCACTTCGCCGTTGTGCACTAAGGAAGGTGTTACCCAGACGAGTAACGCTGCGAAGAGACCGAATACGAGTCTGAAACAATCAATAAGGAAAATTGTAAGAAAATCCTTAGTGAAAATAGTTACATTTTACCGGTTTTTCTTTTGTACTGATTCCAAGTGAATAAAATTTTCGACGCATTAACGCTTGTATTATACACTTTGCTTTAATGACGAAAAATACGGGCTTTCGAGCCATTGGTAAAAATCTCGCGAAAACCATTTCCTTGACAAAAGCGGCAACCGTCGACGATAGATTTTACGAGACAAAGCACGCATGCGCGGTACTCTGGCGTTTGTTGACAAGGTTGCGATAATGGAACATTGTCGAAGTTTATCAACTGCCGGTGTTGTTGGTACGTAGAAATAGAAAACCGACCGTATCGGGAGAATAATTTTTTTAATCGTAACTCGAAAGTTCACGCCGTACTATCGATCGTTTATCACAATTTTATCGACAATTATAGGGACGCCATCTCGAAACAGTTGTTGCGAAATGGCGTGCAGAACGGTTCTATAACTTTATAAAGCACGACAATGTATCGCGAAACCGTAAGGAAACGTACAAGTTCCGATACGTCAACGTTCGGAGAGCCTTCGGATAATCGCGGATGTTAATATACCTATGACTTGCGTTACCTGTAGGGCATTGCTTTGAGATAAACATCGAGAGGCCGACCGCCCGTTGTATACTTTGATATAGCTAGAGGCAAGACGATTTGCAGTGGTATCAGAGGAACAGCCATGAGAGCGAATTTTTCCTTAGGCACACCAGCCTCAACCATTTTCAATCCGGTAACGGCGTCGCAAGCGGAAAAACCAATCTGGCAAGACAATATACATATATATATCATTAAACAAGTCGGGTATAAAAAACGTAATTTTCGCTAAACAACCGCTATTTTCTCTACCTTCGCCGTCAGCAAGATCACTGCCATTGTTTGGATCGTCGGCAGTTTAATGATCGCCCATAGCGAATTGTAAGCGTGTTTTATGTCGCCGATTATTTCGTCGGTTCTGTGATCGATCTCGGCAACTTCGCGCTTCAGCACGGCTATGAGAGTCGTTGCCGATATAAAAATCCAGCCCCATAGATACAAAAATTCTGAAAAAATGCATATTATTATTCGAATGTTGAGAAATTTTATATTCCAAGTTGGACGGCAATATTAACGATATTCGGGAAAAAATGTAAACGCGCCGTAAGATAAAAAAAAACAACAACAATAGTATATTGTGCAACAAGGGCCGAAAGTTGACGATTGTCACAAGTGTGAGATTTGCGGCTCAAGGGCTGCAATCACATGAGTTGCAATCGCCAATTCGGCCCAAGTTGCACACTATACTTTTTGTAACACGTGGACGAAAACTGCTCCTCTTCGCGCCTGTTAAGTGTGGCAAAAGTGGCCTTTTTCGGTATGATATACCAACAAAAATATCGCTACACGCTAGTGACTTTTTCGGATGCTGCCACTTGGGTTACACTTGGGTTATTTGTGAAACGAGTGCCAAAAAGCGGATATTCGGCGAAGGATATCCCATTGACGGCTCGTGCAGTGAATTTCACGTTTTTTGCCGAGTGTACACTTTTTTGCGCCCATCTTCGGCTCGTGTCACAAATTCATATTCGTGAGAAAAAGTTTTTTCGCACTCGTATCGTAATATATTATTTCGATTCTACTAAAATCGAAACATTCCGAAACGCACGAGTTCTATTCCAATAAATTGTGTTGATGTAGCGTCGAATAACGAAAAATAGATTATCTCTGTGGTAAACACCACAACCGATACAAGACTGACTAAAATCCGAAGGTAAAGATAATTGGATGAAGGTTTTTCGACATACCGGGAAGCGTAATTATTCCTACGTCGGATGGAACAGATCGCAGGTAACCGTTGCAAAATTCGGCAGATTCAAGAGCCATGAATAGTACATAACCGAGAAAATATCCGGCTGTTTGACCAACGCTGTTGCAGGTCGAAGCGTATCCAACGTTGTTCCTTTCGTTAATAAAGAAAGAAAAAAAAATATATGTATATACTAGAGGTTCCCAGGGCTCGCGCGCTCGCATTCCTTTTATCGACATTATAAAAATGTCTCATCACCGCCGCCGCCGCTTTTTTTTAAATATTTTTACTTGGACAGTCCCCGCTAAAGGTACTTAGAATATTTCGGGCCGCCGCTGCCGTCTACAAGAATAGAGGGGGAGGGGGAGGGGGGCTGAAATATTCTAAGTCCCTTTAAGGGGCTTTCGAAGGAGGCAGCCACGGTGGTCGGCGGCGGAGAAAGAAGCAAAAATATTCCCCAAATGGGCCTTAACGTAAAATATTCTTTTGAATATTTATTATTTATTTATAATGTATGTTAAATATATAGAAATATAACCGTTTTTTCGAGCTTTTCGAATTCCGTATTGCGTGATAGAGTCTCGGTAATAATCGAAATTAGTGAGAACAACGAATGCGCGGACTTAAAATAAAAGTAATTCATTTTTATATACTGTAAAAAAAAATTGAACTTTTTCAAAAACTTCGACCTAATAACTTGAAAAATATTTTTAATGAAACAATGTTAATAAAAAGACCTTAAACAAAAAAAAACATCACATTTTCAAAAAGTGAAATTTCCCAAAAAGTTTTTTTACGAAAAAAAAAAGGTACGCCAGGTACTTAAAAATGCTGATTATAAAAATGATTTTCAAAAATACATTAAATGATATAGGCCAAGTATAAGAAGAAACATAAATCTATATGGCAACAAGTCTTTTAAAAAAATTGGCGTTCCATTGCAATCATCATGATAAACCTAGCAGTGGAAAGCCAATTTTTTTAAAATACAATAGTTGTTGCCATATGGAATTATGTTTCTTCTTACACTTGGCCTATATCATTTAATTTATTATTAAAAATAATTTTGATAAACAGAATTTTCAAGCATTTGGCGTACCTTTTTTGTTTCTTGAAAAAATATACATATACTAGAGGTGTTCCCCGGGCTCGCGTGCTGCGCGCGCTCGCTGGTCAATTGTTTCATAGACAACGGTGCTTATATTCTAAAAAGGTCTCACCGCCGTGAGGAGCGAAAATATATTCTAAATCCCTCTAAAGAAAATTAAAAAAAATGAAGTCTCTTTAAATGGAAAGAAGTCCCTCTAAGGGGACCTCTCTCCTTCCCCTGTATGCGGATCCGTTCCCTTTAGAGAGACTTAGTTTTTTTTAACTTAATCTCCCTTACAAGAACCTAGAATATTTCGAGCTAAGGTCCGCTTCGGGGACTTGGGATATTTTTGTTTCTTCCTCCGCCGTCGACGACCACGGCTGCCTCCCTCGATTCGCCCTTAGAGAGACTTAGCCCCCCCCCCCCCTCCCTCGATTCTTGTACACGGCGGCGACGGCGGCGATATGTTTTTATATACATATACTAGAGGTTCCCCGGGCTCGCGCGCTCGCATTCCTTTCATCGATATTATAAAAATGTCTCATCGCCGCCGCAACTTTTCTCTAACCGGCACCGCCGCCGGTTTTTTTTTTATTTTTACTTAGACAGTCCCCTCTAAGTGGGACTTAGAATATTTTTCTCTCCTCCCGCTCGCTCGACCCCTCCCCTGTCACTCCGCCCCCGCTCGCTCAAAAGGAGCCCCAGCCCAAAATATTCTAAGTCCCCAATGGGGGGGGGGGGGGGGAGAAAAATATTCTAAGTCCCCCTTAGAGGGACGTAGAATATTTTTGGTCGATGGGGTGGCCAAGGGGAAATCCCCTTAGAGGGACTTAGAATATTTTTCGGGGGGGAGGGGCGTGGGAGGGGAAGGCCAAAATATTCTAAGTACCTTTAGAGGGGACTGTCTAAGTAAAAATACAATAAAAAAGCGGCGGCGGCGTCGGTTGGTGAAAAGTTGCGGCGGTGATAACACATTTTTATAATGTCGACAGAAAGGAATGCGAGCGCGCGAATCGCGCGAGCCCGGGGAACCTCTAGTATATATATATATATATATATATACATTGAAAAAGTAAAAATGGTTGTTTATCCAAAAATTGCTTTGTACATATGAATTTTTATTCGATAAACTAACGAATGTTAATAATCCGATACCTCTTGAGCATCGTTAGTGCCCAACCATCGACGACAATGTCCTGCGTCGCGGCAAGGACGTTCAAGGTAAAAAACAAAACGGTCAGTAATCCTATACTGGGTCCTTCCCGATTGTCATCCAGCCAATGTTCCACGTGAACCGATAGATAGAGCATAAATATACCCATCATATATTGGGTCGGTATCAGCCAAGTTTTTCGTCTGCCAAATCTTTGGACAAACATTGCGTCTACCAAAGGTGCCCACAATAGTTTCAACGAGAATGGCCATTGAACAAAACTGAATTCTGCCTGTAACAACAAAAACGCAAAATTTCATTTATTCACATCTGTACATTTCTTTTCTTTTTTTTTCGCAAATCCCTTTGTGCGCGTGGCCTTCTAATTCTTTATCATTAAATCGCATAGCTGTGAAAATATCTTTAGTGCAGCTCCTAAGTGCAAATATCTTCATAAAGCGTTACGTACGATCCTTTTTCAGTAAAATCCCGATCCCAATCCTAAAGTTAAAACTCCCAAAGACGTTTTTACATACGATGTCCGACGGTGCATGCGAATACACTCACTATTTTTATATTTCGCACAGGAAATCGTGAATGATTCGGACCGCGAAATATCGGCATCATCAGAAACCATGTACCCAGTTACATATATAAATAAAACTGAAGAAAGAAATTGCTTAATGCACCGCATTTAATTGCAATTTAAAAAACATTAAAACATACCGACAAATGAGGTGACACGACGACAAGGAAATTTTGTTGTTCGAGCGCTAATTTTTTAAATGCAACTATAAAAGTGCTTATCTTAGTGAATGAAGAATCTCTTATCTCGTTAAATAACATACAAAGACAAAGAAATTTAAAAGCAATCCGCATAGCCAAGCGCATCATAAGCAATCGGTGACAATCCCTTGGCATCAAGCTATGTCGCTTTTTCGTTGCCAATATGCGCGCATTGTAAATTGTCTCGACCTCTGTCGACAAATTGCCAGCAACATTGAACATACAGCTCGCACGATGTGTCGCACGTGAGAAACAATAATTATTGCGTTAATCATTGAAAGAGATTTAAAAAAATAAGTAATAACATAAGAGAATTCATCGCCACAGAGGTGAGGCGAGAACCAAGAAAGATGAGTTATTTATATTTAGCGTATTCGCGTAATTCCGACGAATTGTCTCACTGATTATTGTAATAAAAATCAATGTCTCTATAATGAATTTATTTGAATAAACGCAATTGAATTGTTCTACAAGCGATTTAATCGAAACCTAAACTCGGATAACTGTTAAACGACTCGAATTTTTCGTATAAGCTCGCCACTTGTGCCATGTCAGTATTCGTGAATTGTAGCAAAGCCGCAAAGTACCGGCAAAACCTTTCTCACAATTTGCCGCCGATATGCTTAATAGTATTTTCGGACGAAAAACTATCGCGCGCGCTTTTTTTTTAACGATCAACGCGCAAATTTAATCTATGACGATGTTCCGCATTCTGATTTTACCGCGAGTACAAACAGCTTTGCGGCGCATAAAATATACAAACGATTGTATAATATGTTAAAAAAAAGCAGCGAACGGTAGTTGCTTTGCATAGACTTACCTGTTGCTTGTAGGATACATGCCGATTTTGAAGTATCATGGGAATAGCGCTGCACAAACCAAGTGGAACGCCTTGAAGCAAATAGAGAAACAGCAGAAAAGCTATATTTTTCTCGTCGCCTCGAATATCGCTATTTTCGTGAATGCCATTGGGCTCCGTACCCTCTTCGACTTCGCTTTCCTTTTCCATCTTTCGCTTCATCTTTATCCGTGTATATTTCTGTGATACCTGAAAAATTTTCACGAAAACCTAATACATTAAAAATGTCAACATACAACAATTTCCCAAAGATTCAACTTGTATTCATTGTACGTACCGAAAATCAATGAAAATTCGATTGTTTTTTTTTTCTCTAGATTCAAATAATGATGAAAAAAAATAAAAATGTAAATGAAATCTAAAATGAATATGGAGTTTGAAAGTTTTTGGTTTTCTTTTTGTTCACAGGTCAGCGCGTGAATAATCGATGCTAAGTGAATTCGACGATTATCACGATCATTGTTGGCTTTAACCTCCGTCCGTTTGTTTTCACACACGCGTTCACGAGTTTATTTTTATTGTTTCACCTGTTATGCACCGCCCGACGTCACACCGACTCAGCGACAAGTTGACGATGTTCGCCGATTTCGCGATTGAAAAATAATCTATCTCGCCACGAGATACGACATTCTTTCCCGTATTGACATTGAATTTTTCTATTATTTTCCAACTTCTAATAATAATCGTCCGTCAGCCGGGAGTTCCGTATCGCCACGTTGTTGTCACCAGGTAGCGGAGCGCGTTTGGTTAGGACACGTCAGTGAAACTCACTCTCGTGAATTGTGAATATCCTTCGACGAGAACGCCGGGTGGGGAGGGACGATCGGAGGGGAGATAGACCAAGCGGGCGTTGATTGATGCCGACGGTCAGACTCGCGGGCGGAGAAAGGGTTTTCCTTTCGAAGTTGCGCACAGTACGCGGTGAGTTTACCGCGGTCGGTACTTATACCATTTCCATGATATGTATCACGTATTATGATGGGGCCAGTCACGGAAAGCAATTCCGGACGGTGCTGCCTCCGAAATGATTCCGCGGTTGATCGCAACGAGTAAAGCCTGGTAAAGCCGCGCAAGGTGAATAGCGGAGAGACACGATCACCCATGAAGAATCATCGTGGGGGTAAAAAGATTTGTGACTCCCGCTGCGAGTGTCATAAATAAAATAGGAATACATTGGAACAACACAAGCTGTGATGCATTCAGGCGTCGGCTATCGCGACTGTCGCTTTAATCACTTTTTCACATTTATCTCGTCTTTGCGAATCTTGCAGTTTTCTACGTTACAGCCAATCGTTCGAAGCTCTCGCATTGCAACAAAAAAGAAAAATTGAAAAATCTTGTAAATCAAATCGTTTCGGTGAACGAGTGATTCATCGGATCAATGAAATCCCGGAAGCGGTGCGTAAAATATAATCGAAATGTGTGAAAATACGCAAATCTGAAGAAAACTCGTGGAAGAAACAGAGGTATCCTAACACTTTTGACAGCGGAAGTTTTATGACCATCGCGGGCGAGGTGAGTGTGTTTCGACATACAAAAATATCCTGTACGTCCCGAGTGCTATTGTTTGTTCTTTCTCTCATATGTGTTTGATTCGACGACTGCGATCGATGGAAATATTTCCGTGTGATAACCTCATTTCTCGTACGATAAAAATTTTTTTTTTTAAATATTCATTGACGTTTGAAAGAAGTATCGGAATAAGATAAATAACCGTAACGAATATTTCATTATTTTATATACAATATTCCAATATTGTATATAAAATATTAATATTAAAGAATATTACATTATTTTTTTATATCGATAACAAAACAACATTTTTATAAAAAGAAATGCTGTCGATTTGTGTCGTAAGGAATTAAATTTCAAGACAAAATGGCAAGATTCTCGATAATATTGTTAAATGGTGGGCATCCAGTTTGCCCATTGGAGTATTTTCTCCTTAATACGAACGCAACTTTTACAGTGGCCGAAGATAAACAAAGATGCCTGCTCCTCCGCCGCCTCCTCCTCCTACGTTTGTTGCGCCGGCTGCGAGCGGCGATGGACGAGGAATGCTGCTACAGTCGATCAGAGCTGGAAAGACATTGAAGAAGACTGTAAC